>CM060116.1:15965269-16470269 GCA_030522415.1 Channallabes apus
GTCTTCAGAAGCCTCCTCTGATAGCTCCTTCACCACACCCGCAATGTCTTTCTGCTCGAACAACGTGAATGGGCATACAGAATGCCTAGATGTCAGAATCTAGTTTGCCCTGATGAGTCATTGTGCTTCTCTTTAGATTATTCACAGTATTTTATGCATAAATACTCATTACTGATGATCATCTTGAGCGAACACAATCAAGACAACAATGGCTGTGTTTTCAATCTGAGTCATGCTTTGTCACTAGCTAACTGATGGGGTGGTGTGATGGCTCAATCACACGTACAACAAGAGATGAACATTGCACCAGTGGTTATGAAAGATCTGGTTAAGAGCGTTATGTTGCAACACATCTTCCTGTTTGGATCGCTTGTTATAGTGAAGGATGTTACATGTTCTTCTTAAAACTGCCCTTAGGATTTGGTTTCCTTTTTATGCACGGTTACCTTCAGTGTATAGACTCCCATACGACCAGGAACTTTGTAGAAAATCCCCTCCTCACCCCGGGAGTTTGTGTGGAGCATGGCGTTGAGGCAGGCAAGAGGGGAAGTCCCACTGCACACAAAAAGATAGCATGTCAGACAGTGTAACACAGTGTATGTGCACGTATAATGTACTACAGAAACTTTTTTACAAGCACATTGCATTAGAATGTACAGATTACAGCTTCAGTTTAATAAGCACACACACAGAGCAACAAAAAAGAAAGCGCTAACATGCAAATAATAATTTACTTACTATACAGTACGGTTGTTTTCTTAAACATGTTTAACTTAATGTAAAAAACTTATAATTATAAGCACATAAAGGTACATAATAAAAACTTTCTGGACCGTAGATTAAGTTCCGCTAGTCTATTAATAGATTTGATTATTAAGAGATAATCAATGATTTTTAAATTATGACTTTTGTACTGTAATATAAACTGTAAACTATGACGGTTATAATGTTCTCTTCAAATCATACTGATTTGCCGAGAAGTCTTTGCACAAAAGCTCAAGGCTGAGCAGTGCAGGCTGGAATTGAAGGACAGGAGAGAAATAACCAACAAGCGTAACATAAGAGCAAAATAATCGTGACTCTGCCTGTAGTCGCTGTCAAAGCACTACTGTGAGAGCTACAGCCAGTGAAACTGCCTTTAGTGGGGTTTTTTTAACTTTGCATGCTGTGTCAATTTGGGAATGATAATAGCATGCAAACGCCTGCTATATGGAGGTTAGTGTGAGGAGGGAAAGTGGGGGGGGGGATAAACTCTCATATAATCTTACCTTCTGGAAGAGAAAAGGATCATTGCAACAAAAAAAGAAATGTCTTTATTAGAAGTGTGTGCGCGTGTATGTGTGTGTGTGTGTGTGTGTGTGTGTGTGTGTGTGTGTGTGTGTGCATTGAATCTATCTGACCTACAAATACTACAAATGGATTAAAGCTAATACGAGACTGGAAGATGATCACTTCACCTGATCTCCTTGAGTCGTTCTCGCTGAATCACCTGCAGGATCTCTTTGTGACTCATCGGTGTGTTTGGGTATTTCTCAAGCACCTGGGGGGGGGGGGGGGGGGAATAGCGTGGATCAAAATTATGCAACCCAAACACAATCAAATTATATCACTAACCCTGTTAAGTGTACCATTCAGACTTACAGCTTTTCAATTTTTCACAGCGGACCATTGGGGTTAGTAAACGGTTAACTGATAGTGATCTGCTATGGACATTTCTCCACCATGCCGCCAGAGGGAATCCTCTCCTGAACTGTAAACACTTTCTAGCTGGTCATACTTATTTCCTTCTTACACGATATTAAAATTCAAATACAAATTTTATTTGTCACATACACAGTCATACACAGTACGATATGCAGTGAAATGCTTATACGACCGCCCGTGACCTTAAAAATTGAAAAACAAGTAACAAGAAATAAAGAGAACAAAATATTAAAAAGTATATATATAAGAAATATTTTTTTAAAAATTTATCTATACAATGAGAAAAAAATATAAAGATTAATTTAAATGGAAATAAATGGAAATGTCCAGGAAGTGTGCAAATTATATAAAATGTTTTTTTTTTTAACTTTACACTAACTGCAAATTCTTGCCATTTGTTTCTTACTTAGTAAGTTCTTGAGACAGTGATTTGCCGCCTGATTTTCTGTTTTCTCCCCCTCATCTTGGATAACCTCTTGTTCTGGGTTGATCACTGACTATGACTGTGTATCATGAAACTTACAGTATACTGCACACAATCCCAAACTGCCCAGTGTTAATGATATTTGGATTGTGAACACTGCTGGAATTCAACCTCTTGTACATGGAACTGCACTGCTTTCTTGAGTCCTCTCTGTTACAATATCCGTCAGCAACTTTTTTTTTTTTTTTTTACTTTACTCAACCAACAAAACTCTACGTATAGACATCTGCAAGAGAACCCTCACACTCCATGGGGATCACCACCACCTGCTGCACTACACGTGGAAACCAAAAGAGCGGCCTCAGTATTTTTACTAATTATTTAATTAGTTTGAACCAATGCTACACAACATTTCCAGAGAATAGGATGTGAAAAGCATGGCCAAACTGAGGAATACAGCACAATACCAATCCTGTTATAAATCAACAGGCAGACACTTCACATTTAATCACTTAATTAAGTAAAAATTATGCTAACCATCCTTAATTTATGTTTTTAGGTTTGATGAGGGAATGTTATGTTGATATTTTACTGCATGGCGTGATGGCTGAGTGGTTAGCACTGTTGGCTTGTCACCTTCAGGGCTTAGGGTTCAAATATCACCTCCGATCAATGTTCATGGAGTTTGCATCATGTTCCTCCCCTTTTGCTTAGTTGGCTTTCTTCAGTTTCATTCCACAGTCAAAAGATACGTGGTGTAGGCTGACTGGCATTTCCAGATTGCTTGTGGTCAAAAATAACAGACCACTGGGAAACGATCAGTTTTTACTAATCTTATAGATGTGTATAACAGTTTTGCTTTATTCTATAAACTAATAACATTTGTCCCAAATTGAAAAGAAAAATTGATCATTGATCATTGATTTAAAGAAAATGACAATACATAAAAAACAGTGTTGGCAGATCTTGATTAATGTGAAAGAAAACAATTTCATATCTTCTCGGTCGTCCATCTCCATCTTGATTGACCTGGTTGTGTGTAATTGAACACTGCCCAGTTGGGAAAACCAATCCTCAGAGTCACAGCAGAAGGAAGCATCATTTCACAAATGCTGTGAGACACTGTGGCTTGTACGCCTCTTCATATCTCCATCTGACTGTAGACGACCAGCTGTGGGCCGAAGCTTAAAATGTAACTCATTAGAAAAGATGATCTCACTCCTGTTCTCTCTGGTTCAATTCCTGCGGTCATTTTTGCAAACCTCAGCCTGGCTCTTCTTTGCTTCTCATTGATGAAGGGCTTTTGTTTGGCTTTGCATGACTTTGGCCGCACCTTTGGAAGCGTGTTTCGAACCGTCCTTGCAGTGCACGCTGCCCGGCTTCAGTTTGCCACTGTGTTTGAAAGTGACTCGATGTCATCCTACGGTTGTTGAGTAACATTTGAATGAATTTGCGGTCATCCCTGTCAGTAGAGATTTGTTTTTGTCCTCTGCAAGTCGGTAGCTTTGTTGTCCCCAGTGTCTGCTGCTTGACTTTGTTCTTATGCATTGCTCTCTGGAATTGCAGGATTTAATCAACCCGATGCTCACTGTTTCCCTGTGCCAGAAAGCCAGAATTGGAACCAGTTCTATCCTCACTCAAAACTTTTCTGTTCAATTCGATGGTTAGTTTTTTTAATTCCAATTAGATTTGCTCCCAGCAGTGTTTTTGTACTTTTACTCATTAAATACGATTGGATTCAGGTGATCATGTAATCAGTATCTCATAAAGAAGAATGAGGTGTAGCTTGTGTTGGTATTCCACAGACACTGGAATGGAATGATCGCGAGCCATGCTTGTAGAGATGCTGATTTAAGAATCTTTTTAACTGGTCTCTCTTTATACTTTCCAGAGCTACATACATTTGTGTTTATGTATGTGTGTATATATTGGGGCAAAAAGCACTTTTGGTGTTTTTTTTGATCGATAACTTATACTAGATTTGTATAAATGCTTTTTAACTGATGCTGCCTAGAAACTCCGTCCCTTTCCCACCTTCTCACATGTTCAGGAGTTAAATTCATAAAAAATAAAAACATCGATCAGTTCACGTCAGTAATTTGCTTGTGATGAAAAAAATCACAACCTTGCATGTCCCCTCATAGACACATGAATACTCGCTTATTTTCCATAGCCTGTATTAATGTACATAACTAGATTTTCATACTAGTTACAAGTTTACATTTGAGCAAAAAGAAAAAACTCAAAGTAAGTGGGCCAACAAGCGAGTACTGGGTAAGCAGTAGTAAACACATTGGGCTAGCTAACAAACCTATGATTATCCACCTCTAGTTCAACAATAAATTCACGAATATATTTCACACTAGCAGTTTCTGGTCCTTCATTTCATTGCTTTAAGCTCCCAAACAGCTCCTTAATACTAAAGTATCATATGCCTGTTAATGTCGGGATAATTGAAAATAGCTGCTGAGTGATCAATCACCAGGATATAGGATTACAGTTGTTTTTAATTTTTTTAATGCAATCCCAGATACAAACAGATCGCTTTTACCTCTGTGTATTGCGTACAATGCATGAGCAATGTCTGTGTTTTTTTTTTCTGTGACTAGATTAATGCAATCATCTCTGAACTGCAGTTTTGGTTTGATTATGAGGTCAGGCAGTGGAGCAGCGCCGGCGCTGTTCTCGCCAGCTGTAACAGTGAGGCGGTGAGATTAGTAATACCATGACTTCAGCCAAGCGTGATTCATTTCCTTTGTCTTCGAACAAGGTGAACAGAGACTACCTTGTGAAAATTAAAAAGGCTGTAGCTTTATCTAGCATTGATCCGGTTATAATTCTACACAGAATACTGAAGAGTACCAGTGTACAATCTTTAAAAAAAATTAAAACGATCTCTAAAGCAAAGGCTTTCTTTTGTCCTAAACTCTCTTGACAACAAAAAAATAATTCACTAACTTAGCAATAAGAATGTGCAGAATAAAACACTCACACATTGTTTATTACACATTTAATTTAAAAGCTATCCTTTTATTCCATACCCACTTGCACTTCTTAAAGTAAAAATAGGCCTTGTGCTTTAATATTTCTATTTAACATATGAATTGAATTCAGAGGTTTTAAAAGCGCTAGCCTTTTTTTCCCTTTACTTTGGTTAAGATTTTCACTTGACTTTACCCACACTGACATTTGACTACCCGCTGACCGGCACCAGTGTGGAATTACCCCTAAATTCATCTCTAACCAAAGACAGCAATGCAGCAGCATCTAATCCTTCAGTCTATTTAGCTCTCACCTCCAGTATTGTTGCATTTGATGACAAGCTGTAACCCGTAACTCTTCAAATCTGACCAGAAAGAAATTAAGGAATTTCAGGGAATTCCTCATCTGAGTGAATGGACTCCCAACTCTGAGCTCAGCAAATGAGATAAAATCGACCTCAGTGTTATCAGTAATCAAAGTCACCTGTAGATGAAGTATATACAGTGGCTTGCAAAAGTATTCGGCCCCCTTGAAATTTTCCACATTTTGTCACATTACAGCCACAAACATGAATCAATTTTATTGAAATTCCACGTGAAAGACCAATACAAAGTGGTGTACACGTGAGAAGTGGAACGAAAATCATACATGATTCCAAACATTTTTTTGCAAATAAATAACTGAAAAGTGGGGTGTGCGTAATTATTCAGCCCCCTTTGGTCTGTTCAAGCGATCATTCAGAAATGGAAGGAGTATGGCACAACTGTAAACCTGCCAAGACAAGGGCGTCCACCTAAAATCACAAGCCGAACAAGGAGAGTGCTGAACAGAAATGCAGCCAAGAGGCCCATGGTGACTCTGGACGAGCTGCAGAGATCTACAGCTCAGGTGGGGGAATCTGTCCATAGGGCAACTATTAGTCGTGCACTGCACAAAGTTGGCCTTTATGGAAGAGTGGCAAGAAGAAATCCATTGTTAACAGAAAACCATAAGAAGTCCCGTTTGCACAGCAAGAAGGTGCTCTGGTCAGATGAGACCAAAATGGAACTTTTTGGCCAAAATGCAAAACGTTATGTGTGGCTGAAAACTAACACTGCACATCACTCTGAACACACCATCCCCACTGTCAAATATGGTGGTGGCAGCATCATGCTCTGGGGTGCTTCTCTTCAGCAGGGACAGGGAAGCTGGTCAGAGTTGATGGGAAGATGGAAGAAAACCTCTTGGAGTCTGCAAAAGACTTGAGACTGGGGCGGAGGTTCACCTTCCAGCAGGACAACGACCCTAAACATAAAGCCAGGGCAACAATGGAATGGTTTAAAACAAAACATATCCATGTGTTAGAATGGCCCAGTCAAAGTCCAGAATCTGTGGCAAGATCTGAAAACTGCTGTTCACAAACGCTGTCCATCTAATCTGACTGAGCTGGAGCTGTTTTGCAAAGAAGAATGGGCGAGGATTTCAGTCTCTAGATGTGCAAAGCTGGTAGAGACATACCCTAAAAGACTGGCAGCTGTAATTGCAACAAAAGGTGGTTCTACAAAGTACTGACTCAGGGGGCTGAATAATTACGCACACCCCACTTTTCAGTTATTTATTTGTAAAAAATGTTTGGAATCATGTATGATTTTCGTTCCACTTCTCACGTGTACACCACTTTGTATTGGTCTTTCACCTGGAATTCCAATGAAATTTATTCATATTTGTGGCTGTAATGTGACAAAATGTGGAAAAGTTCAAGGGGGCTGAATACTTTTGCAAGCCACTGTATTTTAGATCAATCAACACACAGACATCTACTAGTTAAATCTACTGAAAACATTCACCTACACTGTACATCAAAGGTCAGAAATTAGAGTAACGACCTTTAGTCAAATGCAGCATGTCTCTGTCACTGTGAGTCACCTCTGCACTCAATGAACCAGGCCTGGACAATAATGTTTTACAAATGTTTCAATCAATAACACTTTTGAGCTCTGTAGATTTCTATATGCTTTTAATCTAGAATTCAGCCATCTTTTCAGCTATGTTTAATGAGCTCCAAACAACATCAGAATGATAAATATTGCTTCATGTGTTGTTTAATGCACTTTCTGCATTACACTACATTTGTAGTGTTGTGGTGTTAGATTTAGGAAGAGTGTTAAGTTTTATATTAATAAACAACAGAAGAATTATTTATGCTTGATGTGTGCGCCGCACTGGACCGGGAGAGGGGGACAAACACACGCATGATGTGTCTGAAGATCTCTATTTATTATCAGGAAAGAGAACATATTTATCTTTTGGCCATGTGTCACGTACATCCCGTACATGAAAATAACCGGTAATTAACATGTAAGTCATAGAGAGACCCGAAGACAGACAGATGAGAGGAAACACATTAGCAAATTCCAGTTAAATAAAAGGGTTTCAGGGGAGCCAAGCTGTTTACATGTACACTCGTCTGAATACAGGCTATAGGCTATAATGTTACCATATAAAAGAATCAGGAAGCACAACGAGGGGGGTTGTTTTATGAGCCACAATACATAAACCAGCTAGCAAAGTTGTACTGTTATCATTAACCGAAAAAAAAATCAAGCAGAAACCACGAGCACTGTAGCTTGTACGTCTCAACAGAGCAAACTGTGTGCCATAATAGCAAACCAAAATAGGCTTAGGTCACGTTATAAATTTGTAGTAGTACCCTACTGTATTGTCTACTGAACTAACTTTCTTTACAAGTTTCTTTAATTTCTAAGCTTTATTTGCAAGAAGTAAAAAGGTAATTACTTTTGAGCTGCGACTTATAATTATCAATACTATTGTAGTAAATCCATATATATTACAATATGTCATTTGTGTAAAGACTGTGTGTATGTAGTAATTGATCTGTTATACAAGTTGGTGTTTTGATCAGAGCATGTACTGTAAATCTGACAAACATTATGATAATGGAATATTTTTCGCCACATTTTTTTGCTCACAGCATTTTTTTGCTGTATCATTCAACTGAAGATGTGATGGGTGGCAAAAGTTCAACAGCTGTACTACACTTCAAAGCAGGAAACTGAACAAGTACAGTACAGTATCATTCAAAAGTTTGGAGACACCTTCTAATTACATGGTCTTTCCTGGTTTTTAGTTCTGTCTACACTGTAAAACAATGTTAAAGGCATTCAAATATGCAGAATTTCCTTTGAACAGTTGATATTGAGATGTGTCTGCTACTTATGCTCTGTAAAGCCTTCATAATGGCTCTAATATAAGGTGCTGTTAATTGGTGATTGTTTTTTTGAGGCTAGTAACAGTAAATGAACTTCTCCTCTGCAACAGTGGTAAGTTTTGTTCTTTCTTTCCTGGGATGGTCTTGACAAGAGCCAGTTTCATCATGGTGCTTAATGGATTTTGCAAATGCACTGCACAAATACTGTTCTTGCAAGAACTATTCCTTAAAACACCTTTTGTGTTTTAAAAATAACAAATGACTGTAGTTGTTACTTCCCCGGCCAGGCTCGATTCCCATCTCTGTGTGTGTGCATGGAGTTTGCATGTTCTCCCCGTGCTTGGTGGGTTTCCTCCGGGTACTCCGGTTTCCTCCCACAGTCCAAAGATATGCAGATTAGGCTAATTGGCGTTCCTAAATTGCCCATAGTGTGTGAATGTGTGTGTGCCCTGCGATGGATTGGCACCCTGTCCAGGGTGTACCCTGCCTAGTGCCCGAAGTCTCCTGGGATAGGCTCCAGGTCCCCCGCGACCCTGAACACAGGATTAAGCGGTATAGAAAATGAATGAATGAATGAATGAATGAATGTAGTTGTTACTTAATTACATAATTTCATATGTGGTATTTCATATTTTTGAAATCTCCAGTATTGTTCTAGAAAATATATCCACACTGGTACTGTATCTCTCGTGACCATCTGAATCCAATGTCACAAAGTAAAAGTAATCACCTTCCTTTGTATTGTATCTCCTCCATTTAACTTGTCCGCATATCTAACTGCAAGTACAATAATTGGAATAACACATGCAAAAACCCAGTACAGCACTTCTAACTCCATAAGGCCTAAAAGATGGCGACGGTGTCCTTGTGACCTTACAGAAGGGCGTCAATTGTTGTTCACAAGTAATAAATTGCCATGCTCACAAGTAATAAAAGTGAGCTACTGCACACACTGTGCAGCTGTTTCTTTCAGGTCTGTTTCCCTGCTATACTTACTACCACTACCACTTCTATCTTCTGGGTTAGTGATAGAATTAATAATATTATATTCACAGAAAAATTTAATTCTTCATGGAAGCACATTTGGATATGCAAATTAACGATGAACTAATAGATGATAATTCGACTAATATTCAAATGACTATATGATGTGTTCTGGCAAATTCTAACACATCATTTAACATGCTTTAGCTAATTGCCCCTGAAAAGAGTTGGCTACGTTGACTGTGTCTTTTAGCAAAACTCAAGCTATTCCTTACAGGTGTCCTTACAATATAATTTTTTTTTTTAAAGGAAATTATATTCTTTATTTATTAGAATTAAATATTACGTTTCTGTTCTGGTGTTGTGTGCTAAACTGCCCCTCACCCCAATGGATTGCCCCCTACGTGATCTCCATCAAATATTACATTACAACATACATTTCTATTTTTAGTATGGCTGAATATTGTAGATTCTTATGTACATATAGATAACAACTGCGTGCTGCCATTACCTGTGTGCGGTCCACTCGCTACCTCTTCTGACAATGCTCAAATGTTTCGTCAGTCTATATTTCTCAGTTTCGTATGCGCTGCCAACTGTTACATTCAGTGAGAAACGCCTGTGACACGGCCATATGATTGTTTTTTTAGGTGTCATTTTTCTTGTAAAAAACTGATGGCACTGTCTACCATTACATACAGTGAGAAATGGCTGTGATGGAACTACCTGTGCAAATGCCACAAAGAAAATATTATAATGAATCCTAGTCACATGACAGCTATTGAGACAATTCATGAAAAATTGGCATATAATTGGAGTGAGCGGTCAACTCTCTGCCTCTGTCAATATTTTGGCAGCCCTTACTTCTGCCTCAAATGTTCCTAACGTATTCATTTCTCGAAGGCATGACATTTTCCTTAAAAACTGATGATGCTACCTACTTTTGCTTTCATTGCGGAATGCTAGCGGCACGCTCAGTTTGACATACAAGTCGATGATGCGGCCTTACATTCACTGTATGGCATAAAAGTTGATGATGATGATGCCTACCGGTGCTAACACGAGCATCGGCAAAAACTGAATTTCTGTTTTTAAATAAGTACTGTGTGTATACACACAGTATAAATAGTATGATGTATAATATATTAATAATATTCATGATATTATCATACATCACTATATATCAAATGGTAACAACATTTTTATATAGTTAATTTATATTAGTTTTTCTCTTTTCCTGACCGTATACACACACACACACACACACATATGCTGATACAAAATCATAAATCATTGAGGTTATAATAAGCCTTAATCACATGACAACTATTGAGTCCATTAATGAAAATTGGCATATAATGTACATTTTTTCGCACATTTATTTTGTATGGGTTGGACATTTAACACAAAATGTAACTAAATAAATATCATAAAACACATGCTAATCATCGCTTTAACATCTTTGGATATAAACTGTGATGAGATGTCAAATAATTACATTATTATTTAAATTAAATAAACAATTAAAATACATAAATGTTGCATATGAAAATGATTGCATAAACATGCTCAAAATACAAAATTTCATGGCAATATTTCATCAAGCCTGTCACGTGACTAAGGCTAATTATTATTATAGGAATACTTGATCATAATAAACAAGTAAAATCATGTTCTAAACTATTGTTATATAAGTTCATAGTGTGTGTGTGTGTGTGTGTGGTGGGGGCAGAAACCGACTGACACCTCGCTCGCTGAATTTTCATTAATGATTTAATTAGTTGCCCACCAGGATCAATTTTCATTTCACAGCTGCACGAAGATGAACCTGTAACTCTCATTATCCTGCAACTAACGAACTACTACACCATGCCATGAAGCTAGTTAGCTGGCTAGCCCTGTACACGCTAACTCAAAATAGAGAATTAAAACGCGCTCTAAAGTACCTGACATGATTCACCACTAATACAAACCGCTCAGTGAAATTGAAAACCCAGACGTTTTCACTTCAGAATCTTCGTTAAAACGAGATTTTAACTAGCAAGTCGACCTGGTGTCTGTCTCTGACTAGCTTAGCCTAGCACAGCTAGCTAAGATACAAACGTCACGCGCGTTGATACGTCTCCGAAGGTAATGTGAACCCACAGTCAGTGTGTGAAAAGTTTACAAACTGAAAGCATTTGCAGATTGAGAAGAACAAATCCCCGAGTGTAACTAATGAAAATAGATGAATGTTTGTGTTCAGGCCCTTGCCCGCGAACTAAACACTCCGCCTGCACCAGCAGGTCATGAACTCAAACACAGTTGTACAAGACATTATTTTCCCTACACGTATTGTGCAGTCTCAACAAGTATTTGACGACTCGGGTGCCAATAAGCGAACTGTCGTAGAGTATAATCTGTCAGCCTATCACAACACAAGACTCAGGATATGTCTAGCCTATTATCGTATAGGAGGCGGGGTTTGTGGGAAACGGGTGGGAAATAATAGCGCTTAACGAAAACAAGCACAAACAAACGGATATAAATTTACCGTTTTTGCTGCCTCTGCCCATGTCCTGCCCTTTTTCTTCTTTTGCCTTTCCCTCATGTCTGCGGTCGGCTCCTGGAAATCGACCTAATGTCCGAGACCGTTACTGCTCCAAAGGAAATGTTGCTCCAGTTATAGTGCGAGTCCTACCATTTCTGCCATATTGGGTCCTTACTGTAACTAGCAGGTCATGTGACCCTGGGAGTGACGTCACCATACTGTACTGTGCATGTCCAGGGAAGCTGCTAAAGCACGATACACCAGGTTTAGACTGTTAAAATCAGCGTGGGTAATGTTAGCTAATGTGATTTCCCCTTTTAGATTTTATATCCTTATCACTTAAAATCTAATGTTTGTTTTTCCTTTTTAAAGCTTTTTTTTTTTTTTTTGCAAAACACTGATGATGAGTTTCTTTTAGCATGATCTGATTTCTCTGGCGGCCCAAATCAGGTTTAATCCCAAATATAGCCTTAATACAAATTGTGTATTACTGACTCTAATTTTTGCAAGAATGCTGCAAAGGAATTACATTAATGTAAAAATAAATAAATTAATAATAATAATAATAATAATAATAATAATATAGAGTGTTGTATCCTTGTGTCCTCTAGAGGGAGATAATGTTTTACTCACTCACTCACTGTCTATACCGCTTTACCCTGTGTACAAGGTCAAGGGAGGCCTGGAGCCTGTCCCAGGAAACTTAGGGCACGAGGCAGGGTACACCCTGCACAGGGTACCAATCTATCGTGGGGCACACATATACACACACTTACTCACTCATTCACACATACTATGAGCAATTTGGGAATGCCATTTAGCCTGTAGGAGGAAACCGGAGTACCTGGAGGAAACCCACCAAGCATGGGAAGAACATGCAAACTTCATGCACAAAGACCGATGACGGGAATCGAAACCAGACCCTGGAGGTGCAAGGCGACAGTGCTAACCACTGAGGCACCGTGTCGCTTATTTGCGTCTTAACTTAATTTTTTTTTTATAATCAATCCTACTGATCAATAAGAGCAGAAACTTAAAATCCTCATCATTCATTAGATTATTTTATGTCATTTACACATCATGAGACTGCAAATCAATTGTTTATCATGCAACATAATTTACTGTTGCCACTGATTGTGTTCAAGTATACCATTACAGGACTATACTATACAGTACAGTACAGTGCACATGTAGACGAACAGGATGAGACTGTGCTTAATTTGTTGATTCAAAGCTCTGATACAAAATTATTGTGCAACAAGAAAAGGCAGCATGATCTTGCAATAAAGCAGTTTTTAAAAGATCTTGTGAAGCTTTTTCTGCATGTATGCCTTGGCAAACACTTCATGGTTGAAGCACACTGGCACATGCCCCCATGGCAGAAGGTGGGACCTGAGACCCAGAGGCCACTGAGCTGGTTGAGGAAGAAGAGGGCAGACTTGGTCCTTGATACCTTGGGAGAGAACAAAAAATACCAGGTTAACATTCATTCATTAATGCAGGAATACGCCATTTACTGTATGGCACTTATTTAAGAGTTTGGAGTAGCCAGTCCACCTATAGGCATGTTTTTCAGAGGTGGAAGGAAGCACAGACAAGAGAACACCACCATAACCAGAGCTCATGACTGACCTAGGTACCCTCAAGTTGTAGTGCCACCTTATGTCAACATAAATTATTCTTTTATAAAGCTAATGACTATGAGTTATTATCATGTTTCTTCATTCATTCTTTATCAAAAAAGGTTTTCTCTCTGAGCACCCACCATGATCTGGCCCGCATGACACGTGACGCTGTTGTCGTTCTTCTGTGATGAGCAAAGTCACAGAGCGGATTTCTTGTCCTCATCTCTGACCCTTGTAAGTCCAATGGGACCATAGTTGGTGATGTCATATCTAGTTCCAGAAGCATGACATTTTCTGCCTGTGTCGTGCAAGCAAATGCATCCAGTTACTGGATTATTATTCACATTGTTTATAAGCATCCCTTTTAAAGAATCCATTGGTTAGAAGACTGAAAAACAGTATGGCTTCTGTGTACCAACCCTGTATCTGGATGGAGATCCTGTTGCCACAGCAACTTGTGCATATTGGCTGATCGGCCTCTTGTAACCAACTGCAGACATTGGCCTTTGTTTGATGCAAGAAGAACTGCTGAAGGATTGAAATTGGTTCATACTGAAATGTTCATTTACTCATTAGTAATTAATGAATTATTACATTAGGGAAATAATGTAAATTACTGAGAATACACTAACTTTTCAGAGGGAAGAAGGGGTAAGACTTTCCACTGGTCTTCATCGCTGTCAAAGTGAAGGCGGTTTATGATCTTGTTTTTCTCCTCAGGAGGAATAAAATTGTCAATGATAAGATTCCTGCAAAGAGTATTACATAAAAAGAGTAAGACAAAAATAGTTTTTCATTAAGGGTAAAAATGTCTGTGCTATCATATCAGTATGTTTTGGTGGGGTGCATTCTTTAGTGATGTAAACTGCAGAGAAAGTACTTGAATTTCATCTCTCTGGTCAGCTCAGTTAGTGTCTGCTCCAGCTCCTGTCTGGTTGTGACATGTTCGTCGATGATGTCGCTGATCTCAGCTCGTACCACCTGCAGTTTGCTGTACAGCTGTTTAAAGGCAAGATCTAGAGATATTATGTTTTTTTAACAGCATAAAATTATTTTTCAAATATATGAAATCTAATTATTACTATTCTAATAAAATATTGACATTGTATCTGATATAATAGTACTTCTATAGAAACCTCTCTGAAATTAAAATGCTCTTTTGTTGGGTTCTACAAAATGTTCAAAAAGTACAAAATGAGGGCCAATCCAAAAAAACGTCCAAGGCTTATACCGTTAACTTTGTTGAATTGTGTATACGATGTATTTTCCGTAATGTCGTACATAAAATAACATTCCGTCTATCTAGAAACCTCTGTAGTTCAACTAGGGCCAATAGTGACTACCATTTTATTTATTACCATTTTTTACGACTGGTATCATCTCTGGTCAACATTCACACACTATGGACAATTTGGAAACACCAATTAATCTATTCTGCATGTGTTTGGGAGGAAACCGGAGTACCTGGTGGAAACCCACCAGGCACAGGAAGAAAATGCAATCTCCATACACACAGACCTCAAGGCAGGAATGCTAACCACTAACTATGCCACTGTGCTGCCAAAATAACCTTATCTTCTGAGAATTTTGAACAAGTGAAAAAAAAGAGAGAGAGAGATGAAGTCAGATTTAATTTACTTTCTTACACATTAATAAACATGGCACTTATCAAGAACTGTGCCCATCTTAGAATTCACTTTTCTCTTTATACATAATAAAAAAAATCAGTGTAGTTGTATGTGACACGTGACATGTCATACTGACAGCAAGCTTCACCTTCTTAAGCTTTTTGGTTTTGAGCTCCACCTCCTGGTGTAGAGTTGAGTAGGTCTCTTTCAGTTCCACTGTCTCCTCATCTTGATCAAACATCAGCTGCTGCATCTCTCTCTCTTGTCTGTCCTGTGAGAAATCACAAACACACACATACTCCCTCTAATGCACACGTCGAATTAGACACCTGCTGTGCGCTATCATTAGATGCTGAATTAGAGGTGAAAATAACTAGTGTATATTTGCGCATGTTACCTGTTCTGCAATCTCCTGACGTTTTATCTCTATCATTTTCTGCTGCTCATTGGTGTGGTCAATAATATTCTTGCCTCCAATTAGAAGCTTGCTTTCCAAGGCCTAATGGAAAACACAGCAAACAGAGTCCAATCTATTCTGTAATTTATTGATGGGGAAAAAAACAATGTGGTAAATGTGTGCAGGCTCCAACCTTGTATTTTTCAATCATAACTCCCATAATCTGCTGTTCCTTCAGTAAATCCTCCACAGTCTGTGATTTTTCTTCCAAGACTCCTAATTTCCTCCTAAACTCCGGGCTGTCACTGGCAGAGCTCTTGGCCATCTGCTCCTTCCACCAGTATTCCTCTGCTCTCTCCTCCTTCACCATCTCCACAATGTCCACCTCAAAGTTCCGAGGTGTTTCCACCTCTCCGCTGCTCATACTTCTCTTCATCTTCACACTGTTCCTCCGTCTCCTCCTTTCTTTTGCAAGCATCCCTCGTTCCTCTAGCTGCGCCTTCAGACGGGCTATTTCTTGTTGGAACTCGCGGAGCAATGCGTCTTTGGGATCTTCGTTGATTTTTGGCTTGTTTTTGATATTTTTTGCTCTGTTCGCAAACCTCAGGGTGGCGAGAGTTTCTTCATAGTGACAGGATGTGGGTCCTATTGTAGCCACTATGACTGTTTTAGAGTTGCCTCCTAAAGAGTCCTGTAAAAGGCGTGTGAGTTTGGAATCCCTGTACGGGATATGTGAATTCTTGCCGTCCACCAGTGCAGAGATGACGTTTCCGAGAGCGCTGAGAGACAAGTTTATTTTGGCAGCCTCTTTGAATCTTTGGCCCTGGGCCCCTGTCTTGCTTTGACGTTCACTGCCGGCCAGGTCCACCATGTTTAACTTCCCAACCCGAATGTGCTCCTGGCCATCGATGCCCATCTCGCTGCATTCGATAGTGATAAGAAAAATGGCATGTGAACGTGAGCTGTGCTCGTTCATTTTGGTAAATCCGACAGACCTGGACTGATTTCCCAAATTCATCACATGTTCAATTTCCTTGATGTTTTTTGTCACAACAGATGACAGGTCTTTGACATAAACGCCCAACTCTGGATTCTCCTTAAGCTCCATTTTTTTATTATTGTCCTTGCAAAGGAGGTCCCGGATCTCATCTTGGTATATCTCCAAGTACGACACTCTCACCAAGTACTTCTGGTTCTGGGATCTGGATATATGGGTGAAGATATGGTGGAAAGAATTTGGGATGACTCCACGTTTCTCTGGATCCATGGGCAGACCTTGCATGGTGTATGTCTTCCCCGTGCCAGTTTGCCCGAATGCAAATATAGTTCCGTTGAACCCGAGTAACACGGAGTCAATTAGAGGTTTGCACGAGTAATCGTACAGGTCGTTTTGCTTTGAAAACATATCATAGACAGCATCAAAAGTGAACGTCTTGTTCAGGGTCCCGGCCGCTTTCGGGTTCCGGACGCTTACCTGGCCCAGTTTCACATCCACTTCAGCAATCCTCTCATGACTCATCGCCTCCTCTTTCTTGTTTAAAGGGCGGCACCGAACCACCACCTTCACCGTCTCCGCTTTCTTCCCCAGCGACATGGACCGCGGCCGCAGCATCACCACACTGCTCCTTTTAGACATGTCTGCGATAACAGATGCTGTCGCTACATGCACAATCCTCTTCTAATTAACCGATATCTTGGGAAAGCTAATGATCGGGAATGATCGCCCACAAGAAAAACGCCCAACTTCCCACCTAGTCCAGAAAGCATTGTATCTCAGAAGGAAAGCTTTATCCATATATACATATAGCGATCAGTTAGAAAAGATTTAGTTAACAAACTGATTCTGGCAAAAAAAAACAACAAGAAGGGTTTAAGGCTCCAGTAATGGCATTCGTTACAGAGAGAGCGGCATCCAGCTTCCCACCTACATCATCCATCCACCACACCCTGCAGCGCTGCAGCACACACACTCACACACACATACGCACAATAGAATGCCGAGCCTGACACTGATAGGTAGAGCATCACTCCCACCTACAGGATATAAAAGTTGCTTATAATAAGAATATTATTATCATTGTAATAATAGGAATCATGGAAATGTTATTCTTATTCTTATTGTACTTGATCTTTTTTTCCTTATCATAATATTAATCAGAATTGATCATTATTTTAATTGAATTTATTGTATTATCTGCCACAGACTGTTAAGCAACCTCATTATGTCAAGCAGTGTGATCCTGCCATCTTTAATGATATGATTTAATTTAGACTTATACTTAATACTGAATAAATACTTGAGTCTTGTGTTTGTCATAATGCAATGGACTGGAGGCCAGTGTCTCCAGGATAGGTTTCAGGTTCTTAAAGATAATTTTGCGGTATAAAAGAACATCAGGCTCAGTGCGCAGTTATTCTTTGTGAAGTTTTTAAGCCAATGTTAATTGCACGTATAATGACATTTATTGCCTATAAATAAAATATAAATATATTCTTATAATGCCATATTGATTATTATTATTATTATTATTATTATTATTATTATTATTATTATGTTTATTTTGATGATGTTTCCTGTTTCCTCCTCTGTAATAAGCTGAATTCCGAATATCTTCTTATTACAGATTTTATGCACTATCTGAAGCGTGAAAGCCATTATTTTGTCCCCTAAGTAGTGCATATATATGGGCGATAGGTGTGGATTTGGGATTCACACACTATCCCGTCATCTTCACCCAATAAGAACAGACGAAGGCGTGTTTCTACGAACGGTCCGTGTGGAGAAAGTAAACTAAACCCGGTGTAAGGAGGCATTATAAGCAGAATTTAAAGTAAACTGGTGTTATAGATCTTCTCTTCTGTTGTGGAAAACGGATGAGACATAAAACTTTTCCCCCTTTGGGTTGGTTGTAGCATTGTTTAGAGCCGCATCATTGCCAGTGGCGACAGCGCACAGTGACAGTGCATTTAAAGGCACTTCGGTGTAGTGCGCAATGCGAGTACCGGGTGGATAAAGTGCCTTAAACGGCTACAATGTAATCCAGTGTTTCTATTAACTTGATTTGTAGCAGGAAAAAAATGGCTTTGGACCCGAAGCAAGCAAGGCTGCTGTGCATGCTCTGTCTAACTTTCGGGTTTTTCGTGCTGGAGGTGGTGGTGAGTCGACTGACCGGCTCTCTGGCGATGCTGTCCGATTCTTTCCACATGCTGTCGGATGTGATCGCGCTGCTCGTGGCGCTGCTCGCCGTCAGACTCGCCGATCACACGGCTGCCACGAGCCTCAACACGTTCGGCTGGATCCGCGCGGAGGTGATGGGTGCGCTGGTTAACGCCGTGTTTCTCACTGCGCTCTGTTTCACCATCTTACTGGAGGCGGTGGAGCGCTACGCGGAGCCGCATGAGATAGAGAAGCCGCGGGTCGTGGTGTGGGTCGGGGTCGCCGGGCTCGCTGTGAATCTGCTCGGGCTGTTCCTGTTTCATGGCTATTCTGGACACGGACACTCTCACAGCGCGAGTAACAGGAGGTATGAGACATCAGAGCCATCACCAGGGGAGACTTACGATCTGCTGGTGAAGAGCCAGAGTCCTGGCCGAGGTGCCCATGCTGTCCAAGTCGAAGCAGGTACTTCATCTTTAATGATGCTTTTATTGAACAGTAGCCTACTTGTGCTCGTTTTCATAATGTCTGTTTCATTTATACTGTATGTGAATAAAATGTCGTTTTTCTATTTCATTTTGAATCATACACTTCACTCTTTAGTTTACCACTTTTTACTTTTCTGGTAATGCACTCATTTACCCACATTTCTACTCTTCGAATAAACACACTGTACTCTGTTAATACACACTATCTACTAAACTCTCTTTCTTTCTTACTTTCTTTCGTTCACACTTTCTTTACTCTTCCGGTACTGTAAATGCACAGTGCTTCCATTTGTACTCACTAAACAGAGGAATTGCTAATCCATATATATATACGGATTTATATTCACCCCTAATTAGTCCTTTTTTATGGACAAGATAGTGATTTGGAATTGATGTTTCACATCTGGATATGAATAGTCACAAGTAACTTTCTGCTGTTATACCATACTGAATTTTTATTATTGTTATAATTTACCACTTTGACATTTTTTCAGACATTGTCTCAAAACATAGCCTAGAAATTCCACTTAATGGGAACATCGCACCGGAGACGCTGGAGCATGATTTAGATTCATCCTCCCAGCTCAACATGCGTGGAGTCTTTCTTCATGTGCTGGGTGATGCCCTTGGCTCTGTCATTGTAGTGGTTAATGCTCTAATTTTTACATTTGTCTGGAGAACATGTGACAGTCAGGAAATATGTATTAACCCATGCCTTAGTAGCTGTGGCTCAGACCACTGGCCTGTGAATACACACTTGGTGCACAGTAACGGCACCAATGCTGTCTCTGTAGCTGGACCATGCTGGGTACTTTACCTGGATCCCACACTCTGTGTAATCATGGTGACCATCTTGCTCTATACCTCCTTTCCACTCTTGAAGGAGTCAACCCTCATTCTGCTGCAGTCTGTTCCCAAGCAGATTGACATGAAGATGCTGAACAAAAAGTTGAGGAACCTTGAAGGGGTTCTGGCAGTCCATGAGCTACATATCTGGCAGCTGGCTGGGAGCCGAATCATCGCCACGGCACATGTTAAGTGCCACGACCCAGCATCCTACATGGACACAGCTAAACGCATCAAAAGCTTCTTCCATGAAGAAGGCATCCATGCTACCACGGTCCAGCCGGAGTTCTCGGATGACAATGAGTCTGGTGTGTCAGAGTGTGAACTACCCTGTTACAGTCAGTGTAGCCTGAAGCTCTGCTGTGACACAAGCTGGAAATCTAAATCTGAATCAGCCCTCGAGTGCACAGATGACGCATTCAGTCAACATACTCCTCAACGCTCCACTGCTAGCTGGAATATTCAGCAAAAAACAGAAGTTTATCCACGGATGGAGGTGGAATCCACAGTATAGGTTTGAGAAAACTTATCTATGCAATTTTACAGAAATTTTTTAATCAGGTTGAAATCTGTTTTAGACAGAGTTATGCTTTGGAGAATCTCAAATCCTTCAGTTTTACTACCCCCACGTGTATGTTAACCTGTTTAACTAATCAACTATGTACTGTACAATACCTCTAAACTCTAATACGTATGGTGGCATGGGTGCTTTATTATGAATATAACATTTCTATAATTATTAATTTGAGAATGTGTTATTTAAAGCACTTTATGGTATAGTGTACTTCTTGCTCATAGAAAATATATGTGCCTTATATAAATAAAAAACTACATTATCATTGTGTTTGTATTTTATCGTTATCATTTAATTAATTTTACTGTAACATTTGTTTTAAAGGATAAAAATAATTGTAATGTCTGTTCTTTAAAAACAAAGTAACACATTCTTCTCCATCAGAATGTTTTAGCTTAGTGCCAAAATGCCAAGCCTTTATAACCTGATTAACAGTTACTGATATCTGTGCCAAACTAACTATTTATATCATATGCTACTAGTGCTTAAATGAAAGATTTTGTTATTAAGGTCATGAATGTTGCATGTACAGTATGAGGGAGTGTCTGACTCTGCAGGACATCTTATCTTCTACACAGCTGTCAAAATACACCATGTCTCAGATGAACCTTAAGATCAACTACACATACATCTGTTGTTTGTTTACTGGTTCAAATGATTTAAAGAGCCCCAAAATCTCCAAACCGCTTTAAGCTTTAAATGGATTGTTAAGAAAAAACTTGAGAGGGAACACAACTTAATGAGGGCAGCATGATGCAATCAATAATGCAGTGTATGGGGCACTGTGTCAAAAAACAATAGAGAATAGCCCTTATTCAGTCCTCGAACAGTCCTCCAATCAAGCCTCAGTGATACAGTAAGAGACCGACTGTGATGGCTGCTATTGTGTACCTTTTAAGAAAAAAGATTATCACTTACAGTAATCAGGATTTTATTGTCTTATTTTATATTTATTGTCTTGCAGTGGAGTGGTTGCAGATAGACATCAATTTATATATGCACTATATGTGGGGGACACCTACATTTGATTTCTTTGTTACAAATCTTCATGTCAGCATAGTCCTGTTTTCAGTCTAAAGAACAGGTTCCTTATTAGAGTGGATTACTGTAATCCATGGATAAACAAAACAATTTTGTAATTTGTCACAATTATGTTCTGTGCATATTAATCACACACAGGTTCTTTCAAATAAGTTCAGTGCTTGGTTGTTTCATTGATTTTGACATGCTTTTAGATTTGTGTTCAATCAATAATGTTTTATACATTGAAATTCCCACTAGAAGCATTAATCATTAATATATACACATCTTTACTTGCAAGAATAATGGACAAACATGCAGACCATTTGACACTATTCAGGATGTGGGGAAATACTGATGGGTCCATAAGTATTTGTACACTAACAGTTTTCAAAATGTTGTTTCTGTACACCCCCACAGTGGATTTTAAATGAGGCAAAATGCGACTGAATGTAAATATTCAACTTGAATTAAGGAGTTAAACATAAATATTGCATTAATAATCCATCTATTTTCAAAGGCTGAAAAATAATCTGACAAACTAAATTTTTTAATATTACATTATGTTTAGAAACAATTCCGTAGTTAATTACATCTGGAACCCATGGTTTCCTTCCATGATCTACTTTGCCAGGCCTCAGATGGCTTCAGTTGCTGCTGGTTTGTGAGTCTTTCTGCTTTCTGTTTTGTCTTTAATGAGTGAAAAGCATGTTCAACTTAGTTGCAATGAGGTAATTCACTTGACCATTTAAGAACTTCATTGCCTTAAGAAGCTCATGGGTGGGTTTTACTCTGTTTTAGATTCATCTGTATTGTAAAGCACTGCTCTTATGGGTGCAGCATCAGACTGAACCTGAGTAGAATGTATAGTTGTATACACTTTAGAATTCACCCGTCTACTTCAATTAGCCATCCAATCATCAGTAACAACCACTGACCCAGTTTCTTTCAGCAGTTACTGTATGCATGCCCATATATTTTTTTTTAAAGGTAGCAAATTGTTGATTTGGTCACTCTTAACGTTTCTGCTATTCCTTAGACAGGTCTGTTTGGTTTTTCAACCTATTGGTGGCATCTTTAACTTGCATCAACACATCTTAGGAGTGCATATTGAGAATTTTCATGAACAGCTACAAAATGCAAACACCAGACCGTTTGCTTCATTAAATCACCATGAAATATGTCACATCTGGACTTGATATTGTTTATCTGTGAATTGTCCAATTATTTTTGAGCCTGTGAAAAACAGGTACTTAATAAAATTTACTTTAATTCATAACGGGTTAATGTAATGTTTCTACTGACATCTTGATTCCATTTTAATTTTGCCATTTCCTCCTATTTTTCCCCCAAGCCATTTCTTAAAAGATGTTTCGGGTCAGTGTCTCTTTGGGACATGCATTTTTACCCTACACTGCTTTCTGGCTGATTTTTTATTATTATATTTACATAATGGTCCTTAAGGACAAGATTCTTAGTTCATCATGAAAAGCAAGATGCTACTATCATTCATTTAATCTTGATAATATCAGTGGTGTTATCTGGGTGTTGGACTGTGACCACATAATATTTTTTAATGAAATGCCTCTTTTTTAATTAAAAAATAAATAAATAAAAGCTTTACATGGTTCTACGATTTCAGGCTGTAAGCTCTGTAACCCCTTCAGTGTTATAGTTGGCTTTTTGGATACCTTTTTTCTTCTGTAGTTGATTGCTGTTAGGTGTGCTATAAATTCAGATCAGTGGTCAAGTGTTTGTTTTGTGATGGTACTTGCGATGTTGTTCCAAGAAATAATGGCATACTTGTCGACTAACTTTATATATTATATCAGAGATAAACCTGTTTAAGGATGTTGCCGTTTGCTCCCCCATCTAGCTCCTGACAATGTTTTTATGAGCAAACACTTGATGTTTTCAAAGAGGTTTTGATGTTTTCAGTGTCTTCTATTTCATGTGTGTATATGTGACACCCAAAAACATTGGCATGTCCAGTTCACCTGTGGGCTGAATGTAAAAAGCACTGGAGAGATGAAACTTTCCCAAGGCTGCCATCTCTCAGTCTCAGATGTCTAGGTTGCTCTATGTATTACTATTGGTATCCTGTGGAAGAGGAATTTCAGCCTCTTGTAAATTAGATATACCAAAGATGCTATTATTATTATTATTATTATTATTATTATTATTATATCAATAATATTTGTTATTTAATTTGACTAATTATTTAAATTGAACAAGTTTAATAAAAAATGTATAATAAACTAGAGGTTACTCGCATGCAGTTTCTGACGACCTCATGCTACCTATACCTGTGAATGGATGGTACAGTCATCTTGCTGCGACTCCTCATGCTGCTCCAATGTTTCAGCAGGTGTACTGTATATTACCTCATAGTACAACATAAAAGTTGATAATGACACTGGCCAATGGCTATATGCTGCCATTTTCCCGAATGGATGTGGTGAACTTGCTGCCGCTCCTCATGCTGCTCCAATGTTTCGACAGTGCTCTGCAAGCTAATATGGGGTTTCTCTAGGCTTGAGCTCATCAGCCTAACGTACACATGTTCACGGTAAATGATGCTGCCTACCATTAATTAAAGTGAGGAATGCTTATGACAGAACTGACTGCTGAAACAAACAAAGCCACAATCATAATTTCTGTTTTATATATGTAAGCCTATAGGATACCCACAGCTCTGTCTGTGTGCGGATCCGTACGTTCGCAACCTACCTATACCTGCAAATGGAGTGCTGCCGCTTGTCATGTTTCTTCAATGTTTTAGCAGATATATTATTACCTCACAGTATGACATACGGTAAAAATTGACGATGACTCTGCCTCCATATACTGGCCTCCCATACACTGTCCACCGGCAGCGGGCAAAGCTAAATTTAAACTCTGTGACTCTAATAAACACACAAAATGCCCAGTACAAATTTGTTCATAATTTTACTGCTAAATGTTTTCTATATTTTTTATATTGTTACATTTTTTTCAGTACTCTATTTTTCTTTTTCATTACTATATTTGTATTTAATATTCTTTTTATTTGACTTTTTATTTTTAATTAAATTATTTGAATATTTATTTTTATTTATTTATTTTTAAGTCATGGGTGGTTGTAAAAACATTTCAATGCATATCATACTGTGTAAGTGACAAATAAATATGAATTAAAAATATTTTTTATGTAAATTATTTTTTTCAAAAAAAATTCTAAATATTTATATGTTTGAAAACAAGTAATCTACGGGTTATGAATATAACAGAAACATTTGCAATTAAAAATTTAGTATATTAGCTTTAGAATATTAGAATATTAACGCACCATATTCTGTTCTATGGTTTAAAACAATCACGAACTGAATGTAAATAATGCTTTTGCGTGCAAGTTGCACTGAATAACTTTGACGCGACACCTAAACAACAACGACTTTCAAGAAATTGGGAATTTGTGTAAATGTAGTTTAGCTCTTAGCAGCCCTGGCCTGAATGGGCGGGGCAAAGCCGTGTGAGCGGTGTGTGATTTGTTCAGCAGCTCTTCCTGCGCTCTTAATTCTCTCTTCCGGTTGTCAGCATTGACCTCCCAACATGGCGGCTATCCGAGCACTAGGCGTCCTGTCCAGACTTACTGCAAGAGGAAGATATACACTGCTTTCAGGTACACACACTTTATCATCGTGTACTGTAGTTCTCAGCATTCGTTGACCTCAACGTGAAGTTAATAAAGATCTATATTCAGGCAACTAGCTTCAGTGACTGCTGAATAAACGCTGTGCCACCAAACGCTATATGTGCACATTGTAAAAGCGTGTAATGCGTGGTAAATATGATCATATAAAGAGCCGACTAAAACAGCACGTTGGATAACTACACCAATTGAGTTGAATCCTTCTTGCTGTAGTTGAAATAGTATTGTTACAGAATACTACTCGTTTCTATTATATTGCTCGTTTATTGCTATTTTTGACATGTTTTATGAAAAGAACCGGATTCTACAGCTTAAAATAGATTTCTTAGATACTTTGTCATTGTTAAAATAACCCATGATACAGAGTTTGGGAGAATGTAGGGTAAAGGTCATCAGTCTGCACCGCCTGAGTTTTTTGCCCCGCCCACCGTCGCCATGCCAACGCTTTATGGCTTACGTGTATACTAATTATAATGCATTCTAATAAAGCTACATTAATAAATACTAGTAATAATAAATGCAGTCTAGGCTTTCTTTGTAGCTTACATTACTTTCTCTGTGGTGTTATCTACATTAACACACTCGATTCTTTCATATTAAATGACTGTGATTTACCAATGACTAATTGTTTTCTTCTTTTTTTTTGCTACACTAAATTTTCATTAAATAATGTAAAATTTTCTAAACTTTAACTTATGTTATTGCTACTTCATGCGAAGGTGCTCCTGGAAGGAGCTTCAGTGTTGCATCTTGCTTAATGGGTAACTATTTTGCTTTTACCAGAATTAACATGACTTGATATTTTTTCCACGTGTTTTTGAGCAGTGAAATAACTTTTCTGATGCTTGTATATTCAGCCCGTACACATGTCAACTATGAGGTCAAAGGAGATGTGGCCGTTGTTCGCATCAACGACCCAAATTCGAAGGTAAACGTTGCTTAGACAAACTACACTCATATTTATTTCTAGAGATTACCTACATACATGAGGTCCTGATGGCTGCGTGCTACAGTTACCTGCGGTCAACTCGCTGCCACTCTTCACACTGTTCCAATGTGATGCCTGTGACATGTTCACAATATGACATAAAATTGGATGCAGCTGCCATTAGTTGAGGAATGGATGTCACTGTGCTCCAGTGTTTTTTCGATGGCATGACGTAGAAGCTTATACTGGCATGTGATGTCTATAATGTAAAAGCTAATAATCGCATGACATAAAAGCTGAAAATCACAAACACCACCTGTTGCATAAGCAAACAAAAAAAACAGAATTTCTGATAGATAGATAGAACATATACACTGCCTGGCCAAAAAGCTGACCATTTCAGAAAGGTCAACTAGCAACTAAGGAAATTTAAATGACTAGAACCGGGTTGTCGCATTCAACCTTCAACCAAATGTGATGAGTACTTGCAGGATTGGGACTGAACCATAAGTAAACCTCTTTTTGGTGAGGCTAATCAGAAGAAAAGCCTCCAATTTGCTATGGAACAGATTGGACTTTGGAACAATGGAAAATGGTCATGTTGTCTGATAAGTACAGATTGACCATATAATAGACTGATTGGTGCATTAGGAAAAAATGGTGCTGCACTCATTAATCATAATGTCCAATGTGCACGCTTCGGAAGGTGGTGTTAGGATCTGGGGTTGCTTCATTTGGTCAGGTCTAGATGCAGCATCATTATTATCTTATATATATACAATGTTTGGCCTGCTATTGGTGTTTGTGGCTGGTGGGTGTGTTACCTGCATTCCTCAATGGATAAAACAGTAGGCAGTGTCAACATAAACTTTTATGTCATACTGTAAGGTTATAATACATCTCTATTTGATTACCAAATCAGTAGATGTACGGGGCGGAGCCGTGGGTAACCTTTAGTGTGTCAATAAAATATCAGCTGATGTCCTGATTATATTCAATGACCAGGTTATCACTTTTGTTTTTTTGTTCCCTGATGAATGAATATTTTTTTGTTCCCTGAAGAACAAGTTTCACAGTTTACTTAATCGAACGGACCAAAACATTGTTTGCTGTAATCAAGGCTAAAGATTACTGAATATAATCTTCAAATATGTGACTTTTTTGTTTATATAATATATATCATGATTAATTTGTGTTTATAGGTGAACACTCTGTCCGTTACAATGCAAAACGAAATGATTGAAGTCATCGATGAGATTTGGGCGAATGACGCAGTCAGAAGTGCTGTACTGATCTCCTCTAAGCCTGGCTGCTTCATTGCAGGAGCCGATATCAAGTTAGTAACATTTCAGTTTTTACATGTTGGTGTATTATACACATTGCTTTTTCTGAATTTTATTTTCAGTGAAGAGCTATCCTAATTGTACACCATACAAGATCCTACATAATTGGGTGCTTAAAAATTTCTTGTAATATTATGAAGAATTTTTTTTTAATTAATTTTATAGAACTTTATTAATCCCAGAGGGAAATTGCTCAATTTTCACATATCCCAATTAGGAAACTGGGGTCAGAGTGCAGGGTCAGCCAGCTTATGGAGCAGCGCCCCTGGAGCAGATAGGGTTAAGGGCCTTGCTCAAGGGCTCAACAGTGGCAACTTGGCGATGCTGGGGTTCGAACCCCCGACCTTCCGATCAGTAACCCAGTAACCCACAGCCTTAACCGACTGAGCCACCACTGCCCTAAGCGCTACATAGAAATGTGATAGTCAGGTCAAGTGTCCAGAGAGTTCGGCCATATGGTGTATTTTTATCGTTTCACTTTATCTTTATTTGTACGCAGCATGATACAGGCCTGCAAGAGTGCAGAGGAAGTAAGCAAACTCTCTCATGAAGGTCAGACGATGTTTGAGAAAATTGAGAATTCTCCCAAACCAATTGTTGCTGCCATTAATGGATCGTGTCTTGGTGGAGGACTAGAGGTATTAACTTTTCCTTAAGTCATTGCATACCAGAAATGCTATGTTTTAATAAATGAATTTGTATAAACGTGTAGTAGATAAATCTTTATAATGATTTTAAAATGGAAAAAAAAATGTGTATTGTTTTCCCATAAAATATAGATACTTTCGGGACAGGCAAAATATTATATATTCAATATTATATGCATCACTTTAAGGTTGTACAGATTGTCTTCACTGAATTTCTGTGAAATATCCCATGAAGGGATGGATGACATTTTATTTTACTATTTAGCTTTAAGAGAAATTTAATCTATACACCCCAATTCTCTTTTTCTTTTTTTCTTTTCTAAAAACTTTGCAGTTTGCCATTGCCTGCCAGTACAGAGTCGCCACCAAGAATAAGAAGACAGTTCTGGGCACTCCTGAAGTCATGCTTGGTCTTCTTCCTGGTGCTGGAGGAACACAGAGGCTTCCCAAAATGGTCTCTGATAACTTTTCAAAAGAGTTAGACCTAAATGTTGTAAAGAATTATACAGTACATCATTAAAATTGCATTTACTGATTACAGTAATTGACCAAGATTAATAAGTCTTGGGTGTTTATTTTTTCTTAGGTAGGGATTCCCAGCGCCTTTGACATGATGCTAACAGGAAGAAATATTCGTGCAGATAGAGCCAGGAAAATGGGGCTGGTTCACCAACTAGTTGACCCACTTGGTAATAATCCAAGTTAATTGTCTTTTGTGCATGTTGTTTTTGAGTTGTCTTAACTTTCAAATTTTTAACACAAACTCAGGCCCTGGATTGAAGAACCCAGAGGAGAGAACCATGGAATACTTGGAGGAAGTGGCAGTAGACTGTGCCCGTGGAATTGCTGACAAGAGAATCCCACTCACTAAAGAAAAGGGTTTGATGCAAAGTATGTGTCTTGTTTCAATTTTTCAGTCCTTTTGTTTATAATGTTAGTTTTTGTTTATAAAACTAACACTTTTAAATGCAAAAATCTGATTGGTCAGATGGTGTTGATTCATTTTCCATAACAGCAGCTCAGATAGTATTTTGGCAGCAAAGCACATCACAGGTATATAGGTTTATCTCAATAAATTGGAATATCAATGCAATATTTATTTCACTAATTCAATTTAAAAAGTGAAACTCATTATATAGATTCATTACACACAAACTGTTATTTTCCAAGTGTTTTTCTTTTAATTTTGATGATTATGGCTTACATAATGAAAACCCAAAATCTCAGAAAATTAGAGTATTACTTAAGACCAAAAAAAAAATTTAACACAAATTGTTAGACTACTGAAAAGTATGAACAATTTCAGGACTCTACTTGGTTGGGGCTCCTTTTGAATGTATTACTGCAGTGTTGCCAACTTTTTGCGAGCATTCAGACCCCACAAGCAACACATTTTTTAAAAAGCGACTAGCGAGAAATCTAGCGTCATTTTGTGGTGTTACTGGAGACTTTTGGAGATTTTGATGTGTCCATATATTTTTAAGCTTCTATGTTCCTTTTGTATTCTATTTATTTTCTTTTTCTTTATTACGCAATGAACAAAAGTAAAACAGACCTCTAACACTAGCTTGTTCAATTCTTTTTCAATTCTCTCATTTCATTTTATTACGAAATAATACTGATGATGATGATGATAATCCTTCATTCATCTTCTATACCGCTTTATCCTGTTAATAATAATAATAATAATAATATTAATAATATTAATAATTATTATTATTACACCAGTGCATGTAGCAAGGTTTTTAAGCTGAGACTTGTTATAGCTAGGGTTGGGTACCGAAAACCGGTGCCAATACGGCACCGGTACCTATAGAACCGGTATGTACCGGACCGAAACAGAACGCGAATTTCGGTGCCTCATTTCGGTGCCACTTAAATGCCTGAACTGTCGATTGAAATATTTGTTCTCTAGATTCATATATTTTTGTAGATTAATAGTTTATTAGATTAAATAAAAAAATTAAAAGCACAAATTATCCGGAAATGAGAGACCATCCGAGATGCGCGTGAATGCAGCAACTAACGTTATACTCACTCTGACGGCAGCAGGCAGTCTGCCGATAGCTTAGCATGCTAAAGTAACAACTTTCGTTTAAATGCCTAAAACTAAACGGTCGAAAGTGTGGCTGTATTTCACAAGAAAGGATTCCAACACCGCGACGTGCAGCGAATGTTTTACAGCAGTTGCGTGTAAAGGCGGAAACACGTCAAATCTACTGAAACATTCGAGGGCAGACAGAATAAAGTTAATAGCAGAATAAATACACGGAATAAAGTTAAAAGCAGAATAAATACACGGAATAAAGTTAAAAGCAGAGGGAGGCACCGTGTTTAACATCTTGTGGACAACAGCTGGCGCTATCAGTGTGGACGACCCTCAGTCCCAGTCACACCAACTGTAGCAAAAAGGAGTCCACTGATTATGATGACGACAGCAGCCTTTCCGCAGGTTAGTAGTAGCACTAACGTAATGTTAATAGCAAAATGCCTATCTTGCATTCATGTCCTGTGCAGGGCAATAAGTCAGGAAAGGAGTCGTATTTTGACAGAAAAGGCAAATATGGTGAAATTTCTGCAAAAGAATTGCTAAAATTTGAAGCTTACATATTCATATATACTTACATTTTTTTTATATATTGTTACATTTTAAGCATAAAATTTTTTGTTCAATAAAAATTCATTCTTGAGTCATCCACTATAATTTTGTGGCTTAAAAGTATCGGTTCAGGCACCGTTTTGGCACGGGTACCGTCTTAAAAGTATCGATTTGGCACCGGTATCGAAAAAAACCCAAACGATACCCAACCCTAGTTATAGCTCTTGCATATCATTGCTCTTTTTTTGTGATTTAATAAAAATAAATTACATATATATTTATGTAAATGGCGGCACGGTGGTGTAGTGGTTAGCACTGTCGCCTTGCACCTCCTTGCATGTTCTCCCCGTGCTTGGTGGGTTTCCTCCGGGTACTCCGGTTTCCTCCCACAGTCCAAAGACATGCAGATTAGGCTAATTGGCGTTCCCAAATTGACCATAGTGTGTGAATGAGTGTGTGTGTGTGCGCTCTGCGATGGATTGGCACGCTGTCCAGGGTGTACCCTGCCTCGTGCCCTGAGTCTCCTGGGATAGGCTCCAGGTCCCAGCGACCCTAAATACAGGATAAAGCGGTATAGAAGATGAATGAATTTATGTAGTGACGTCATTTAGCGACTTTTAGGATAGCCAATGGCTACTTTTTCTTACTATCTTACTTTCAATTGCTGTGGCATGGAGGCGATCAGTGTGTGGTACTGCAGAGGTGTTATGGAAGCCCAGGTTGGTCTGATAGCAGCCTCCAGCTCTTCTGCGTTTGTTAGGTCTGGTGTCTCTCTTTTTCTCTCTTTTGTATCTTCCCCCATAGATTATTTAAGGGGTTTAGGTCGGGAGAGTTTTTTGGCCAATCAAGCACAGGGATCCCATGGTCTCTAAACCAGGTATTAGTACTTTTGGCAGTATTCCCAGTCCTGCTGGAAAATGAATTCTGCATCTCCATAAAGCTGGCCAGAAGAGGGAAGCATGACTGCACTGACCTTGGAACTGATAAAACACCAACACCAGCAGATGACCTGCCTCCCCAAATTACCACTGACAATGCAAACTTTACACTGGAGCTCAAGCAACTTGAATCCTGTGCCTGCCCTCTGTTCCTCCAGATTCTTGTCTTCCAAATGAAATGATTTTACTTTTATCTGAAAAAAGGACTGGGCCCACTGAGCAACATTGCCCAATTGTAGCCCATGTCCTGGATACATCTGTTCATGTTGACTCTTGAAGCACTGCCTCTTCCATGATTATGTAGCCTACTGAACCAGACTGTGAGACCATTTAAAGGCACAGGAAACCTTTGCAGGTTTGAGTTAATTAGCTGATTAGAGTGTAACACAATGAGTCTCCATTATGGAACTTTTTCACAATATTCTAATCTTCAGAGATACTGAATTTTGGATTTTCATAAGCTTTAAACCATAATCATCAAAATGAAAAGAAATAAACACTTGAAATTTATTAGTCTAGGTGTAATGAAGCTATATGATGAGTTTCACTTTTCCTGAAATCAACTTTTTGATGATATTCTAGTTCATTGAGATGCACCTATATGTTAATGTGATAATGTTAATTATTATTTCTATAGTCATAAATTGTTGCAGGGACTTGCAGATGCTCTCCATTAGCTAAAACATAAGTGTTAATTATAGCGTAACTTTATATAAGATGTTTAATATTTTAGGAGGCTAACAATAATTGTTATTGGGAGAATTTTTTAGGATGTATTTTTTTTTTAATTGTTTTTATTTATATCAAATAAAAGGCAAAGTAATGGTTTGTTTGCTATAGTGTAAGTTCTAACCAAAATGGAATATAAAATATATAATTTCTACCACTTCTATAATTTATATAATTTCTAGAAATTGAATAAACATAAACAATAAAACGTCTCAATAAATAAATAAAAGAAACTATGATTAAATGTATGATTTGAAAAAAATTTAATTGCTTTTGTATAAGAGGGTGGCACGGTGGTGTAGTGGTTAGCACTGTCACCTTGCATCTCCAGGGTCTGGGTTCGATTCCCGTCTCTGTGTCCATGGAGTTTGCATGTTCTCCCCGTGTTTAGTGGGTTTCCTCTGGGTACTTCGGTTTCCTCCCACAGTCCAAAGATATGAGGGTTAGGCTAATTGGCTGTCCCCAAATTGCCTGTAGTGTGTGAATGTGAGTGTGTATATGTGTGTGTGCCCTGCGATGGATTGGCACCCTGTCCAGGGTGTACCCTGCCTTGTGCACTAAGTCTCCTGGGATAGGCTCCAGGTCCCCTTGACCCTGAATACAGAATAGTGGTATAGAAGATGAGTGAGTAATGTATAAGACATGCTAGTACTGGAAAGTAATCATTCCCGCATGGTAACAGCATGATCGATTCCTTTTTTTTTTTTTTTTTTTTTTGTAAGACCAACCACAACTGTGTTTTATTTCTTAATTATTCTGTAATACCCATCTCACTTTTCATACTTTGTTCTGCAGAAATACAAGACTATGTTATGAGCTTTGGGTTTGTGCGTAATCAGATCTACAACACTGTGCAGAAAAAAGTCGTAAAACAGACTAAAGGACTGTATCCTGCTCCCATGAAAATCATTGAGGTATGACGCTGTTTTTTTTGGGGGGGGGGAGGGGGGTAGGGCTAACCCTTCCATTAAAACACAAAAAGATAATTTACCTGTCTACTAATTTCCTCAAAATTCTTCTCCATAGTGTGTAAAGACTGGCCTGGAGCAGGGTGCAGATGCAGGATTCTTGGCAGAGTCTCAGGTACAGTAAATTCACAAAGAGGAAATGTACAATTTGGATAAATTACTTTAATAGCAGTGTAATTTAAAGCATTTAACTAATTTATTACATTGCAGAACTTTGGCAAATTAGCAATGACCCCAGAATCCAATGCACTTATTGGTCTTTATCATGGCCAAGTTGCTTGCAAGAAGAACCGATTTGGAGTCCCTCAAAAGGAAGTAAAGTAAGGTTGACTAATTTAGGATTACATCACATCTGTATCATAGTACATCTGTATATATTTCTTCATTAATGTATTGCTTTCTATTGCATTCTCCATAGAACATTGGCCGTCCTGGGAGCAGGGTTAATGGGGGCAGGAATTGCCCAGGTTTCTGTGGATAAAAGCATTAATACCATTCTTAAGGACACCACTCAGGAGGGACTTAACCGAGGGCAGCAGCAGGTTTACAAAGGGTGAGAACTGAGCTAAAATGCACTGTTTTATAGTCTTTTGTTAAGTGGTAACACATTTCTTTTAAAAGATACAGTAGTGCATATCAATGTTATATTTCCCCTGATCTGTTTGTTGTAGATTAAATGACAAGACAAAGAAGAAGAGCATTACCGCATTTGAAAGGGACAGCATACTATCAAACCTCACAGGACAGCTAGACTACAGTGGCTTTCAAAATGCTGACATGGTCATCGAAGCTGTGTTTGAGGATATCGCCATTAAACACAAAGTCATAAAAGAAGTCGAAGCTGTAAGTAGTGTTTGCCCATTTTTGTTTTTCGGAGGTCAGATTTGACATTTAAACCTGATTTGCATTTTTTGTTTTTCTTATTATTTCAAGAAAGTTAAAAGTAATAAAGTGCGAAATAACAAGATGCACTAATCATTTGCATCATCATGCTCATGTCTTTTCTAGTGAAAAAGCTCTATAACTTGGATGTCACCTATGTCTCAATCAATGACACTTATTTTTTTAATGTAAACAGGTCATTCCTCCCCACTGTATATTTGCCTCCAACACATCAGCTCTCCCAATCAAAGACATTGCAGCTGCCAGTAAACGACCAGAGAAGGTCAGTCAGCGTTACGGCTCTTTTAGTAATTTTGAGATTGATTGATTAATCAGTGAACTTACTCAACTCTGTGGTTTGTCTCAGGTAATTGGAATGCATTACTTCTCTCCGGTGGACAAGATGCAACTTCTGGAAATCATAACCACTGATAAAACTTCGAAGGACACTACTGCATCTGCAGTGGCAGTTGGCCTGAAACAAGGCAAAGTCATTATTGTGGTTGGGGTGAGTTACGTTTAAAAAGGAAAGAATCTTTTGTTTGTTTTTAACTTGTACGAGCTAGACATGCACTTTGGAACTGGAATTGTGTGGTGAGAACAAAAAAGCACGCAAGCAATTATATACGAAGAGAAAGGAAAGGCAACACTGATTAGCATGGAATGGAAATTCAATTGAGAAACCAATTGGGATGAGTAGGAAATATCACAGGCAGTTACAAATAAAACGAATTTAGGAGTGGATGAGGGTGGGATTTAAAAAAACTAAAGTCCTGACCTTCTAAACTGAAGAATATGTTTCACAAGATGATTTGTTATTTATTACTAAATTGCCATTCATTGGGATTTACTTTATACAATAAAAATATAGAAATGAATTGAAACTTAACAAAATTTAAGGTTTGGTCTGTTATTGTACTTAATGCTACTACTTTAATTGCAGGATGGACCTGGGTTTTATACCACTAGGTGCTTGGCTCCCATGTTAGCCGAAGCAGTCAGAGTACTGCAGGTTTGTGTTGTTGTTTTTTAAATTAGTAATATGAATTATGTAGTATGTTAAATGAATTAATTAATAAAAATTAAAAAAAAACTTAAAAACAACAGTTTAAATCTTTGTTGTATTCTGGAAACACAGGAAGGTGTAGACCCCAAGAAGCTGGATTCTCTGACTACAGGCTTTGGCTTCCCTGTGGGTGCTGCTACACTCGCTGATGAAGTGGGTATCGATGTTGCCGCTCACGTGTCTGAGGACCTGGGCAAAGCTTTCGGCTCGAGGTTAGGTGGAGGAAATCCTGAGCTACTGAAAACGATGGTGGAGAAAGGTTTCAAAGGTAAGGATAAGCAAGCTGTGTGCCATGGAATTACATTTACCTGAGCAGATCATGTTGATCAGTGTGTGTGATTTTTGCGTCATTAGGCCGGAAGTCTGGTAAGGGCTGCTATATTTACCAAGCTGGAGTTAAACGTAAAGATGTCAACCCAGAACTAGGGGCCATTCTGGAGCGTTACAAGATGACCGCAAACCCTTCAGTGTAAGTGTAACTATCCAGGTGCATTAATGCTATCGAAACTTTGCTAACAGTTCTGCTTCTAGTGATTAATTTAACACATCGCTGTCTGTTGCTGCAGGTCATCAGACACAGACGTGCAGTACAGACTGGTGTCTCGCTTCGTGAATGAGGCTGTGCTGTGCCTACAGGAGGGCATCCTTGCTAATCCAGTGGAGGGCGACATCGGGGCGGTGTTCGGCCTTGGTTTTCCCCCTTGCCTTGGAGGTGGGAATCCAAAGTGTTGCATATTAGATTAATTAATGTTTCATTCCTGATATTTTAGCTACCTAAAGATTACTTAATGAATCTGTTTGTTCATTCCCAAAAAGCATGTCTGTTAATAAGGAACTGGGTTCATCAATACTTGGGTCATGTGATGCATTGAGATTACTTTTACTTTATTTATTAAACTGCTAGAGGTTACCAGCGGCTCCGGCCACGTACATCCACCTAATGCTCTAGAAAATCAAATGAAGACATTTTATTACTACACAGTATGACATAAAACCTGACGATGACCTTGCCTACTGTTAAATTCGTTGAGACGCCTGTGGCACGCACACACCGGCCAAAGAAACACAGGTAGTCCCCTAGAGTAGTCACCGTAGATGTACTAGAACGAGTGCATCACCACAAACCATAACATAGTAATTTAAATTACAGCCAGTACTCTTGTCATAGTGCAAAGCGGTTATTTAAAATGAATCAACACTTTGTGACTGAACTGATGTCGAGCTGTGGTTGAAATGATATTTAACATAGTGTCTGTCTGTGTCAGGTCCCTTCCGCTTTGTGGACAGCTTTGGCGCGGACAAATTGGTGGCAAAGATGAGACGGTTCGAGGAGGTGTACGGAAACCAGTTTACTCCATGCGCACTTTTGCTTGAACATGCCAAGGATCCGAGCAAAAGATTTCACAAGTGACCTAGTGAAGATGTGCCAACAGTGAATTCTCTATTGTAAACAGAAAACATTGCTGCACTTACTGTAGAGGTGTAATGTGTTAATTATATAAAATACCTCCTTTTGTTAATAAAACGTAACATAATGTGACCGTAAGTGATAAAGTAATATTTTTACAGATTTTTTTTTTTAACAAAGATTTTGACATCCTTGTACATGTCGGTAATAATGCTTCTGATTGGACTTACATTACTTACTGCTGAGGTTATGAGCCAGAACATCTTAAGGACAACATCAATATCGTAATTCTCTTTTGCTTCATTCAACAGTGTAATTTTTTTCTGTGTATATTTAACTAATTGATTTGGAGAAATATTAGCACTTACGTGGACCATTAGCTGATGGACCATACAATGCAAAGAGTCAGTGAGAAAATAAACATTAAATGTTTCAACGTAAAGGTGGAATTCTTCAGTATGTATGTTCTATTAAGACTTTCCCCATGCTGCACATTTGCCAACATTTTTCAAATCTCTAGGAAATTCTAGGCAGCTATCACAGTCTTTTTTGATGTACATTAAAAACAGCACCACTATTTGATTTGATTATCTACTGTGCGCTATAAGGTTTATAATAGAGCCTTGATTTGTCACGTATACATGCACTGTGAAATTATTTCTTCGCATATCCCAGCATAGCTGGGGTCAGAGCGCAGGGTCAGCCCTGATACTGCACCTCTGGAACAGATAAGGTTAAGGGCCCAACAATGGCAACCTTGTGAAACTGGGGTTCGAACTGCCACCCTTCCAATCAGTAACTCTGTGCTTAGCCCTCTGAGCCACCACTGCCCCAGGCATTACTGAAATATAATAGAACACATTTTGCCCTTACTTTTAAATAGAGGTTAAAATGTTCCGTATTACAGCACAGTCCAGTAGTGATGTCACTATGATGCAGAAGCTCTGAAACTTGTCTCGAGCAGAATGGGGTGTGTCTGAAGCCTTGCTTCGAGGTTCCCTAAGAGTCATGTGATCAGTGAAAAACGAAGCCTAGCGTTTGTTGGCATCACGTGACAATCTTTATGTTGTGGTGGAAAGTTTGGATCATTTTAGTGACTCGTTTCTTTGAATCTCGTTCATCAAAATTATTTTTTTTTGTCATTTAGTTCATTTTGTTATTTTGGTCAGAAATAAAATATTACATTTCAATAAACAGACCCCCAACATATTACATATTTTGGCTATAGTTCCAGTAATGAAAATATTACTTTTCAAAATTCAGCTAAGGACATATTATGATAAACAGTTTGAGCAGCTCACCTCTTGTCTTCTAGTCGGAATCGTTCATTCTTTTGACACGTGACTCTCAAAGACGCTATGCAGTGCGGTATACAGGAATCAGAATTGAACGAGGCTTCTGGTCCGAGTCACTTCCTCAATTCTATTTCCTGTGTAATGCACTGAATAGTGTCTGAGATTTACGTGACAAAAGAATGAATGATTCGGACTAGATTTGACCCATATGTATTAAATTAGATTTTAGATTTACCAGTGTGTGTAAAACCGAGGAAAATAAAAGAAAGTATAAATTCATTCGATCAAGAGAGATCAAAAGAGGGGTCATAAGCTCATAAATGTACCTGAGCTGACATTTTAGTGACTGAGCTTATGGCAAAAAGACATACTGTGCAACTTAATTTGATCTTCTGGGATAAGGAAGCAGATAGTGATTTGAAGGAGGATGTGTCAGAGCAGGAAGACATCTTAGAAGAAATTCCAGCCCCTCTGATGATGACTGAGGTAGAGGAACAGGCAGCAAGAAAGACATTTATGTCAAAAAAACAATGTCATCAGTTGATCCTCACTTCCACCTGCAGATGCAGGGAGTATGGCAGTAGAAAATGTCATTCGAATAACTCCAGGATCCACAAGACCAATATTTTGTGCCACCATGTCCCTGGAAATGATCCTTACCACATCAGCAGTGTCCAGGTTTGATAATCATAAGACAAGACCTGTGTATAAATTCCAACAGTCCTAAAATGTTGTTGTTGTTGGTCTTTCGGCTGCTCCAGACAAGGGGTCGGCACAGCGGAATATCCAGTCCGCACAACAACTTGGCACAGGTTTTATGCCGGATGTTCTTCCTGACGCAACCCTCCCATTTTTATCTGGGCTTGGGACCGGCACTGCATCCAGTGGCTGGGGGGTTTGGGCACTGGCTGGGAATCGAACCCGGGCCTTCCGCATGGCAGGCGAAACACCTACCACTGAGCCACCAGTGCCCACCCACTTACAAAGAAATGAAGGGTCTACAATTTCCATCATAGGTCCACGGCAAAGCACCGAGACAGAACACCAACCAAACACCCAGAAAAAGCACAAATGCCACGAACCAAGCCGCATTTCAACGAGGGAAACAACCACTCGATCCCCAAGCAAAACATGACTTAGTACTTGGTAGAGAAACCTTTGCTGGAAAGCACAGTGGGAAGACGTTTCTTGTAATTGTTAACCAGATTTGCACACATTTTGGGATGCATTTTGATCAACTATTCTTTACATATTTTCTCTAAATGTTTAAGGTGTCTTGCCTGTTGCTTGGCAACTCGAAGTTACAGCTCTTTCCATGAATTTTCAATTGGATTAAGGTCTGGACTGGCTAGACCACTCCATGACCTTAATGTGCTCATTCTTGAGCCACTCCTTAGTTGCCTTGGCAGTATGTTCGGGTTTTTCCTCATTTTAGTTTTATTAAAATATATTAAACTCATTATAGCTGTGTCTTAGAAACATCACACTGCGTGATAGTTTTTATCCAAAAAAATAAATGGTGTAAAACCTGAAAAAAAAAGCATTAAGGATTAATCACCAATTCATTAATGTCAGGTAGGTGTAAAAATATCTGTAGTTTATAATTTGGTATAGACATTTATTATGAGGGCATTCTTCATATTCCATTGTAAAGGCATGGAAATATGAGCAGTATGTATTCATAAATCAGGATTCATAAAACTTTATTTTTTGTATTTCAAAATGAACTTCACATTTTTATATAATATATGAAGAAGGAAAATGCACACAAAATCTTTTGGTTTATATTAATGTCAATTTATCTCAAACTCAACAACTAGTGTTATTGTGTCCAGTTTTTTCTTTCCCTCTGATTTTCTAAATTGTGTTTTAATCCTTGATGCGCATGTTGAATCCTTAACACTGACTGGCAAACAGTGGCGTGTTAGCTGCATTCATGTTTGTGTTCATAATTAAATAAAGTGAGTTCTTCACGTTTACTTTCTATTCTAAATCTTCAGTTAGTTTTCGAAGATTCAGAGATGGTGAATATGTGCAACACACACAACTGACACACGACAGTGTCGCTACACAACATTTGTCCACTAGATGGCTGTACAATGCGCCCTGGAATGAAGCCTCATGAAATTAACCTTTTGGTGAAACTATTGTCTGGGAAGCCTCGACACCTAAATGAGGTTTGACCTGAGCATCACTAGAGTCCAGCTCTTGAATCTGGCAACGTCAATAAACAAAGCAGATCTGTTTTTGTAAAGTGAGTTTATTGCACTATGAAACTATCATCAAAAACCCATCACTCCCTTTTAATTGTAATTATACACAATTCTGTAAGCAAAAATGTCATGCTTTTAAGTATCCTAGTTCAGGAAACATTTTATTTGTCATTCTGATTTTTGATTATTACACAATTAGGTATTCAAATGTAAACCAACGTCAGTTCTTTGCCTGATCAAAGGTGGATACTGGCCATCCTCGATTTAGATCTTTAAAAAAAGACTAAACTTAAGCAAACGTATGTACCTGCTAGCTGTACAAAGTGTTCAAGCCCATGCTTAACTATGGATAGCCAGCATCTGCCTTTGCAACTAGTTTTTCAAGTCATCTTGCCATGAACTAGTGTACTTAAATTCATCAGTTAAAAAAAGTGCTAAATGTATCAGTAAGAAGATAATAATCATAATAAAGCTGTTACTTAGATTGAAACAGAGAGCCAAGATAAACCAGTCAACAATTACTGAATACTAGTAATGCCTGTTACGAGAATATTAAGTAGTAGAAAATTCAGTAAAGGTGACAATCACTAACAACCAAAACAATTTACATGCTCAAATACCTTTACGGTTAGTACGTCATAAATCACTGCTTTGAAATCACTTGAAATACGAGTGTATTCTGAACTTCCTCTTACCATCACCAAAAAGGTTTCTGCATCCCCACAGCAATTGTTGGAAGAAAAACATTATTTAAAAAAATGAATGCTGGAAAGGGCAGGGACGTGAAGTAACACATGCTCAATAAAAACCAGGAAAATAAACCCCAACAAAGAGCAGCAATTTAACCAAACATGGTAAAAGGAAGGCATAGATCATTTCATAAGCCTAAATTTTTACACATGTATCCAGAATAGACTTTTGCATCTGGGACTCGCATGTTCAGCCTATAGTCCCTAAAGTGCAGAATCTCAGACAGATAAAACATCAGTGGGACTGAGCAGCATTTGTTCATAAAACAAGTGCGTATAATTGCTTTTAACTCATCTTTACAGAAAATAAATCTGTACTTAGAAACAAACATGGTTTGATGTAATTCTCCTGAATGAACTACCTTACGCTAACTCTTTAGACCAACTGCCATACAAACTATAAATGCAATAAAGACTATGACAGTCAGGCCAGTCTGTGCCTTTACAGGGATCATATGTGCACCAGGTGTATGAAAACGTGACACCGGGGAATAATAGAGAACAGTCTTTTGACTTCACTGCCGCAGAGTATAAGGCACAACCTCGAATGTTAGATGGGGAAGCGTCATTAAAAACCACTCATTGACGATTCAGCAATTCAACCACTACCCACGAGCTATCCAAATGAACCAAGTTCTCCTATTTCTAAATGGCATTAAGGCACAATCAGAGTTCACAATAACATGAATGTTAAGTGTTACATGTCCCTTATGTATTTCATAATAAGTTTGTGATTACTTGACTTGGTTTCCCTGTACACAGTGCTGCTGTCAGATCACTAAAGTAACAAAAAGGTCCTGTTTAATTTTATAGTACTAACAGAAAATGTTGAAAATGTATGTTGTTTTCATGTGGAAACAATAGTACAGTGAGAGGTAAAGGTCTTGTCCAGCATTATGGGCATTTAGGTTAACAAAACTGTAAGAGATCAATCTTGTGCATTGTAAATGGTGAGGGTTTTTGGAAGCAAAGCAGCTGTTCAGCTGCAACACCCCCTCCCTCCTGCAGAGCTGCTTCTGTTGTTCATGTCAACATTTTCATTGGTGGGTTCCTTTCCAGGGGTCTACGAGAAAGATCAAAGCATAGTTTTGTTATAAAATGGGTAGAGGATCAACTGCAATTGCATGACAATAAACATGTCATGTCACATGTAATAAAAATTAGCTCTCTGTGGTTTTAGAAACGAAACAACCTAAAAGTACCATGTACACCTTTAAATAACACTATGGCCAAAGGGTTGTGGACACTTGCCTGCCACGAGCATATATAGTCTGTCGGTAGCACACAGTTATAAAAGATGATGTTCTATGCTATGACCTTACAATTTCCCTTCACTGGAGACCCAAATGCCCATGTGCACAAAGTGAGGTCCATAAACTGTGGCTTGCTCAGAGCCTTGACCTCAACCTTCAACACCTATCTAAAGAACTTGATCAGACTGCAATCCAGACTTCATCCAACATCAAAACTCACTAATGCTCTTGTGGCTGAATGAGCAAATTCTCAAGCTATGTTCCAAAATCTATGGAAACCTTCCAAGAAGAATGGAGCCATTTTTAGCAGCAAAAGGGGGACGTAACCGAGAATAGGTTGTTAAACATATGCGCACCAAAAAAAACCCCAAAGGGCATTCAAGTCAAACTGGATCTTGATTGTGCAGAACACAATTTGGGTGACCCTACTACAGTATTATGATTGTATCGTGTGGATCGATCTTTTCTAGCGGGAATGGAGCGCCATTACTGTTCCAAGAGATCAGACTAACGGTAATTTCAGTTTTCCTGATTTGGGACTCGGCACAAAACTTGTATGGAAACATTTAGCGAGTCTTCCAAGGACAATGGAAAGAAAATATCTCAGGGAAAAAAAACTGCACCGTTGTTGAGTTGTGAGGATGCCTTTGGTGCATGTGCCAAACCACTGCTCAATGACTCCTAGTTCGCGTGTTTTTGGTTCCATTGAGGTTGAGGTCGTTAGTTACCACATGCACAAAATCAAGATAATGGAGATGAATACTTCATTAATATGTATTTTATTGAACTCCGTTAATGAAAAAATCTAAAACCAGAAAATAGCAGCAATAAATTTAATTAAAGCTTAAAGATGGAAATCATTGGAGTTGAAGGGGTGTGGTCAAGTGCCGTGTGAAGCCACCCCTCAGAGTGAGGTAAGTGGGAAAAGGACACACACCTGAGGAGAATATGGCCAATTAGTGTGTTTGAGTTGTTGTAATCTGAAAAAAGTGGTGAGGAAATCAGCATGTGCATGAGAGAGAGAGAATTTGTGTGGAGAGCTCAGAAGCCACCAACAATGTGGGTGTGCGCGCGCGTTTCACTTTAAAAAAATGTTCCTGAGAAAAACTGAAAATAAAACTCAGTCACTAATTATCCACATTCTCTTTGCCAGTTTTGCTCGAGTTAAAGAGTGAAATGTTGACACTTTAGATTATTTTTTTTTGCTTGTGAAGGTGTTTGCCATCTCATTACTCCAGTAAGCCTCACACCTACATGTCAGAGCGCTCACAGTTCAAGCAAGAATCAAGCTCGATGGCGTCATCAACTAATCAACAATTACATTTGTTGCCAACTAATCTGATTGTTTGGCTGACAATATTGATTAATTGCTGCACCCCTACACAGGGCTCCTGATGGCTTTAATATTTATGCTGGATATATTCTCTGTGCCTGAGAGTTTCTCTAGTTCAGGGTGGGGGCAGGTTTGAGTTAAATTCCCCATTATGCCCACATGAACGTAATACACAGACGTGAAGGATACATCTCTGACGACAGTTCAAGAGGGTTGAAATTTTTACAGCTAAACATTTGATAGACCTCACCTTTTGCAAAATGTCCTCGGCAAGAGTGAGGAAAGCTTTCTCTATGTTGATGTTTGCTTTTGCACTCGTTTCAAAGAAGCGGATGTTGTGTTCTGAGGCAATCTAAAAAGAAACAATAAATATAATGTGATTAAATGAGTCTGAACCACATCCGTCAGACTCACTGTTTAAGTCTGCATTCTGTACACATCCCCAAGCTGTTCACGGTGCATACCTGAGTTCCCTTTTCTTTAGATACTATACGCATGTCCTCCATGTCACACTTGTTACCAAGCAGCATTCTTTCCACGTCCTCATTCGCATGCTAGGAAGATTAATCAGACTGAAGTTAAAAATAAGCCAAAGGCATAAACAAACAAACAAAAAAAACAACGATTAGCAGTAGTACCAACACTTAAAACACATTTAATTACTAGAGAAATAAAACACTAAATTTTTAACAGCTTTTGACCTCAGGGTTTCTTCTTCTGGCCGCCACCCCACATACACACGCACCCACAAAAAAGTTTCTCATAAACAACAGCATCACCTAGTGGTGTGCAAATGTTTCACCTACACGCCTGTTAGCTTTGATGAAATTGTTGGTTTAAATCTGAGGACTATTTGGTGATTTTGCTTGCTGTGAAAACTGCGTTTTAAAGACAGAAACATGGCTGTTATACCCAATGTATAACGCAGTGTTGTAGCAATCATTTATGTGTTATAAAATCATGAGATAACATCAGGCTTAGGCAAAGTCACAGCTCCCACCAGAGGGAGCACCCTGAAGCATAATAATATTTAAATCTCAAGCATATTATGTGAGACAACAAGGCATCCAAGGACAGTATGTCTTACAAATATTCTGTAATTTCTTGAGGGAAAAAAAAGCAGGGTCATTGTCCACAATAATACAAGTGTGCTGGAAATACTCAACAACCAATCTTCCTGTTTTACTACAGTCCATTTAAGATTAATCTAATTGGTTAAATGAATCCCACCTCCTCAATGTTTCGCAGCCATTTGCTGATATTCTCAAAGCTTTTAGCGTTGGTAATGTCATACACCAGCAGGATCCCCATGGCGCCTCTGTAGTAAGAGGTTGTGATGGTGTGAAAACGCTCCTGTCCAGCTGTATCCCTGAAATAGCGGAGTTAGAAATTGAAATCGCATCAGATACTGCATTTGAAATCAGAATGAGCTGAGGATTTTTATTTGACACATGATGAAAAGCCTTTCAGTAACTATTACCTACCATATCTGAAGCTTGATCCTCTTGCCATGTAGTTCAACAGTCTTGATTTTGAAATCTATTCCTGGAAAATTATGTTTAATCGGTTAATGCAGAAACATGAATACTTTACAGGTGTTGCAAGAAATTCTGAATTTTAAAATCTTTTATTATACTCAGTGGATAACAGGGATGGGAATAACTGTTCAAGGAACGCCCGCTATGATACCACGATACTTTGGTGTCGATTTGATCTGTGCTGTGATTCTACAAGCATCACAATTTATATATATATATATATATATATATATATATATATATATATATATATATATATATACACACACACACACACACACACACACATTTTTCAAGATTTTGTTACAATTTTTAACAAACTTAAGATGCGAAACAGGATGCTGTGCTGCCTCTAGGATTATGGAAGAATGCAACATTTTACCACTTCAAATGTGATTTTTATATATATATATCAAAAAAAAATCACACATACTATATATATATATATATATATATATATATATATATATATATATAGAGAGAGAGAGAGAGAGAGAGAGAATACTATATATATATATATATATATATATATATATATTTACACACACATGAATTCCCACTCAAAAGTATCAGGATATAAAATCACTGAATCGATTTCTTTCTCCCAACTCTAGTGGATAAATAAAATGTATTTTTAAATAATCTCCGATCATACAGTTAAAATAAAGGTGGCAGGTTCATCGTTAAGCTGGAAGCATTTCCTAAGGTCATCTGATTAACTGAATGCACATAGAATTCTTACCGATTGTTGAGATAAACGTGGTGTTGAACGCGTCATCTGAGAAGCGGAACAACACACAGGTCTTGCCAACTCCCGAATCTCCAATAAGCAGGAGCTTAAACAGCAAATCATAGGTCTTCTTGGCCATTTGGCATGAAGCTTCAAAGCGGACACTCCTTCAAATGAACAAGTCGAAGTGTAAAAGGCTAGCGGCCTACCGTCCTGATCCTCGAATCTAAACGAGAAGCTTCACCAAAAGCAGTTCATATTAACCAGGTTTACTGATCGATATAGTTAGCGCGTTGCTAGCTCCCTAACTGTCAAAGTTTCCTAGCTATAGCAGCCGCTAGCTTTAGCCACTACAGGGCCACACGATTAAAGTAGCTCGCTAGTTAGCTTACCTACTAGCTCTTGTGATTCAAGAGCCAGTCGAAAATAAAGGCTACAAGCTTAAATGGTTTTTAGGCCAAAGACAAAACCAGCTATTACGTCTAAAACAGTTATGACTGCACGGAACTCGTCAACCAACACGGAAAAAGACGCCACTGCGCATGTGTAAAGACTAGCAGACTATACAGCTAGCAGTGTCACTAAACACGATACCACCCGCCCTGCCCAATTTTTTTTACTGCGCACGCGTGTACTTTGTTGCGCATGCGGAGTTCGTATTTTATAATACGTCTGTAGCATACTGGACTGCGCGTCAGATGACATTTCACGCTATTTAATGATTAGTCAAAGATGACTCTTATACATGTGATAAAGGATTATTGATTAAATAATATGTGTGTTATCACGTTTTTATTATGCTCTGAAAAATAAATTTTATTCAATAAATGCAATTAATTAATATTCATATTTAAGGAAAAATTAAAACAAAGTGAAAAACAAATCACCTATATAATCCTATAGGAAATTGCAGCATCAAAGCTTTTTGTGTTGTAAATGTCATGTAGTGTGTGTTTTTTATGGTTTTGAGGCCTCGATTTAAAAGTAAATTTATAATTCAAGACATTCATGAAGTTCGATGACGCAGTAATGACGATTTTCTCCGGCCAATCAGTGACCAGCAGAGTTTACACGTCACGTTTTGGTAACGGTTCGGTACGCTTGGAACCTCGGCTGAGGTGGTACTAAAAAAAGGACCAGGTACCAGGTACTGTTCCCAGTGGAAAACCCCCCAAAAGTGAGCTGAACTGAACGGTGTCGTGCCGTACTATGCAGTGGAAAAGCGCCATAAGTCTCCTGGGATAGATAGGCTCCAGGCCCTGTGACCTTGTATACAGGATAAAGTGGTATAGAAAATGTGTGAATGATTCATAAGATATTATCTTATTCACTTAATTAGTTACTCTATAGTTGATTCATGGTGACACTGAACATTTAGGTCATCCACTGTTTTGGAAACTTATGTTTTACATGAAAATCGAGTTTGCATTTGTATGACATCTATTGTCACTTACAACAAAATCATACATGATGATATCTTTTTGCGCTGCTTATTTAAGATCCTGAATTCTTCTTAATTTAGTGGCCAATATGATTGTGATTCTGGGAAAAAATGTAAACACAAAAAACATACATATTAAATAATAAACATTGGTATATTAACCTATGTATATTATTTTAAAATATATATATTTTAATTGATATATTATCTCTATTATATTATTTGCGTATGAATTACTAGTAATTAATTGAAAAAATATGAATGAATTAATTATTGAAGTCGCGACTACTTTCATGCGGAAGTGCAGAGGTGCAGAAGAAGGCGTCTCTCCGGCGCGCGTGCTCTCAGTTTAAACTCCAGGAAGGCGGAAGTGGACGATGTAAGCGGTGATGACAGCGCGGTTATTTGCCCTATCACACACTTTCCCTTTCGCCTCACGGCCACTGAACAGTTCAGGTTATTGGCAGCGAACGGCGACAGGCCATGGCCAGTGTTCCCGGAGACTCTTAGGTCAGGGTTTGAGGTGTGCTGGCGCTGTGTAGGAACACCGCTGCGGGGAAGATGCTCCGGTGGTTTGTTGTCCTGGTTGTTGCCGGCTTGGTGATGGCGTGTTTTACTTCCTGGGTGTTGGACTTCTACGACACCACCTGGCACTCTAAGCGGAGTTTAGTGCAGTCAGGCGGCGAGCACGTCAAGAAGAAAAGCGAGGCACCTGCACCAGGAGCACAGCTGGACAACATCTTCTGGTTTGTGCAGGTGAGTCGAGTGGCCACTACTGCAGTCCTGTATACAGTGCAAATATAGCCCAGGTGATTAAATCTGCATCTAACTCTGTAATATATTGGAATGTTTATTGTCATTATTATTTTTATGTTAATATTTTCTTTTTATGTGTTGCAAATGAATGGAAATTAGAATCCCAGGCGGGAACTTTATCCAATTAAATTACCCTAGCAATTATCTTAGTTTATCCATCCGTCCATCCATTGTCAGTGAACAGATTGTCCACATTAGGGTGCTGGTGAATCCAGAGCCAATCCCAGGAACACAGGGTGTGATGCTGGAATCGCAGACACACACACACACACACACACACACACACACACACACACACACACACACACATCTTGAAGAGATCTTCTTTTATCTATATAAAAGATATATGCAACATTGTGTTTCATACAAACTTCCATAATTTCTTTTGATTAGTTAAAGCTGCTTTCCGACAATGACGGTTGTTAAAAATTGTTAAATTGAATTGTGTCCCTAATTCAGTTACATATAATGTTTCTTGGGTCTTGTTTGCAATTGGATAACTTTAGCCAAAGTATTGAATAGTAAATCCTAGCTTGCTTTTCTGTACAGATATCAGACATTCACATAAGTCGCTTCCGTGATCCGAGACGCGTACCGGATTTCGAAAGGTTCTGTACGGACACTATTGAGGTCATTAAACCAGCACTAGTTCTTGCCACAGGTGAGATGATTGTACAACCGGCATACATGAATTCTTGTTGTCACTTGTAACAACACTTTAGATCTAATGCACTAATATGCCTTTTACTTAATATTTACCAGGGGATTTAACAGATGCAAAGACAGAAAATAAAATTGGCTCTCTTCAGCATGAGGTGGAGTGGCAGGCGTATCACAACGTCTTAAAAAGGTCTCAAGTGCTGGAACGCACAAAATGGATAGACATTCGTGGAAACCATGGTAAATATTTTTCTGCCCCCTTTTATGTTTTATCTCCTCTTCAAGTGATCAGTAATTAGGCATGACATAATATTTATTCATTTCTTCTTACATTGACTATTGATGGTTTGTTCATAAATGTATGGGTTGAATAAAAATGTATACTCAATTCTGAATTTATTATTATTATTATAAAACTATTATTATTAAGTATGTTTTATAATAATAAATATTAAATATAAAATTTATATATAAATATTAAATATATATATAATTTTATATAAATATAAAAATAAAAAATTTTTTTGTGTGATAATGCTACATTTAAAAAGTTAAAGTCAAATCTGTAGTTATTTAAGGACAGATCTCTAGTCACTCTTAATGGAAGACTCTGAAGCTTAGCTGATATTTTAGGTCATTTAACTTCCAACCCTAAACTCCAGCATTTAAACAATTTAGGACCCAAGAGAAACCATACCATACCATACCACTTTATTTCTAGAACCTGTCACATTTCCCTAATTACTAAGGGCTTAAAACTGGCAGTTATTCACCGTAAGTGATTATGGAAAGAGAATAAATAACACAAAAGAATTAAACTACATTTCATACACAATGTTCAGTCTGTACTGAAAAACAGTAGAATTACTGGTTTAAATATTTGTGAAATAAAATTATTACATTTCTTTGTGCTCTTAAACATGTGCATTTTTCTTAAGGGACCATCCTCTTGAGCCCAGCTCTAATTCTAGGTCTTGCTCTTAGTTTTCCTTGTATCCATACCGACCATTTCCCCACAGACTATGTAATCGGTATTGCATTACAATCTTTCAGACAAGAGCTCTCGTTAGCCCCAGTGGTTTTCGATTTCCTTCCTCTGCTTCATGAAAATATATTCTCAAACTGTGTCTTCTTTTTTTTTTTTTTTTCAGATGCCTTCAATATAATATCTCCGGATAGTGTAAACAATTATTACAGGTCTGTACAAAAATTCTTATAATTGCAGTGCTTTTGTAGCTGGATGACTAGATTTTTTTTTATGATATTATGAGAGAGATCGCTTTCTTGCTGTGATAACATACAATTGTTGTAACATGAGCATAATGGATTTGTTTATTTACAATTAAATGTCACATTTAAAAGCTTATTTAGTTCCAATTTTAAATGACTGAGCTCGAGTTAGGCCGAGTAAATGTCATGAAAACAATGAACAACCAAGTGGTGTGATACGCTGTGTAGCTAAAGGTTTGTGGATACCTGAACATTACACCCATATACTGTATATAGGTTTTCTGGAACTGCTGCCGCAAAGTTTGAAGCAAAAAAATTAAGATTTCTGAACCTTGTTCCAGTATGACAACTCGCCTATGGAGAAAGCAAGGACCATAAAGATATGGTTTACCGAGAATGATACTAAAGAAGAACTTGAATGTTCTGCCTCAACCCCACTGAACTCCTTTGGGATGAACTGAACCGACCTCTTTGCCCAACAACAATGCCTGATCTCACTAATGCTCTTGTGGCTGAATAGGCAACCTCTTCAATCACTTCCCAAAATCTAGTGGAAGGCCTTCCCAATTATATTTATTAGCATTTAACAAAAGATACAACATAGTAAATATACAAAAACGTGCCTTTCAAATTTTTACTTTTCAACCCACCCCAAACCCTCCCTCCTCCCACCCTAACAACAAAACTATACAAATAAACAACCAAACCACACACATTTAAAATAATAATAATAATAATAATAATAATAAAAAAAAATAAAAAATAAAATAAATAAATAAATAAAAAATCAATCCTCTACTGCACCTTCATGTACTAGATCAATAGTATCAATATAATTTAACACTGGTTCCCATGTTTTATAAAAAGTTCTTAAGGACCCTTTTAAAGAAAATCTGATTTTTTCCAGCTTTAAACATAAAAGAATTTCTTTTATCCATCTCCCATACGAAGGAGGGGACGCATGTTTCCACTTGAGGAGAATAAGCCTCCTGGCCAATAGTGTGGTGAAAGCAACAACGGCTTGAGTTATCGAAGATAAATTTGGTTCGAGTGGAATTCCGAATAGAGCTGTTAAAGGATTTGGAGAAATTGACAATCCAAAGGATTTTTCGAAAGTATAAAATATTTTAGACCAGAGCTCTGTCAGTCTTGGACAGGACCAGAACATATGCGTGTGATTTGCCGGAGACTGTCCGCACCTATTGCAAGTGTCATTTCTGTCCTGGTATATTTTGGCTAATCTGGCGTTAGTATAATGTGCTCTGTGAAGAATCTTGCACTGCATCAGTCTATGTCGTGCACATATTGAGGAAGAGTTAATTAGATCGAGTGCATGATCCCATTCTGTTTCGCTCATAGAAACCCCAACTTCCTGCTCCCATGCATTCTTCAATGATTCAGTGGAGTAAGAGTTTAACGCGCCAATTGATTCGTATATAACAGAAATTAACCTTTTACTGTGTGGTTTAAGAGCAAGAATGGTGTCCATTTTTGAGTCAGGTGGAAGGTTAGGAAATTGTGGAAACTGATTTTGTACAAAATGTCTAATCTGAAAGAAACGAAAAAGATGTGTTCCGGGAAGATTAAACTTTTCTGACAACTCCGAAAATGACAAGAATATACCTTTATCATACAGGTTTTTGATAGATATAAGACCTCTAGAGGACCAGTCAAGAAAAACTGCATCAGTACATGATGGTAGAAAAGATACATTGTTTACTACAGGCGAAAGAACAGATGGAGTGATTAACCCAAAATGTTTTCTAAAACTAGCCCATATTCTAAGAGTATTGGTCACCACTAAGCTGTCTGAGACATTTTTAGTGTTTATAGGAAGCTGAGAGCAGATCAGTGAGTAAAGGGAAGACTTTGAAGATGACAATTCTATTTGGGCCCAAACAGGGTGTTCAGAAACTGTAGAAGCGTTAATCCAATATAAAAGTTTGTTAATATTGCAAGCCCAGTAATAATATTGAAAGTTTGGTAAGGCAAGACCCCCTTTTGATTTCGGAAGTTCAAGAACTTTTCTTCCAATTCGTGCGTGTTGGCCAAGCCATAAAAAAGAGTTAGTTATCTGATCCAAAGTAACAAAGAAAGATTTGTTAATGTAAATGGGTATATGTTGGAAAAGATATAAGAATTTAGGCAGAATTGTCATCTTGACCAAATTAATACGACCAATTAACGATATTGGAAGAGAGGACCATCTCCGTATATCTTCCTTGTAAGCATCCAACAACGCATTGAAATTTTTCCTAAAAACGACCGCGGCTGTTTTAGCAACAAAAACACCCAGATATTTGAATCCTTCCTGAGTCCACCTAAAAGGAAAAGGGCTTTTAGACAGTATTTCAGCTGCCGGATTAATTGGAAACAACTCACTTTTTTGAAGATTCAATTTGTAACCTGAACATTTACCAAACAAGTCAAAAATTTGCAGGATTGGTGGTAGTGATGAAATGGGGTTAGATATATATAAAAGTAGGTCATCTGCATAAAGGGATAATTTATAAGAAATTCCAAATCGGGTAATGCCTTCAAACTTTTCCTCACCTCGCAGCCATATGGCCAATGGCTCCATTGCCAGAGCAAATAGTAAAGGCGAAAGAGGGCAACCTTGTCGTGTACCACGAAGCAAGGGGAAAGTTTTAGAATGTGTCGCATTGGTATGTACCGATGCAACAGGGGAGGAGTACAGCAACTGAATCCAAGCTATAAACTTTGAGCTGAAACCGAATTTACGTAGAATGAAAAACAAATACCCCCATTCAACCCTGTCAAACGCCTTCTCTGCGTCTAGGGATAACAGAATCTCCGCATTGTCAGAGCTCGACGAGAGAATAGTATTAAAAAGTCTCCTGGTATTATAAAAAGAATGCCTGCCAGTCATAAAGCCTGTCTGATCTGGGGAAATAACAGCAGGCAACACTTGCTGAAGACGAAGCGCAAGGATCTTAGATAAAATTTTAAAATCCACATTCAACAAAGAAATTGGCCTGTAACTGCTGCACAGCAGTGGGTCTTTATCCTTCTTTAGCAACAGTGAAATGGATGCCTCAGACATGGTTGTTGGAAGCTGACCCGAGGAGAAGGCCTCATTATATACTCTCTGCAATATTGGGGCTAAGACAGAAGAGAAGGTTTTAAATATTTCAATGGTAAAACCATCAGGGCCAGGTGATTTACCACATTGAAGTGATTTAATTGCCTCTTGTACTTCCATGATAGACACCGGTCTGCCCAGACCATTTATAGGGCCATCATTTACACAGGGGAATGGTAGTTGATCAAGACGGTTCTGGTCATTCAGTATTTTTGCATCGTACTCTGAGGCATAAAGTCCCGTGTAATATTTAAAAAAAATTGAATTAATTTCCTCTGGATCGGTAATTATATCACCTTGAGGAGATTTAATTTTGGGGATCAGTTTAGCTGTATGGGCAATTCGAGTTTGAAATGAAAGTAATTTACCAGCCTTTTCACCAAATTCAAAAAAAGTCTGCTTGGTACTCAACATTTGCTTTTCAATTTTATTGGTTAAAAGTAAATTATACTCTGAATGAAGTTGAAGTCGCTTTTTATAAATTGCGGGTGACGGGGTCAGAGAATATTGGGTGTCCAATATAGACAATTGATCCGATATTTCTGCCATTCTGGAGTTCTCCGATCTCCTCAGCTGACAGACATATGAAATGATCTGCCCTCTGATATAACACTTGAATGCTTCCCATAACATACTACTGCTAACTGAATTGTTGTCATTCGTTTCAAAATATAGATTTATATGGGTTGCAAGAAAATCTTTGAAATCGTTATCAGAAAGTAAATGTGAGCTAAATCTCCATTGCTTAAAATAAGTCCTAGCTTGTGGGAACATTAAGTCCAAAGAGGTGGGGGCATGGTCAGAAATGATTATACTATGATAATTACAGGAGCTTATAGAATGCATCATTCTGTTATCCAAAAGAAAAAAATCGATCCGTGAGTAGGAGTGGTGAACATGTGAAAAAAAAGAGAAGGCTTTGCTAGCCGGGAATCTTGATCTCCAAGGATCGGACAGACCAATCTGTTTGGTGTAAGACTCTAAAAGTCTGGCAGAGTTAGTCAGCGTTGACTGTTTTGAGGAGGACCTATCCAATATTGTGTTTTGCACCAAATTAAAATCTCCCCCTATAATTATGTAGTGACTATCAAGGTTAGGCAGTACAGAAAAAAAATCAGCAAAGAACTTATCATTATCCCAATTTGGGCCGTATACACACGCTAAAACAACAGGGACTGTTTGTAAAATACCAGACACAATCACATAACGGCCATGCGAATCTGAGGTCACTGATTCTGGTTCAAAAGCAATGTTCTTACGCACGAGAATCGCAGTCCCTCTTGCCTTCATGCCAAATTTGGAATGAAAGCAATGACTGATCCATGCACCCTTAATGCGAGAAACATCTGAAGTGCGGAGATGAGTTTCTTGTAAAAAAATTATATCTCCGTTAAGAAACTGTAAGTGTGAAAGAACTTTTTTGGCCTTAACACAATTATTTAAACCTTTTACATTCCAAGAAACAAAACGAATATTTGTATTTAGTTTCGTTGGGTTACCAGCCATTTGAATCTGAAACAACTATTGGATTAACCCGATACATGTGATGCTGAACTGAGGAAAGAAAGAAAGAAAAAGAAAAAAAAGAAGAAGAAAAAAGAAAAAAAAACCTACACAGACATAACATAATACTAAACAATTACCCCTAAGCTCCCTTTAAACAACTGAACAATAGCTTGTGTGCCTTTACAGGTACCTTACTTCCGTTTCTACTCCTGCTAAACCTACAAACATTAACTCCCCAATAATTCACTGTAACCCCTACATGTAAAATAATAATGCAAAAATGTATTTCCAGTTTCCTATCAAATGAAAACTGATTCATCCATCACAAATTTAGTGTATATTAGATTAATACAGCTTCAGACTTACAGAGTTCCTATAATAGTAGAGATTCAACGTAAGCTTGTGCCGTGTCTTGTTTAACATCCAAAAACTGAGCTGCGTCAGACACATAATATTACAGCGAACTGTCACGCTGAGAGTCTAAATATCGCTTGCTCTCTTCCACCGATGTAAACCACTTGTTGTTCCCTTCTTTGGTCGTTATACGAAGCCTCGCCGGATATAAAAGAGCCGGTTTAAATCCCTGTTTGTACATTTCGGCCATGACTTCACGATACTGAACCCGCTGTTCCAGTACTTCAGGGCTGTAATCTTCATATATGGCGATCGGATTCCCTTTATATTTAAGTTCCCCTCGCTTTTTACGCGCTTCGCGGACTACCTTATCCTTTAACTGGTAGTGATGAAAGCGGACCACAACTGCTCTTGGCCTACCCCCTGCTTTCGGTTTAGAGGCGAAGGATCTGTGCGCTCGGTCCAGCTCTGGGGGGGCAGGTAGAACCTGATTGCCAAAAACCTCAAAAAGCAACTCGGAGAAAAAAGTCGTCGGCCGTGGGCCTTCCAGGGATTCTGGCACTCCGATTATTCTGATATTATTTCGCCTGCTCCGCGCTTCCAGATCAGCGGTCTTAGTTTTGAGTTTGGCATTGCTCTCCGCTAGCGCTGCGAGGGAAGTTTCCAAGCGTTCTACTCGTTCATCTAACGATTCCGCATGAGACTCCAGCGTGGAGAGCCTCTGCCCGTACTCCGACACAGTGGCTTGTACGCAGTCAAGCTTCACATCCAGTGCTGAAATAACGGTCTTAAACTCGGCCGCTAAGGCTGCTCTATGCTGTTCTAGTAGGCCTGTTAGGGCCGCCATGCTCACCTCGCCCGACATCGCGGGTACTTCGGCTTCTTTACTAGATGCTTTCGCCGCTCTAGTTGTCATTTTGGACATACGTACTTATGCAAAAAAGAAAGAGGATATAGATATAATTAGCCTTAGTAGTTTATCGGAAAGAGTCAGAGGGATATTTAAAGAGATACACGAAATTTAATGGGGAGGCGAGACAAACACGTCTACTCCATTTCACTACTACCCGGAAGTCTCGTGGAAGGCCTTCCAAGAAGAGTGTTAAGGTCATTATAACAGTAAAGACTAAAATCTGGAAAAAAGAAAAAAAAAGACGTATGGGTGTCCACAAACCTTTGGCCACACTGTTACCAACACATAGTTGATTGTTGTTTGTCTATAACAGCATGCTACTGTTATACCACTGCAACTTTTTGAATTCAATGAAATTAATACTTTTAATTGATTTATTTAATCTTGTAAAACCTACATGACCTACATACATATTTGTAGTAGAAGCTACAGTATAAACAGTCCCTTCCTTAACATTCTATCTTGTTTTCTCTGGCAAAGCATTTCCAAGTAGAAACCTTATATCGTATTGTTACAGAGCACTGACACTGGAGACTACTTCCAAGAAAGCTAAATGTCTGCTCACAAAAAGCTTCATCATATCAATAACAAATTATACTTATTATTAAATTTATACTTATTATTAAATTTAATTATTAAAAATAATATTTCTGCCATGTATCTCTATGTATTAGTTCTAACTATAGAAGTTACAACGTATAGACAGCAACTTATTAGGCAAAAAATCTAATTAGCATCAACCTGTGACTTTAAACAGAATTGCTATTGTGGGACCAATCAAATTTGAAAATGTACAGTATGAGTGCTGTGGGATGAGAGTATCAATCAGTTAATTTGCTGAGAGGTTTAATAAATATTTTTATGATTTGGTGTTTAGAAAGTATTCTGCCAACCAGAAGCTTGGTTCCTTCCACTACATACACAGCACTCCATTTGGGAACTATTCATTTATCTGTGCTGATGCCACCCTCACTCCTGGGCCCAAGCGTCCATACAACTTCATTGGAATACTTAATCAGGTGGGTTTGTGGATGATTTGTAATATATACTGTATTTTTTTTTTTTGCCTGTCTGATTTTGGATGATCTTCTAATCTACAGAGACAAACTGACATGCTGGCCACCTTTAGACAGGAGAGTCAGAGCAGCAATCAGACCATCTGGTTTGGACACTACCCCACCTCCACAGTCATCTCACCTTCGCCAGGGGTCAGAACCCTGATGAGGTTAGTTAAGAGACTGATGATGTTTTGTATGAGTGAGCGTACATTTTATGAAATCTACTTCTTTTGCAAAGCAGATCAACCAGAAATACATTATAACCACTATCATTTGTTCACGCTAAAATGAATCCAGTGATCTTAGTCGGTAAGTCTTGTGCTTGTGATATGGCATGTGTACAGCAATGCAGTGGCGTACCTATGCGGGCACTTACACACGCTGGGGGGTCTGATGCCCATCCTCCACAGCAGACACTCAACCGGTACACTGGAGCTGGAGCTGGGAGACTGGATGGACAATCGCAAGTAAGACACACACAACCACACAAACACACACAAATCCACATAGTACACTCACTGCTAACACAGCAGAAAGTATTGCAGAATATTATGCAGCAATTTAGTTATTATCCCTCCTGACAAGTCAGTTTCTGCCATCTTTTGTTAATATCAGAAGTATTTCTACATTATATACCTGTATTCATGTGTAACATGCATTTTGGCTGACTTTATTGCAAGATGTTTTTTTAAATAGATCAAGTAAGGATTAACACAACAGAATAAGTAAAAAACTTTCTAAACATAACAAAGCTCTGACACTTCTCCAATAAATCTTAAATACATACACTACCGTTCAAAAGTTTGGGGTCACTTGCAAATTTATTTGTTTTTGTTTAGTAATTTATTTTCTACATTCTACAACAATACTGGGGATTTCAAAACTATAAAATAACACATATGGAATTAGGTAATTACATAACAACAACCAAAACTAGAGAGGCACATTTCCTGAAGAAAATGTGAGTGGTGCTTACCGTGGCGTCATAGACATGGCTATGATGTCATAGCTGATGTTGGTCTCAATGTTAAGTCTATGGGACTTAACACCCACCCCTTAGAAAAGTCATAGCACCCCATTCCAGAACAAGGCGCACGATTTGACACCTCACTCATGGGTCTACGACAAACGGCCCGGGACTAGTTATGTGAAGTACTTTTGTATAGAAGAAGAATAAAAAGAAGAGAAAAAATAAACCTGTGAGATAACAATAGTAGTGCTTCGCTTCGCAAGCACCACTAACAACAGTTAGTTGTTATTTTAAGACACAGAGGTCAGAACAGTTTTGTCAAGTGAATTTGCAAAACCCGTCAAGCACCATAACGAAACTGGCTCTAATGAAGGCCATCCCAGGAGGGTGAGACCAAAACCTACCTCATACAGTAGTTATCAGCCTGAAAAATGACCAATTAACAGCACCTCAAATTAGAGGCGTTATAAAGTCTTTACAGAGCATAAGTAGCAGAAACATCGAATATCAACTGTTCAAAGGAGATTAATGCATTTTTGGACGCCTTCAGCATTCCTTTACAATGTAGAAAGAAATAAAAATCAGGAACCATCATGGAGTTAGAAATTAACCCCATACTTTTGAACGGTAGTGTATGTTCTCACAGAAAGATTAGCCGTATAAATTATAAAATAATTTTCCTTTTAAAATAACAGCACGTATTTTGACCCATTTCCTGGACATTATGTGGAGCGTTTCTGTAGAAGAGCTGTTACTAAAGTTGTTTGCATTTTCGGCTGCTCCTATAGTAATTATATCTATATAAGAACAAGTGCATTAATATAAATGTAATTTTCAAATGATTTTAATCACTGCTAGGACTGTATGCTGTTATACAACTGTTGTACCGAAAGTAATGCAAATGTGACCGGTCATTCATGTTGCACATGTTGGTAAAGTAACTTTTCTTCTCTACAAAGGTACTACATGTCGACCACTGATTTTTCTTTAGAACCTAACTAAACCCCCTCAATTTCACAGAAATCACATATATCAGCCACAATTTTTATCGCTTTTTTTGTGCCAATATATAATTTTTCATGCATTTTAATGATAATCTATTAAGAACAATATAATTTACTAATTTGTAACATAAATATTAATGTAAATGCAGCTAAATGTCCATATAAAATACTGGATTAAGTTTTTAATACTGTAGAGAGAACACAAAGCAACCGTAGAGGAAAACACTACTTGGGATGGTGAATTATGACTGTATTGACCCTACAGTACTTGTACCAAAGAAAATGACCGTGTATACCAAAGAAAATGTGCTTGCATTAATTACAGTACATACAGTATAGGGGTATCATGAGTATTTTACATTCTAGCACTGCAGGAGACACAGCAGTACAGTACTGTACAGTATACAGGTTTACCTTAACATTATTATTATTTTTTAAGGATAATGTATTATGCTGAGTTTGAAATGAAATTAAAGTGTGAGTATATTTGGGGGCATATTTAGAGTTTAAACTCTAAAAATAGGCATTTGTGGGCATTTTTTGACCATATCAAAGATTTGCGTTATTTTTTTTTATTTTAACAATTCGCGGGTTCAACACCCTGTGAATTTCAGCTGTGACAAAGGTATAAAATTTTAACTTTGATAATTTTCAAATAGGAGCTTTATTCTATGATGGTGCAAATGCATCTCTAGTTGCCTATACGTATATAGAGGTACCTTTGTATAGAGGAAGAGCCACTCTACCAACATGTACAATTTGGTAAAAAAACAACAACAACCTATGTCAATTAATAAAAAAAACATAGGATTACGCTGACTTTTGCAATACTTTCCGTACAGCCCTCGTAGAATATTACGAATCTGTTTATATAAAGTATTACATTTGTTAGAAGTTAGACTTTTGCGATATGCCTGTCATTAGATACAGGATACTGGCCTTTGACCACGACCTCTTGAGTTTCTCCGACCAGACGTTTGAGGCCTGGCCAGCAGTAATCATCACCAACCCCAAAGATGCTCAGTACCTGCACCCAGGAGTGGAGCCTCTGGGACGCATCTACAGCTCCACACACATCAGGTGTCCCATCTGTGTTTTTTTAAGTCCTCAAGCATCATCGTAGCCCATCAACCCTCATTATTGACACTGTTATTTTACTCACTTTCATTTACTTTACACTGCATGTAGGCCAGACTTTCAGTTAGAGTTTCTTGTTATTTTAATAACTTGGGTGGCTGGTTTGACAACAGTTTGCCCTGACTGTTTTTACTGCATTGCTTGTGCTCTGCAGGATTCTGGTGTTTTCAGCAGCTCCAGTTACAGCAGTGTATGTGAGGGTGGATGGAGAGGTTCTGGGGAAAGCAGAGTCTGTAGGAGGACCTCTGTATGTGCTGCACTGGGACCCCAAAGTCTATTCCACCGGCCTGCACACCATCATAGTCAAAGCAGAGGTAAGAGACTGATCAATGTAAATTTATATTTACATAAGTAGTATAAGTTTTTTAAGTAGTATAAGTACTACTTAAAGTTTAAGTACATCTTTGATATTTGGTTATTTGCAACCTTCTGTGTCAATTTGCGATTTTACTGTATCGTAGCTTTGCAGTTTAAAGGTCTTCTGGTTTAAGCTCAAGTGCCCTTTGCTTGGTAGAGTGAATAGAAAATAAAAATATTAATTAATTTTCTGCACCCCTTATGGGACTCAGGCACGCTGGTCAGGGTGCAGGGCATACTCGAACACTCACACTCACTCACTCATTCACACTCTCTGGACAGTTTGGGAGCGCCGATTAGCCTAATCTGGACGTTTTTGGACTATGAGAGGAAACCGGAGGTCCAGTACCCGGAGGAAACCCGCCAAGCGCATGGAGAATGCACACAGACTTGAGGCAGGAATCGAACACCGACCCTGTAGGCGCAAGGCCATAGTGCTAACCACTACAACACCATTCTGACAAATAAAAATATGTACAATGTAAAACCTTAAGAACATCATGACATGTGATGTATTTATAATGTTATAATTTAGACACACATCTTATAGTATTAATGCAAGATGGCAAAATTATACTATGAAATTAATTACTGTACAGTATTCTGCATTATGTTTTTTTGCTGGGTTAGCAGTGAGTGTTGTATACAGTATGTGTCTTTATGTACAGTATGTGAAACCAGCTTTGTACCAGGTTGTTTCAAATACTGGTGGATTGTGGGAGTTTAAATCCAATCCAATCCAATCTAATCACATTTCCATGTTTCCTCTTCTTTGTGTGTTTGTGTATCCTTTTGTGAAAGAATTCGGCAGGTCAGATCAAGGTTCAAGAGCAACATTTTACCATGCAGGAGAATCTCACACTGAGCTTTGGCTTTCTACAATCATTCATCCTCCTCACTGACCACTACATCTTGGTAATATTAATAATACAAAAACAGTAGTAAAAGCAAGATATAAGTTGCTATATATAAATTTGCCTTCTTTATAGTTCTACGGTAGTTGGTTTTTGATTATGTGCCATTTGTTCCCTTTACTGTACTGTATATATATTTTTTAATGATTTTCCCATGCCACGATGCTGTAGCTCTCAGTGCTCTCATAGGAACACATAAGATCTTGCCATGGTGATTCTCTCCTCGACTGCACTATGGTGTTAAACTTACACTTGCAAGCGTGTCATTAATTGCAAACCAGAGTGTCAGTTTTTATGTGTGTTTTATGTGCTTGTGCAGTTAGTAAGGACACTAGTTTCTCCTATGGTGGGCAGTCAGCATCTGCCCCCAGGGTGAACCACAACTCTAGAGAATGAAATTCAGCCAATGAAAGTATATTGGAACTAAGAGCTCTTGGATTTGGCCAGCTTCTAGCAGGCCATGCAGTCAGATCAGGACCAGCTGATGGGCTAATACGCGTTGGAGTATTATGGAAGATGCTGAATATGATGCAGTTCATCCATAGGCTGTGAGGCATGGTTCTTACAAACGTGCTTGTTGAAGAGTCTGTGACCTGACATACAGGAAATTAATAATGAGTAATAAACATTTGTGTTATGTGTCTTACTAAAGTTAACATGTATAGTATATTCACAACGAGCCAATATTGCTGTTTTTATTCAAGTTAATCATTTGGTTGAATATTTCTGGAGATCTGTGCCAAAGTATATTATTTATTTGTTTAGTATATTGTTTATAATAAATAGATTGGTCCTGATAAAAAGTAGAAGCCATGTATAATTTTAAAGGGTTGGTGAATTTTAGATCCAATGCATACAAGAGTTATTTTAATGCATGATTCTGTGTCCATTTTTTTAGGCACGGATCGGTTTTTTAGCGGTTGTGTTGCTGAATGTGGGCGTCCTTGTTGTCTTCAGATTCTCGCACATACCTGCTTGCCGAGGTGTGGCTCAGTGGTAAATATGGGCAAAAATATACAGTATAGCCAATTTACTCTGAAATCTCCTGTAACATAATCTGTGTTGTTTCAGGGCTGCTCTTTCAGGCATGTACGTCCCTACAGCTTGTCAGCAGGATCAATACTTTCTACTACACCTTGCTGCTGTTTAATCTGTGTACAGCATTAGGTAAGTTAATCCCATTTTCCTATTATATTTACACTTGTTTATTTGACAGATATGCTATAGACCTTTTGTACTCACACCTCATAGCTAGTATTAGCCATAACAACGTGTTCTGTCCTTATATACACACACACACACACACACACACACACACACACACAGTCACACAAAAAAAGAGAGATAGGCGTTGACCTGAGTCACACAGGAACACATGAAGATGCACACACCAGCTAAAGAAGGGTAAAATCCAACAAATAAGCATGTGTGAAGTGAGGGTGTTGGATCCTAGTGGCCAGAGTTACAGGATTAGCACGTCAGTGTTTGAAACTTTTGAATATCCCAAAAACATTCCTTCTTGTAAATGTTGTGCCTGCTTGCCCCTCAGTTCATGGAAAAAAAATTGGTTCCTGTTTTCACTTTCTTTAAACACTTTAAAGAAAACTAGTAAAGAACTGCTAGCACAATGATAAGACCTGGACATATTGTGCTGAACCATCAACTTCATTGCCAAAATTGGGTCTGAATATAATAATGACTAACCAGAATCAGAGGTCACTTAAAGTCTTGGTGGATAGTAAAAATTCCAGAGCAATGGATGTGTCAGGGTAAGAATGGAAGCATATGTAGTGATGCATACATCATGCAGTGGCCACTGTACAAGCCTCTGGAGGTAACGTTATGATCTGGTGTTGCTTCAGTTGGTCAGGTCTAGGCTCAGCATAAATATATGTTATGTGGCAATAAAATGAACTCCGCTGATAACCTGCATTTACTGAATGAGTATCATATTCCCTGAAGATGCTGCCATATTCCAGAATTTAATTGTGAAAGCGTGGTACTGGGAGAAACATTCATTTCTACACATGAATTGGAGACCACATTGCACACCATAATTAAAGAAACATATAGTAAAATATTTTTTTTGGCAGTGTAGAAACTATAAACACTCCCTTCCCTCACTGACCAGTGCCAGTATTTTCCCCCCGTTGAAGTAAATAAGAGGGAGAAAAAAAAAACAGTTGGAAAGTGAACTTTAAAACAACACCCAAGGGGTCACATGGGTCTCCTTCCATAAATGTTAAATAAGCATCTTCTCACAAACACATAGCAATTAAAATTATCTTTTGTCATTGTTAAATAAGAGCATGGATTTTTAATCTGTTAAAAAGGCTTGTATTGTTTGTAACATCAGCCACATTAGTCCATGCAAGTTAATCGTAACTATAGCAACAATAAAGTAACTAGGACAAGCATTTGAATTGGCCAGCATTATTGTCAGAGTGGTTTTTCTGAATAATAACGTCCGAATTTAACATATTCTACCCGCTCTTTCACAGGCCCGTGGTTCATCGGGGAGGTTATTGATGGACACAGTGGAGCTTGCTTTGCCTTCGGGGTGTTTGTGGATGGGCATTTTCTTGAGGGCAGTCTGTCTTATGCTGTAGGTGTGATGCAGGTAAGAGTTCTGAATGGACAACCAAGTAAGTTACAATTGTACATTTTTGTAATATTGAGGGGAATTCTTACATTTCCAGTATCTGTTAGTAAACAATCTGCTTAGATAAAAATATACTTTTTATAGACTCGAACCTGATTGTCTGAAAGAATTAGTTTCAAAACCGCTAGCTGTATCTAACTTCCATGAAATTTACATTATACTTTTCATTGTTGCAGTAGGCTTTCCATCAGGTTCATATAGTGATCATTGTTCTGGTGTTAGCACATAATGTTTAGTGGGAAAAGTACAGACTGTAATTCCTGTACTTGAGTAAAAGTACAGATATCCCTGGTAAAATATTAGTGGAAGTTCACCATGTACATTTCTACTATAGCACAAAAGTACATGCCTTCATTTGTCTCTCTCTCTCTCTCTGCTTCCAAATTGTGAGCATGCTGTTTTCATTTGTATGAAATCGTCTTCACTTCTGATCACAGAAAATGGGCATTACATGTACTTACTTACTTACCTTCTATTTCTGCTTACTACCATCTTATTTGAGGACAGGTGCTATTAGATCTTTACATTTTAAAACAATTATTCATGTCATGTTTTGTTTTTCTTTATGGACATCTACAGTTGATCTTCTTCAACATGCCTCTGACATGCTACCTCTGCTGGAGTCTGCAACAGCGCTGCAGCGGCTGCTCTTTCCGCTCTCACTTCTGGAGGCAGGGATTCCGCTGGAAGGCTCTGGCTGTACATGTGCTCATGATGATTCTCTTCATCTGGCAGGCATACGCCTGCTACTTCCTGCTTGAGACCTACGGCTCATTGGCTTTCTTCCTGTCTCCGGTGCGTACCTGGGCACTGCTGATGGGTCTGCTGCTCATTTGGAAGGTCTGGCGAGGACCAGTTCCACATATGAGCAACTCTCATCTATGATGGCAAAACTTTGAGAAACAGTTTTAAACATTTTACTGTTTGACACATTTGTGTGCCAAAGTTGTCCCTCTCTCTCACTACATTATGGATTTGTTTAGATCATAATAGGGGAGCTGGGAAGAAGCTATACTACTTATTTAAGGGATGTTGGGCTGTTTACTTTTACCATGACCTTGGTCTTTTTTTTTTTTTTTTTTATAAAAAAAATTTTCTCAGTAGGTTGCACTGAAGTATTCCATCAAATCCAACACTGAAAGTTGTAAAGTGAGTTGCTTTAGCTATGCTTAACTGCCAGAAAAAAAAATCAAGTAAATAAAATACAGATTTATGGATGATCACTGACGAACTTTGACCTAAATTATCCATTAACAAACCACTCGCAATATAATTTATTTGCTTAAAAAAGCAATAATTTATTTTGGAAAAAATCCTTCGTTTTATGAGGGGAATCAAACCAGGACTTCTCTATATTTTTCTCTGCATTTAAGGCGTTTTTCCTTAAATGCAGGAAAAAATACTAGTGCTTGGATTCCATCAAGGTAGAAATTTTTCTCAGTATGCCATAGCCATGATCGCACTACCTGCTTCACGTCTGAAACATTGGCTTCTCAGGAACTCCTTTAATGGCCCAAATATATGGAAATGGCTTGGAGCAAAGTCAGTACTGTACAGGGATGTGGCAATAACTCCCAGCAGAGTTCCTGTGATGTAGTGGTGTTTTGTGAATAAATATGTGTACAGTCCCACAGACAGTTGCATCTCTTCTGTAAGCTGACAAGTTCCACTTCACAAGAACGACTGCAGTGGGGTTCGAGCCACATCGATCAGGATCATCACTTATGGATGTACCTCCTTCTTTAAAACATTTGCACCATTCATACAGTATGTTTTACTACAGCTAAGAGTCTCGCCACCATATTGTGCTTGAAGTCTTTTGTAAAAGTCAAATTGCAGTTTTCTGCCTTCTTTCACTAGAAATTATCACAAGTCCCAGTTTTACGCTGTACCCACTGTACATGGAATCAAGTTGAGACTTGAGGTGTGCATCATGGTCAGGGTCACAGTGATTTAAATAATTATAATTCTTTTGAGCCTTCTTTGGAAAATGTTGTGGACAGTCACAATTCAGGCCACACCTACTTTAAATTAGAATACAGATGTGAATGATTGAAGCGCTAGGCATTTGCATATGGTGGATTATGTTACACCCCATATTGAACCTGTCTCCATACAGAAACCTGTCTAATATTGAGAAGGTGATTAAGCGCTTATGGTTTCTGCTTTGATCAAATTTGAGTACTAGTTGCGCAGACTCATTAGAACATGCTGATCGGTTATTTTGTTTGTTAAGGGAGACACAAACAAGCTTTGGGTATATAGTGTAACCTCCCAAGAGCGCATTGGCGGCACAGTGGTAGGTTTCTGGCCGAATGGTTCCCACCAAATGCAAAACACCTGCCACTGGATGCAGTGCGGATAAAAAAAAAAATGGGAGGGTTGCATCAGGAAGGGTATCCAGCGAGGATCGAATGGTCCGCTGTGGCGACCCCCGATGTGAGCAGCCGAAGTAAAACTGAGTGTAACCTTGTAAAATTGTATATTAGACAAACTAGGAACAAACTGACTTCTAGTACATTTACATAGTACAATACTATATACTTTATTTATTGTATTGCACTGGCAAGAGACCACTGTTTTAGTAAACAAGTATGAGGAAAAACTGTGTGGGATCAAGTTGCAGGAAAAGACAATCACAAGTGTAGACACATGGAATATGAATTTTTTTATTTATTGATTTTTTTTTTTTTAAGCTTCTCATTTTGCAATTCCCAGCTTGCCTAGGGAAACAATCCAATCAACACAACTAATGCACAACAGTCCTGTCGTACAGAAGTAACGGAAGGTAGACCGAGTTCGTGTTCATGTTGTATGTGTAATTCACAAAATGTGTGCTTTTCATAGATGCTGTAAAAAAATTTCTGTGGTTTTGTTGATTTGCATTTAATTACCTGCAGGTCAGTTAAGAAATTCTTGTCTTAGGACTGTAAAGACGTCAATATCAGGCTGCTCTGGATTATCTCTCAACAATGTGAAGGGTTGCAACTGTTTTGGATTTTAATTCATTCAACTGTTCATTTAACAGTTGTGTTAAAGCGACATTACTTTTGAGGTAAGGTTTGAAATAATATACTTTTATAATTATTTTATGCATATTGATTTTTATTGTTTTTATCACTGTTGTTTATGAACATTTCCTTGTATGTAGTACAAATCTGAACAACTCTGAATGCTAGACCGCTGCTCAACGAGTGGAAAATTGACACACTAGTACTGTACTGTAGGTGAGCAAGTCGTAGTGCTCCCTGGTCAATCAGAATGCAAGTGATGTTAAAAGATCATGTGTCCTTAGTCATATTACCTTTCTGACAAAATAAAATAAAAAAGCACACAAGTTTGAATTCACTATCTACATTCAAAAACAATACAGGATTTTTTTTTAAAAACCTGAAATAACACCTATGGTATTAGTTAATTAAGTAACAACAAGTCAGTTGTTATTTTAAGCATTGGCTGTTCTGGAATCGCTCTTGTAAGAACAGTATTGTCAAGTTCATTTGCAAATCCTTTCATGCACAAAGTTTCATGAATGATGAAAATGGCTCTTATGAAGACCATCCCAGGAAAGAAAGCCCAAAGCAATACTGTACCTCTGCTGCAAAGGAGAAGTTCATTTATAGTTACAAGCCTCAGAAAGCACCAATTAACAGCACTTCGTTAAGAAGGATTTACACAGCATAAGAAGCAGACACATTTCAACATCAACTGTTCAAAGTAGATTATTGCATATTTTGGATGCCTCCAGCATTGTTTTACAGTTTTGAAAGAAATTAAATTCAGAAAAGACCATGAAATTAGAAGGTGTGTCCACACTTCTGCCTGGTAGTGCACTTCGTTTAATGTGATTATGGCATTACAGCTGCATGAAACTTTCCCAGCAAAGGCACTGGTTATGTACAAATTTAAAAGGTGTGTACTTTTAAATACTTCTAGTAAATGACATGCCATAACTCCTTGGATGGTAATTGAGGTAAATCCAGTCAATCCATAAAAGTTACCTTTCAGGTACAGTATAAACAGCCATTTTTTGCAGGATGTCCAATGCATTTATGTGATTTAAATTAAAAGTTATTACTTGGATATGGAGCTTTACTCACTTTTTTCAACACACTGCTATTATTTTGAACCCCACTGTATCACATTATAGAAGTGCAAGGTTTACTAACCTAAGATAGCATATATTAATATAATTTAACACTTCCTGTACACATGTACACTATACTATATTATAATTACAAGTAATTAAAACCACACAGAGCTTCTTTTGTTGGGGAGGGTTGTTGAGACGACAGCACCGTCTGCTGTTGATGTGTTGCTCAGTCTGAGATCTTAACAATTTGTTTCCCGACGTTGCCTCCAGTCATCATGGAGCAAAAGGCCACTGCAATACAAGTTGCATAAAGTTCAATAAGAAGACAATATTCACAAAGTAAACATGCTGTTAATCAGATCAGATTAGGATCTTACCACCCATGTTTTCTATTCCATTTGCTACGGTTTCTAACACCTGGGGATCAAATTGAAAAGCAGACAATCATTTTCGCAGAACATGCACATACTTGTGCGTGTAAATATTTGCCAGCAATAAATTTTACTTTACAAAGTCAGCCTTCTTACTTTCATTTGGCCAGTCTTCACCCAGTGACTCAGCTCTTCCAGGCCTTCTTTATGTTTATCCATGTAATTCAGAACCATAAATCTGTCCCTAAATGTAAATAAAGCAAACACCCTCAAAGTTGCTACTGTATAAAATGGAGCACAAACATCCAAAACAGTATGAACTACTGTATTAATACTATTACTTGATACAAGGATCTGATTATTGCAAATAAATTTTTTTGCTCAGATGACACCGAAAGATACTACTTGGTTCGTTGTATTGAAACCTGAGAAGCCGTAATTAAGGTGGTTATTCACTGGGTGAGTAGCCGAGTTTGTACCTGGTGATGTTTTTGCGCCGCAGAGCTTCTTGAGTCTCCTCGCTCAGCGGAGGTGGGTAGGGCAGATCTTTATTGTACTGAGAGATCTGCCCACACAAGATCACGTGACTACCGCTATTCATCTACAATACAAATAATTGGAGATAAGGAAAAAGTTCCTCATTATTACTGGTGTGAGAAAACAGACATTACTATTCTATTACATTCCTATTACTGTACACATAGTCGCAAAAGTGTTGAGTAAAATTCAAGATGCGTTTTCGGTGGTCCAGCATCAAGCTCGACCCTTGCTTCATTCCATAGAACTGCCATCACTGTTTGGGTCATACAAATACCTGGGGTAGATAACATTCATGCATACACTACAAATATTACAGACATCGTGTAAACTAAAATTACTACTTCTGTGACTAATGCAATGCTTATTGTTACTGTCGCTTAACAACTTGAGCTCTACAGCGTATTTGCTAGTGCCACAATGGCTCTATTAACTCATCTGCCATTGTGTGCTGATACCTAATACTCCTGTCCTGATTGTGGGACCACACATCGTCAAAGAAAGTCATTTGAGCAGTGGTTCTGTTATTTGAGAGAAAACTGACATGTTGTCTTGGAGGCTAGCACTGCCGCCTTGCACCTCCAGGGCCGGGGATCGATTCCCGTCTCGAGCATGTGCGTGTGGAGTTTACATGTTCTCCACATGCTTGGTGCGTTTCCTCTGGGCATGCCGGTCTAAAGACATGCAGATTAGGCTAACTGGTGTTCCCAAATCGCTGTAGTATGTAGTGTTTGTGTCCTGTACAGAGTGCACACCGCCTCATGCTCCAAGTCTCCTGGGATAGAGTCCAGGCCCCCTGTGTCCCTGTACTGGTTAAGCGGTATAGAAGATGAATGAATAAATAAATAAAAGAGGTTGATCACAAAAAGAATGCCATGTGAAGGTCATGGCATTCTTCTTTGTAGTGAACTTGATTTGTTACTAAATCAAGTGGCCTGAGTAAATTTTTTGTCCATATATGTGCGAAAAATGCTCATGCATCTGAAACTACTTGGAACATTGGAATGAAGTAAGTGTAAAAACTCCCTAAATACTGTCTATCTGGCTTGCATTAGGCATGACTATCATATGAGTAATCGGAATAATCAATAATGAATAATCAGACAACAGCAGGATTGCATGTGGACTTAAGCTATAGCCATTGATAGCAGGTGCAGAAAATCATAGCCATGCAATTTCTATAGGCAACAATAACAGTAAACTGGGACATACTGCACTAATGAATTAAAACAGAGACTTAAAACACAGCATTGCTTTAGGGTGCTACCTTTGCAGTTCGTAATATTTCTATCCTATCAACCCACGGTAAAGCTAAATAAATAAAGTCATTTAAACTGTAACCATTACCAGTCACCTTCTAATTCAAGTACTTATTTTCTACATTGTAGAACAATACTGAAGATTTCAAAACTATGAAATAACACATATGGCATTAGGTAATTAATTGACAACAACAGTCAGCAGTTGTTATTTTTAAAACATGAAGGTCAGCTGTTTTGGAATAGTTCCTTGAACAGCAAGAACAGCATTGTCTAGTGCATTTGCAAAACCCAGGATGGACCCATGATGAAACTGGCTCTCGTGAAGACCATCCTAGGAAAGCAAGACCAAAAACGTACCTCTGCTGAAGAGGAGAAGTTGATTTTGTTGGAAAGTTCATTTTGTATGAGAAATTGTGCAAGTTGATAGTGTACATACATACATAAAGAAAAGCCTACCCTGTTTCACATCACTAACTACAGAGCTCTAAACTGCTGTTGCTTGCAAAATCAGCCCAAGAACTGTGCATGGAGAGCTTCATGAAGAAGGTTTCCTTGGTCGCAAAGCTGCAAACAAGTGCAACGCTGGTGTTGGCTGGAATGGTGCCACTACTAGAGTCTGGAGCAGTGAAAAAATTCTCAAGTATGATGAATCACACTTGACTGTCTGGGTTAGGCAGATGCCAGGGGAATGTTTACTAGTGTAATACATAGTGCCAACAGGTCTGGAGCATTTTTCAGGATGTGGGCAAGGCCTCTTTGTTCCAGAGAAGTGTGGAGTTAATGCTACAGCATATAAAAACATTTTAGACAATCGTATGCTTCTAACTTTGTGGCAACAGTTTAGGGAAGTTTTGGCCCTTTCCTGTTCCAGCATGACAATGCACAAATTAAGCTCCATCAAAACATGGTTTGAGGAATTTTGTGTAGACGGCCCACAGCTTGCACAAAGCCCTGAACTGAACCCCAGTGAACATCTTTAAGATGAGCTGCAATGCTGACTGCGAGCCATGTCTTATTGTCGACTTCAGTGGCCAAGCTCACAAATCCTCTTTAGACTGAATAGACACTCAAGCTGCGAATCATAGCTAGACTGACTAATCGATTCTGGGCATTGAGATTTTTTTGGGTCTATATGATTAAATAGTACTGTTTACTGTCTGATGTTTTTTAAGCAGCTGTATTTCGTGCAGGCGTTAAAACTACTGAAAGTATTTAATAACATAAAAATGCTATTCAAATTGTGTGATTATTTAAATGTCATGTGTCGGACAAATAATACTTCCCCCCTCACATTCTTATACTTCACAATTCCATCCAGTAGGTGGCAGTATTACACCAATCATCAATACCCTTGATTAGTGTAATACCAAAAAAGATGCAAACATTGCAAAATGGGAGTAGTAGGGGAAGATCAGGGGGCTTGTGCTTCCCGCAAACGTTATGGTATATGTTTAAGACATTTGTCATTTAACAATTTCAGGTTGTCAAGAATTTATTTAATAAGTGTGAAACGATTCTGAATAAAAAAAACTAAAAAAAAAACTGAGGCAACGATGAAATTAATTTAATCAACCAACAAAAGATCAATTAAATAACACAGCTCTAATGTTCCCAAATTCCCAAATATTGTAGAAAGAGTTTCCCTTTTTTGAGAGGGTTCCCCCAGATTTTCTCCATAAATTAGTTGTATCCAATTCCTCCCCATCACTAGAGGCTCCCACATTAAGGCTACTACCACTCAGTCGGCAGGGCCGAAGGCTATCATGCATCTTTTCCAACTGCTCGCTCACACACTATTGGGAGCGGCGTAACACACTCGCGCTGTCTGCTCCTTCCGCTTGCGTGAACTTACAGGCGCCCCTGATTGGCTGTAAAGCCGTGATTAGTGAGAGCAGTAGTGAGAGCACTAAGTGCCTCCCATCCCACCCCACTTGAGAGAGCTCGGGCAATTAGCTCTCTCTAGGCCCTTGGCTGCAAGAGGCTACAGCATCACCCGTGGATCAAACCAGGTGTCTATCTATAATGACCTTGGTTTTGGAATCTGACTACTGGCATCCTCAAACAGATGTGATGATTAGGTGTCCACATACTTTTGTCTATATGGTCTATTTTGTATACATTTGTGTGTGTGTGTGTGTGTGTGTGTGTGTGTGTGTGTATATGTATATATATATATATATATATATATATATATATATATATATATATATATATATATATATATATATATATATATAGAGAGAGAGAGAGAGAGAGAGAGAGAGAGAGAGAGAGAGATACACACACACACAAACATACACATACAGGGAAACCTTGGATTGTGAGTGACTTGGTCTGCTAGTGTTTTGCAAGACGAGCGAAAATTATTAATAAAATGTAACCTTTGTCATGTCATCTCTCATGCTCAGTCTCAGTGTGTGTGAGTCACTCATATAGTCAACATGTGTACTGTTTACTACAACATTGTGACCGTGTGTGTGTGTGTGTGTGTGTAATAAAGCACTTTGTCCTATTTTGTGTCCAAGTGTAGTGACCGTTCTTTAGTAACTGTACAGCAACAACAGCCCCTGTGAAGGGGGGAAAAAAAAGGTAAAAAGGCTATTGCAGTGCGGGAGGTGATTCTGTTTAGAGGAGTGATTCCGTTAGTGTACGTGTGCTTGTGTGCGTGTGCACGTAAAAGTTGTCCTACACAGTAGCCACCCTCGTCCTGCTCCTTCTCTCGTCTAACACCAGTCAGGTTAATTTGTTGTATTTTTACTTTGTTTTTTACTTTTTACTTTATATTTTGTATTTCTGTGAAATGAATCATATAGGATAATATCCTATGCTGATCCATTTGTACTAACCACAAAGTGTTTTGTTGAGGGAGCTTCCGAGTGGCGCAGTGGTAAAGTGCTCTGTAAAGTGATGCTGTAACCTCTCGCAGCCGGAGATCTAGAGAGAGCTGATTGGTCGAGCACTCTAATTGCTCTCACATTAATCTCGGCTCTACAGCCAATCTGTGAACTCACACATGCGGAAGGAGCGGATAGCGCTGTCCTCCGAGTGTGTTACGCCGGCCCCTACACCGCCCCCATCGGTGCAAAAGATGCGGTCGGCCGGCACCCAAGTTTTCATCGAAAGCAGAAGTTACAGTTACACAGAGCTCTAATAACATCAGATGGTTGAGTTCGGAATAACTCTGGTGTCAGATATGTGTGGTTTACATACAACATATTATTATATAACAAAGTAAATAATAAAATGAGAACCATGTGGAATATAAAGAATAGACAGGCTCACCTGTGATATGACTGTGTCACTAATAGGACCTCCAACATTGTCAAAGTAGATGTCCACTCCATTGGGACAACTGTCCCTCAGTGCTGTGGAGATGTCCTCCTTCTTGTAATTAATGGCTGCTGTGAAACCGAGCTGCGAAACCAGAATCTGGCACTTCTCATCTGATCCACAAATTCCAACCACTCTTTCACAGCCATCCAATCTGCCAATCTTAGAGCACAACACTACATTCACAAAATATATGTCAACAGATTAACACATTAAGTAGGCCATAAAATAGGTCATGAAAATTACCTGTCCAGCGAGAGACCCACAAGCTCCAGATGCTCCACTGACCACCATGGTCTGTCCAGCTCCAGGGGTTACATGTCCTTTCTCTCTCACGCCGAGCAGAGCAGTGAGTCCAGGCAGGCCTACTGCGCCCAGAGCATATGACAAGTGGCCATCAACCACCCTGGGGTCAACCTACAAAGGAAAAAAAATCCAAATGTATTATGCAATCTCACATGAAATATGCAGAAGTCTCCTAATGCATGTACTGTAAGGAATACCTTCTGTACACAGTTACCATGAATCACATCATGGGTTTGCCAATGCCAGTTGAAGGAGGTGACAATGTCACAGACGGCCAGGTGTGCGTTCTTACTGGCCTCCACCACGCCGACCCCACCTCCATCGATAGACTCTTCCAGTCTCCAAGGTATAATATAATCAGCACCCGTATCGTCATTCATACGACAACGCTGGACAAGTGAACAGAAATAATCCATTGTAGTTACTGTAGTAATGAAACCCAGCAAATTTTTATTTGCATATTTAGTTTGCCATGACATACACCGATCAGGCACAACAGTAAAAAAACTGAACAACATTGATTATCAAGAAATATATACCAGTAAACTGGTTACAGAATTATGGGTACCCAAGGCTCATCTATGCTTACTGGGACCAAAGGCTAGCCCATCCGATCCGGTCCGAAAGAAAAGCCGATGTAACACACATTGCTGAAAAAGTTAATGCTGGCCACAAAAGAAATGCATCAGAAGACCCAATACATAACAGCCTGCCATATATGGGGCTTAGCAGGCAAAGAGATGCAAGTTGTTGATCCAGTCTCCAAATTCCCCAGCTCTCAATTTCACCAAGTATCCATGGAATGCACTGGACAAACAAGTCTGATCCACAGAGGTCCCACCCCTGCAACCCACAGCACCCAAAGGATCCGCCGCTAACGTCCGCGTGCCAGACATCACAGCACACCCCCAGAGGTCTTGCGGAGTGATGCCCTGAGGAGCTTGCTTCGGCAGCCCAAGGGGACCTGCACAATATTGGGCGTAATGTTTTGAATTTTAATGTTATGACTGACCCCCCCTTTGTTTGGGAGGGCCGAAGACTATCACGTTTCCTCCGAACCACGTGACGGCAGCCGACCGCATCTTTTCGAACTACTCGCTCACGCACCGTTGGGGGAGGCGTAACACACTCGGAGGACAGCGCTATCCGCTCCTTCTGCGCAGGTAAAGAATGGCTGTAGAGCCATTAATGTGGGAGCACTAAGTACCTCTCATCCCTCCCCTCTGAGAGAGCTCAGCCAATCAGCTCTCTCTAAACTTCTGGCATCACCCGGGAATCGAACTCGCGATCTCGCATCAAACAGGTCACATGTTCTGATGAGTCCAGATTTACCCTGTTCCGGAGTGATGAGCGCATCAGGGCAAGAGGAGAGTCGGATGAAGTAATTCACCCATCATGTCTACTGCCCACCGTACAAGCTTGTAGGGGCAGTGTTATGATCTGGGGTTGCTTCAGTGGGTCAGGTCTAGTTTCAGCAACATTATGTAGCCCAAGCAATGAGGTCAGGTGACTACCTGAATATACTCAATGACCACAGGCATATTACAAGATGACAATGCCAGGATTCATCTGGCTCAAGTTGTAAAAGAGTGGTTCAAGAAGCATGAGACATCATTTTCACACAGAATACAGACTTTAACCCATCGTAAAAGGATTTACGCAGTGGTCTGACTCATCAATAACACAAGATCCTGGAATGAAACGACTCTGAATGGAAATAATGTTGTGAAATTGCATAAGCCAATCAAAACGATGCAACAGAAGCATTGAAAAGCAAAAGGCGGTCCACTGAAATATTAGTCTGCGATTTGGTGACCTTTTACATATAAAAAGAACCTAGTGAGAAATGTAGCAATTCTTTGATCAGCTGTTAACGACTATCCTGCATTTGATGCGTCTCTCCAACTCACATCTAACCTCCTGTTTATTCACAATGAAAACATGAAAGCACGGGTTCATTAACCTCACCAACAGTATGTAAACCATGTAAGCCATTGTTGCCAGTGACCAAAATACTGATCAGCCACTCCCATACTCCTTTGTTCTTTATTTTAAACTCCATTTTTGTCTATATTTACGAAGAAGAAAAGTGTGGTATTCTATCTGTAACAGTTTCCTCCATGTCTACTTCCTGACTGCTACTTTTGTTCACGTTCTTGATAGAAATGACAGCATTGTTCATATAAAGTATTCTAACTTTATTTTGTAATAACACTATAGGGCCAAATGTTTGTGGACACCTTGGCATCATACGGCACCATGTAAGCCTTCTCCAAAAGGATAAAGTTCACAAATATCTAAAATGAATGTTCCTTCTGAGGCCCAAACATGCTCCAGCATGACAATGCATTATGACCAAAAGGACATCCCTGACCCTAACCACGCTCAACGCCTTCAGCATGAACAGGGACGCTGACTGCACTGCAGGCCTCCTTATCCAACATCAGTGCCTGACCTCATTAACGCCCTTGTTTCTCAATGAGCACATTCTCGCAGGCTCGCTCCACGACCTAGTAGAAAGCCTTTCCAGAAGAGTGGAGGCTGTAACTCCATATTAATGCACTTTTTTTTTTTTTTTAAAGGGATGTTCAAGAAGCACATCTGGTTGAGATGATCCGACGACTAGACAGTTTTCATGATGCAAATTATCATGATGACAAATGATCACTTCTTATGGCTTTTTGAGCATTTGCTTAAAAAAGCAGGTTATAGACACATGTAGTACTATTGAACCCAGGGATGCCCTGCTAACTCCAGAGCAAAATTGCATGCGTTTTATTCCTCTTAATAGGCATGCAAATTATTTTACTAAATGATATTTAGGTATGACCATATAAAAAAAGCACAAAGTTAACCGTTTGTGCAAATGGATGTGCCTCGTATGTCAAGACATTATAGTAGTAATGAAGGCATTTACTGTTATGAAACAAATCACAGGCATTGAAATAAATGTTCAAGAAACTGAGACCTGGGCTGAGCAACTGATGCCAGCGGACACTATTCTGGCATGAGCAATACTCACTGAGCACTATACTTGAAACACATGAACACCCACTCATTCATGCAATTATCTAATCAGCCAGTTTTATGGTAGAATGCAATGAAACAAATCATGCAGTTATAAGCCAACAGCTAAGGGTAATGCTCACATCAACCATCAGGATGAAGAAAAAAAAAAAGGTGATCTTGTGTATTTTGACCATGGCATTATTGTTGTTGCCAGGTGGGCTGGTTCAAGTATTTCTATAACTGCTGTTCTGGGATTTTCACACAAACAAACAGCCTCTAGAATGAACTCAGAATAGAGCTATAAAGTGAGCAGAGGTGTGCAGATGGAGAAGTCTTGTTAAAGAGAAGTCAACAGAGAATGGCCAAACACTAGTTTGAGCTGACAGAAAGGCTACAAAATCTCAGATAACCACTCTGTACAACTGTGGTGAGTTGAAAAGCAACTCAAAATGCACAATATGTCGAACCTTGAGGCAGATGGGCCACAATAGCAGAAGACCATGCTGGGTTCCACTTCTGTCAATCAAGAATGGAAAGCTGATGCACAGGATCATCAAAACTGGGAAGGTAAAGACATGATGTATGTCGCCTAGTCTCAAGAATATTGAATTTCTGCTAAGGCACACAGATAATGAGATCAGGAATTGGTACCAACATCATAAATCCATAGACTCACCCGGCCAGGCTGGTACAGGTTTAGCAATGAATGAAAGAGAATGAAAGACTTTGGGTCCGTTAACACCAACAAATCATCACTTGAATATCCTAACCAATTTCCATATGCTGACCATGGAAATTATTCCATTGCCACAATTTAACCATCTTCTAATAGCTATGTCCAGCATGATAATGCACCATTTCACAAAGCAAAGTTAAATCCATGCAACAAAGAATGGAAGCTGTTTTGAGGGCAAATAGAGGTCCCAGTATTACTATAGAGTTTTTTTTATTAAGTGAGAGTATATACAGTGGCAACAAAACATACATCAAATATACACTACCAGTCAAAACTCTGGACACACCTTCTAATTCCATGGTCTACCCTGATTTTTATTTCTTTATACCTTGTAAAACAATGCTGAAGGCATCCAAAATATGCAGTGATCTCCTCTGAACAGCTGATATTGAGATGTGTCTGCTACTTATGCTCTGTAAGCCGTCATAATACCTCTAATCTGACGTGCTGTTAATTGGTGACTTTTGTGGCTGGTAACTCTAAATGAACATCTCCCCTGCAGCAGAGGTAGGTTTTGGTCTTGCTCTCCATGGATGGTCTTCATGAGAGCCAGTTCCATCATGGTGCTTAGTGGGCTTTGCAAACACACTAGACAATACTGTTCTTTCAGGAACTATTCCAGAACAGCAGAAAATAACAAGACTGTTGCTGTTACAGTACTTAATTACCTAATTCCATGTTATTTCATACTGTAGTTTTAAAATCCATCTATTGTTCTAAAATGTAGAAAAAAAACTTTCAAATTTGTGTCCAAACTTTTCACTGGTACTGTTCAAAATGACGTTGGAAAAAGTAAGTGAAACACTAGGCATCTGATGTCACTTAACGCCAATTGGAGTCAGATATTAGCAAATTGGAGTCCAATCAATTACATGAACATTTGGTGTGGTTTAGAGCTAACTCAACTCAACAATCAGCTGATGCCTCACAGAAAAGAGATCTCAGAAGACCTGCAATTTGCAAGCAGTCTGGAAAATGTTACAGCGTAATCTACAGAAGTGTATATATCATCAGTCCACACTAATGTCAATAATTGTCAATAAATGGAATAGATTTGGTATTGTGGCTACTCTCTAGGGTGCATACTCTCTCCAGCCAAGATCACTATAAATGCATACCACATAATGCTGAATGAAGTAAAACAAGAACGATGAAGTAGTAGCTAAAGTTTTGAAGGATTCACTGGAGCTGGATAGCATCTCTGCTCATGAGTCAACCATACACAAAACACTGAACAGGCAGGACACCATGGAGGAAGCCATCACTCTCCAAAAACATAATCCAGCACAGCTGAAGGCCACCGTGACCCTCCACAATAGTACTGGAAAAATGTCTTGTGAACAGATGAAATGAAGATGGATAGCACTATGTATGGGATATCTGGCACAAAACTGAAGTATGGTGGAGGAACCATCATGATTTTAGGCTGCTTTGCGGTATCTGAACATGGACTGATTGCCATTGTGGAGTGGGAAATGAATTCCCAACTTTATCAATGCATGCTACAGGATAGGCTGTCAGGGTGGCTGCCTCAGAAACACAAAATCAGCTTTTTGGAGTGGTCCAGTTAGAGCCCAGACCTTAACCCAATAGAGATGCTGTGGATTGGTCTCAAGGAAGAAGTTCACATTAGATCTCCTAAGAATAAGATGGATGCAATTCCGTAAGGAAATACTTGGTCGGCAGTTCAGGATGTTTCCGTTCCATATTCTGACGTTTTCTCTCATGAATTCATGTCTCGCCACATGTCTCTTTAACAAACTTTCACCATTCTTAGAATATCACTACAAATTTGTTTACGCATGTGTTTATGCTCTTTATGAGTTGTAAGAAAATATAAAAGCAGATGGACAAAGGGTATTAAAGAGCAAGAAGATTATGTCGAAAAAGTAAAATAACTTTTGATACTTTTTTCTATATGTACATACTTAAAAACTCATCTGATTTGTAAATTGGTAATTTTTTGGTGCACCCGGAGAAAACCCGCCAAGCATATACCACCCATGTTGTAAATACATTAATACAATACTTATGCATAAGTCATAAATGATATTTAGGTGAACATCCCTATGTAATCTGCCTGTCTTTAAAAATAAACACCCCTGATTTAAAGCAACAATAATTCATAGAGTGGATTAAATGTCATTATGAATAAACTCTACCATGTAAGGATCAACAGACAGGTACAAGGTCCTGACCAGGACTTCTCCCTGTTTCAGCTCAGTGGACAAACTCGTCTCCTCCACGCGGAAGTGATCAGGAGAGGGATGGCCATTTCTGCCTTTGCACAAACAAAATTAAATATTAAAAAATACTGGCATGATTATCTTTGTGTAAAAACAAAGTATACAGAAATAAAATCTCTTTACCTGGCCGAGAGGATAAGACAACCTTTTGCACTGTTAACATCTTAATAACAAATCACTCAGAAGAGCGAAAAGTTAATGTCAGCATTACGTAATCGCAACGATAGGTTTATAAATCTTGGGTGTGTCCTAATTCTACGTGCTACATATGTCTCATCAACTAAAGCTGGCCATGTTACTATTTAGTCTACAAATAATCGATTTGGGACGCACCCTGAAGTAAAAGCGCCCACAAAGCCATGCGACTTGACGTGATTTCCCTTTAACAACATTTTAAACCAGAATAATAATATAATACTAAGCAGTTTGTCACATGTCGATCCGCAGCAGGATTTGCGCTCTATGTTGTGAAATAAAAAGTGTTTTAGTTTTAAAAGCAAGGTAAGAATATTCAAGGTACCGGAATTTACTTCCGGTCGTGGTAAATAAGATAGTTCAAAATAAAAGTCCGGGAAGACTTTTTTTTAAATCACTCACTCATTCTCACTCACTCGTCTTCTATAACCGCTTTATCCCGTATTCAGAGTCGCGGGGACCTGGAGCCTGTATCAAGAGGTTTAGTGCACGAGGCAGGGTACATCCTGGACAGGGTGCCAATCCATCTCAGGGCACTCACACACTATGGGCACTTTGGGAACGCCAATTAGTCTAACCTGCATATCTTTGGGGAGGAAACTGGGAGGACCGAGAGAAACCCACCAAGCATGGGGAGAACATGCAAACTCCATGCACACAGAGATGGGAATCGAGCCTGGCTGGGAATCGAACCCGGACCCTGGTGCTGTAGTTCACACCACCGTGCCACCCTTTTAAAATCACATATTATTATATTTATATAACAATTAAGAATTACACATTATACAAAGGTTTTTACAACGTATTATTTTTAATAAACTAAATGTTATGTTTTGAAATAGCTCTTATGAAATGTGCCATAAGGAACAGGTTTAAGCCAGCCCTTTCTAAGTAAAATGGGTGTATTACAGACAACTGGACAAATTGTACTCATGGACTGGAAACTGGTGTAATAAATCTTTTAAATATTATACATCATCTCACAGTCTATACCACTTTATCCTGTATACAGGGTTGCGGAGGGGCCTGGAGCCTATCCCAGGTGACTTAGGGCACAAGGCATGGTACACCCTGGACAGTGTGCCAATCCATCGCAGGGCACAAACAGACACATATGCACACATACATGCTCACACTTATATGCACACTTACATGCAAGGTGACAGTGCTAACCACTACTCCACAGTGCTGCCTCAAATTTATATAATATAATAACTTTATATACTGTACTTATATATTCTCTCTCTGTCTGTCTTTATATATATATATATATATATATATATATATATATATATATATATATACATATATATATAGTCAGATAAAAATTTTATACACAATTTAGGAAAAGAAAAATAGTATATATATGTTTATGATCCTGTTTAGGCAGTAAATGCGTACGTGCCAATGTGAAATCAACCACTTAGGTTATTACTGCACTTTCCGGGTGTGTGTGTGTGTGTTTAAGCAAATGGTGAAAAGTCTAACTCAAACACACACACCCAACCAGTCGCGTGATGTACTACAGCTATTAAACCTTAGTCACTTAAGAATCACTGAATATTCTTAGGCGCCGTGAAAAAAATCATGTGACTTCATTTTCTGCCTTTTATTGGTCGCTGAGTATTTACGCCAGGAGGGGCTGAGTGCGCGTTATTTAGGTCAAATGGATCTGGATCTAGCGGATTATATAGCTTCATCTCCAGTGTAGTAAACAATTAACTGCTGGATGTTTGAAGGACAGTGGCCCATTGACCAGTATGTCAACATATGTCCGGCTTGTAATAGCTTTTGAGAAGTAGTTTATAAGAAAACTGGAAATGCCTGATCAATTAACGATGAAACAAACATTTCAGCTCAATGAATCACCCCAATAATGTTGTTCATACACGCTTATTACTGAAATGTGTGTGCATAAGGAGTGAGCATGCATTAGCTTCATATTGCCCACTACTTATTTTTGTGTACATTAGGTAGTGGCATAATGTTTGACATTTGACTGAATGATTCTAACTTTTACTTGCATTTGCTTACCAAATATTAATCTAATATAATATTAAATAATTGCTGATTTTAACTCTATACCATAAATATTTGCTACACTAGACTAGATCACATACCTACACAAATAAGGCTTAAGAAGCAAAGCGTGGAATCTAAGAAGAATGCACGTATATTAATTTCTTTGAGGAGCTGGAGATGAATAATTTTTAAAGCGATGTACTCATGTTACAAACTAGGAAGTGACGCTTGAAAGTTTTTTTTTTTTCCGCCCCTGAGAGCAGCTTTCATAAAGCAGAGTGTACCGCAGAAGTGCTACGTGAGATCCTGAGGTACTGTAATAACCCTAATATTTCCTGTGCGTTCATTTTCAGTAGTCTTCCTCTAAATAGCGATGAGTTATTGCAAGATAGTGCAAAATGTCGGAAGATGATCCCGAGCTTCACTTCTAATGCACTGGGTGGTTCCTTGTTGAAATGTCAGAAGTGCATGTCCAAGCTGCTGTAGATGCTTCCTGCAGAGCTCACATGGGCGGCCACGGGGGTCGTTCAATTCACATCGTACTGTCTATGAGAATGGATTTCTCCCGGTTTTACTTCCCCGCCTCAGAAACAATAACCCGTGCATGTTATTTTCAGGGAATTCCACCCGGGGGGAGATCATGCTCTCTGTATTTGACTATTTTAAAGTGACTTTTTGATCCCATCCTATTTCAGCTGTGTGTATGCCCACCATTTCATTTTGTAGTGGTTTATGATATGCACTATTTCACCCATTAAGTAGAGGCATAATGTTTAACATTTGATTAAATGATTCGCATACCAAATATTAATCCAATATAACGTGAAATAATTGCTCATCTTAACCCCATAGCATAAATATTTGATAGACTAGATCACATACCCACATACAATTGGCTTATAAGCATAGCATGGTATCAGGAACCACTGCAATGAATGTTTGTTGGCTTTGCACTTTATTTTAAGCCGCAGCAGCGACTGCACGCACACACTCTTTAACACATGGCTATTGGGGCCCAGTGTCTCCTTTCTCTTGGCAAGCATGCTTGGTCATGCCTGTAGCTGTTGTTCTGAACTGCTCTGTGGCCTGTACATATAGCAATAGCATGTTAGAGAAATCAGTCCTCAGATTCTCTAACCTCTTGGTTGTTGGAATTCTTGAAAATAAACTCATTTTGTACATGTCACGCTACTGTTTTATTCGTACTTGATTTTCATGAGCTTTGTAGTACTAGAAGGATGTGGTTTGTGTTTATATGGACTCGTAAACAGGCTACCGAAACATGTCTATGGTGTAGAGTATATCGTCTTTTGTGGTAGTTGAAAGAATCTGAGTAACTTTTGTGCAGTTTACAGTTTCTGTGGAAAGATGTGCAACTACAAAAGGTATATTAGCTGTAGGCCAAAGTGCAGTTCACAACAGGGGCATCTGAGACTTTTGTCGCCAGTTGGCGCGAGAAAAGGTTACATGGCCCTCACAGATTTATTGTATGAACACAACACGGTTATTGTCCTTCAGTTATTAGCTATTTTACGCACATGAATTTTTATTCATGAACCCTTAACCCTGGGAAAACAAAGTGGGCGGCATAAATAAGTTTGACTTTGGTTATAATACAACCATATTTTATTTTATTATATTTTACCTATATTGCATAGAAACATGCATTTTGCGGGATCTTTTGTATCTATCTATCTATCTATCTATCTATCTATCTATCTATCTATCTATCTATCTATCCATCTATCTATCTATCTATCTATCTATCTGCCTGTCTGTCTGTCTGTATACATTTACTAAAGTATTTGGGTAAACCTGCGATGACATTGTATCCAAATACATACACTTCAATATGGAGTTGGTCTCCTTTTTGCAGCTATAGCAGCTTCCACTCTTGTTGGACTAGAAGGCCTGGCTTGCAATCTCCGTTCCACTTCATTCCAAAGATGCTCTATGGGGTTGAAGTCAATGTTCTGTGCAGGCCAGTCAAGTTCTTTCATACCGAACTCATCATACTTGTCTTTATAGTCCTTGCTTTGTGCACTGGGGCACAGTCATGTTGGAAGAGAGAAGGGCCGACCTGAAACTGTTGGCACAATTTGGAAGCATAGCATTGTCCAAGATGTCTTGGTATGCTGAAGCATTGGAATTGAGTATACCTGAGTATACTAATGAACAAGTTTGGTCAAATACTTTGGTCCATATAGTGTAGATATAAAACATAAAGTGTATTTTTTATTTCTTGTATTATTTGTATTTTATTTTAGTTACAGTGCTTTTAGGCTCTGTACTGAATTCACTCAAAACATGGTTAGAACCTTAATGACTTTTCCAGGAGAAGATTACCACTGGTTTACTGAACATATTAAAATTCTGCCTGTAAGACCTGAGAGCTTTCTTTCAGTTTGCACTGATCAGGGACTGTTACTGCTTTCACCTTTGCTCGTTTGATTCATTTTTTCCCCAGAAGTCTGTAGCAGCCCTTTTCAGTAATGGATTTATAGTTGGCGTTGTTAGAGAGTTATTTGAGGAGTTGGTTCCTGATCACCGCATTTCCCTCTGACGGAATTTCCCGCACGACCCCGGCGCGTTTGCTCTCTCTCTCTCTCTCTCTCTCTCTCTCAGCGCCCCACATGGAAGTCACGTCCTAATATGGTAGCGGAAGTGGGCGCGGCTAACTGGACTGGAGGATCACAAGACTGGAGCTGAAACAGAAATGTGTTGTTCGGTACTGCTTATGGACTGCGCCTTAAGAAAAAAACAGCCCGGAGACGTTAATGCATATCAAAGCAAACAGCGTGCATTTTTGGTAGTCCATTTCCCCCCCTTTTTTTTGCATTGAAGCTATCCGATTTCAACAGGATTATTATTATTTTTTTCATCTTTGAGAAAGTCTACCTCTCTTGAGTAATACGGGTGTGAGGTCAGCATAACATGACTCAACCCTGGATGTGCATGCAGTCATTTCTGGGCTATTGCTTTCCCAGCCTGGCGCATGGACGCACAGGAGTTTCTCTCTGCGATGCCTGAAGAAAGCGGTAAGGTTTCTTTTTGATTTTAGGGAATTGTCGCGTCTGCGAACTAGATAGATCGTGGATGTGTTTACCAAAATGGTGGACACTTTAAACAATCCGCTGCGCGTCGAGTAAACAACTTCGGGGCTCGATCTGCTGGAGTTGGTGTCAGGGGATCAGTTTGTGCAAGAAAACAAGAGAGTAGATCTGACGTTGCGTAACGGTTACATTGTAACTATCGCGCTTCGGTCATATCTGAAGCTACAACTGTGCTTGTGTTCAGACTACAAAGTTGACAACTCTGTAGCAGAAGGCAGTGCAGTGTTTCTCTCTCTCTGTGTGTGTAAGTGTGTGGCTCAGTTTTCTTCTCCTCCACTGTCATCATCATCCCTTTACATTCTCGCACTTTTGTTGCCCACGGAATTACTGAGTGTATAATCCTGTTTCTGCAACAAAAGACTTCCCGTAAATCGCGCTGAGCTGGCTGGACTGGGAACACTGGGACTCCAGCATGTGCACTGGCTCTCTGGACTGAGGAGCTTTCACACACACACACACACACACACACAGCGGCGCAACAAACACACTTCCTCTCATGTCACCGTGACTCATTTAAATTCACAATTAAACTGTATTACCGCCTGACGTTATAAAGCCATTTGTCTACTGTTGCATTGTAGGACCTCGTTTTGACGTCGCGTGCCCCCTCCCCCTCCCCCCTACGTATAAGTATCCTCTCAGACAAGAAGCTAGTAAATAGCTCAGTATAGTGTACTTTATCTTGTTGTCTTTTTTTAAGATACCCTTTAACCTGCATTCCAGTGTTAAGAAGTTTTAAGCTGCACAATTTGACTGCAGTTACCTTGTGAACATAAATGTAACTAAAGAAGTGTAGGCCTGCATTTCCTTGTGGTTGGGTGGTTAGCTTCAAACTTTTTCCACCTTTCATCTGTTTGTACCTTAAACGCATTAAAGTGCATGAATCGATCCTTTAGACTAAAGCTTTAAATGTACAAAGGTACACGCCAAGGGCAGTTTTGCCATCGTACTGATTGTGACTTGCGTGTAATAGCTTTGATAAAGAGCTAGTCTTGAAGCTCCTCTTGTAAGAACTATACAAATAGCTCAGAATAGTGCAGAATGAGTATGACTTTCCATGATTTCAAAGATATATTACAAGCTAGTTATGATGTATTGTATGGTGTATGGGGCAGGGGGTTGCTTTTGTGGTCAAGTAACCGGACTAGTTATCAGAAGGATTCAGGTTCAAACCTCAAGGCCCTTAATCTTTAGATGTACCCCTTAACCGTTAAGCCCTCAACTGCTCAGATGTATAATGAGAGCAATGTGAGTCGCTCTGACAAATGCTGTAATGTAAAGGTATTGCAACTGATGTTAATCTTTAATGTATTCATTTTATGCCACAGTATTGTACATATTTAGGTAAGCGGTTCATGCTCGGTCTGTACTCCTCTCTAAACCATATGTTTGGTATGATAGGATGCTGAAGTACGTGGCTCAGGCCTATAACCTTGGTACTGTTCTCATCTACACATTTAGTGAAATTTTGCCAAACCACTGCAGCTGCCTTAGAGAAACCAGAGCTGCTAACGCTATCATATTATAGCGGTTGTCGCTCGTACACCCCTAGATGTCAAGAGCACTTGCCTTAAAACAATTTACACACGAGGCTGCATGCCTTGCGCAGCGTCTTGCATGAACTTGTTATAGATCCTTAATTACGACGGACTGCACAAACACTGCAGCTTTCCTCACGTTCCTAGACGGTGGTCCTTTTCTAAGTTGCATTTGCACGAAATGCATGAGCAGTTTACTCATTTGGAAATGTTGTATCGGTATATTTTGTGTTGTGGCAGGATCAGAGCGCGAATGCAAATGGTCACGTGTGATCTAAGAGCATGCTGGGTTTCCCCCTTGTACTTTCTCCTTTCTTTTTCTCCTTTCATAGCTCACTTTTTCTAAGCAAAGCCCATTCGTGGCACTGTGTGAATGTTGCAGTAGCTCATTCCTAAATTAACATATTGCATTCATATATTAAAGGGAGGAGCTGTAAATGAGGAACTGCTTGGCTGTAATCAGTGTTACTTTAAGTCATGAGATTTTCAGGACCTCACAAGTATCACTGTAAATAAATGAACCTTATGAAGACATGGTGTCTCTAGGTCTTAGTTGCAGAAACTGCATGATTAGGATCTCGGATATGTTTCATCATAAATCAGCTCCTTGTAATAAACAAACACAAGGCTATTTTGTCAGTGTTTATCAGAGAAGCATATTCAGAGCTGATGAAACCACAGAATAGTTTCCATGGAGAAGTGTTTTACTGCTGACAAATGTTAAACTTGAAAAGTGTAAATTGCTTTATGATCTGAAGGCTCTCATATGGAAAAAGAGTTGAAATAAAGGCTACCTAAAGCTATGAGTTCAGCAAATAAAAGGAGGAATACCATGTTAATGCAATATGTGTCACAGCATGTTAATGTCTTGTATAAATCAAATTTGATATATTATGAAACGGCATCATGATGTTCACTATGTAAAGAGTAGAATGTAAAGTGCCTTATTAATTTACACACTTGCTGTGAATTAGATGTAGCTTTATTGCTTTTCTTCTTCTCTCTCTCTCTCTCTCTGAAATCAGATGAGATAGGATAATAAATCATTATTTGTAACTTCTAAACATACAGTTCTGTTTTTCAAATGTACAGTTGATTGTTTTGTCACTTTTTCTGCTGTGATTCACCATGTGGTATCATTGGTGGTTTTCTGAAATGAGTGTAAACCTATAAAAATTTATTTTTTTTCCATCACTGTATGCACTGGAGTCACAATTATACGTATACTTACAATGTAATTATAGTGTAACTTGATTGTAGTCTGCATTATTTTCATACCTACCGTGCCAAAGGAACAACTGCTATACCAACTATTGAATTAACTTTTTCCACTTAAACGCCCTCTGCTGGGTTTGTATTCATGACCATTGTGGATTAACTACTAGAACTATTAGTGGATTTTAAGTGCATTTTAGGTGCATTCACTCGTTCCTGACGATTGTGTTCTCTCTTTAGGTTGTGCCCCATGAACACACAACAGAAGTCAAGTTCCAGAACATTCAAGTAGCCTTAATACACAAGGACTAGAAGTAGACTTGGGACAAAGGAAATCCATAGACATGTTCGCGGGTCTGCCAGTTGACCCTGTGATTTCTGCTCATGGGATGCTTCAGTTTTGTATTTTAAAGCTGACTTCCATTCCGACTATGCTTATCAGGTTTGGATGACCACACACTCTCTAAAACCTCAAACTTCATTTGTAAATAAAGAGGGACGTTGAAGCTTAATAACACTGGAGAAAGCTTGGTGTGGTTTAGAGGTTTGAACTCTTCTTTACCCCTTCACAAGCTCACCCCAGCCCTCTGTTACCACCCTTATTCATGATAGTCATGAGTTTGCCAGCTCAGCAGAAAGCCAACACAAAGAGGACAGGCAAACGCATCACTTTTTTTAACGACCAGGGCGTTGCAATGAAAGAAGCTTCACAGCGCACAGAGGACTCCTACTATGGCATGGGAGCCCCTCCGTCAGAGTCAGTCCACAATGAGGCTGCGGGTGTGGAAAGCTCCGCTGCTGATGCACCACATATGTTTCTCAATTCTGTCATTTTCAGCCCAGAGAAGGGCAACCAGAACCGAGGCCATTACCAACAGACTATGGCAATGAAGTGGCCCCACCAGGAGCTATCCCAGCAACCTCAGCAGAGACCTACAGCCTGGTCTCAGGGTGTCACAACTACAACTTGGGCCCAGAATTACGCTCCTTACCTGGGACAGCAGCCTGGTTTTGTAAAGCAGGTACCTGAAAGCGTTGCAATACAACAGCAGCAGCCGGCTGCCATTAGGATGGCAGAAAAGCAACAGCCAGAAGCCTTTAGGGATGCTTCTAAAGCAAGCGGCGGTATGGACTGGGAGCAGCAGCAATCCTTTCAGCAGGGTCACAAACCTGCCCTCTTCAATCCCCAGCAGAATGTTACATCTACCACTGGGAGCACATCAGTGCTTCAGCCCTTTCAGTTAGCCTTCGGGCAGCCGAGGCAAAACTTGGCAGCAGGCTATTATCAGGTGTTCCATGGTAACAGATCCTTGCAAAATGTGAATTTTGTAAACAGCACCCAAACAAATTCCCAAAATCGAATTCAGCAGCAGCAGCAGCATCAGCAGCAACAACACCTTCAGCAGCAGGAAATCCAGAGACTGATGCTCCATAAACAGCAAATCCATCAGCAAACACAACAGCGCATGCACCAACAACAACAGATGCTGCAGCATCAACAACAATCCCAACAACTCGTGCAGTCACAACAACCACAGCCTCAAAAGCAAGCACATCATTTAAACCAGATCCAGAAGCAGTCCATACAAATGTCACAACCGATACAAATACAACAGCCAGCACAGCCACAACAACAGCCATTACAGCAACATTTGCAAAAATCTCAGCAGCAACAAGGTCAACATCAGCTAAATCAGCAAAAAGCCGAAAACCTACAAAAGCTGCAGCAGAATCAGCAATTAGTGGAATTTTCCTCCACCGGCAAACAATCACTTTCCCAAACTGAACAATCAACAGGGCAATCCCAGGACACCCCAGAATCAACAGTGCCCCAGGAAAACGCTTCTCAATGCCCTCCCATCCTTTCCCAGGCATCTATTGAGACACAGCATCCTGGACCACGGAGGTCTCGGCGCCTCTCCAAAGAGGGTGGGGGACAAGCGACGGAGAATACCATCCCCATGCCTGCTGAGCAACAGACTCAGGGCCCTCATAACGGAGCCGTAGAAGCAACCGAGGCCGGAGTCAAGCAGACCATCCGAGCTGCTCCTACAGGGGTCATCCAAAGCACACGGCGAAAACGGAGGGTGTCCCAAGAGGCCAACCTGGAGACGTTGGCACAGAAAGCCTCCGAGATGGCATCTTTACCTTCGCACACGATCAAGGTAAGATCAGCAAGACTGGAGAGAAGAAAGCATGATTTCTTTGTCCCATTGATGAAACAAGAATAGCTAAAATGTGACCGCTCACTCATGTGTGACTTGCTTCATAATGTAGGCACAGCAACCATTTTGAAATGCCTACCAGTTCTGCAGGTTTCACTACTGTAGCAGAATGCTTTCAGCAGAATGTGAATAGAACAGGTGGTGCTGTTCTAGCTCACATGTCGATTCAAACCACTGCCTCTGTTGACGCCTCATGCAAATACAAGTGATTGTTCTCTGCCGTTAGTCCTACGTCCAGTAACACTCTCTCATATGAGCTATAATGTGTATGTGTATAATCATATGCACTCAGCATAAAGCGTAGACTCATTTAAATTGAATCAAAATAATTCATGAATTCGGAATTTAGTTTCACTTTTTCTACTTTTTTTAGTTTCATGCTTGGCCCCGTTGAAGAAGCGGCTAAAGGATGTATTTGGCCTTGTATTAGGTGTTAAAGTGCACGGTGCTAAAGGTTGTATGTATGTAGACTTTTGACTTCCTCACTTCAAGCTCAGGGTAGAGTTGGGAGTTGGCAGGAGTGTTCAAACCCCCCTGGCTGAAATGGCCAAATTGGCCTAAGTTACTGAAAAAAAAAATGTGTGGTTACAAAAGCAAAATTATAATTTAGCTTGTGACATAACTACAGAGTAGTAGAATCGTTAAAGTACATATCGTCCAGCTTTCAAGTGACTGCAGAGTATTTTCATGTCACACACAACTCTATTAGATTTGGCTAGTACGTATTATAAGATTCATGAAAATTGAAAATGAACATCATCTGCAATAAAGTTAAATATTTTGCACATCCATCTGTGCATGCATTCCTGACTCATTAGGGTTGTTAACATATTGGAAGATTTATTTTAGATGAGTGATCAAAAATGAAGAACTGGTAAGAATATGCTTGAAAATGCATCTTAAACCTATGCATCTGTCTAGACATGTTTTGTCTGTACGTTTTTCCTTTTTATTGTTTCTATTGTATCTAAGACTTGGTTTACTTTGCTAGAACTGTAAAGTTTAAGTTACATAACCCAAGTTTTTTTAAGAAGGTCAGCAGCTCCAGTAACAATAGGTTGGGTGTGTGGGTGCATGTACTACTGACCTCAGGCGTTGCATGAGTAGCCCAGAAGCACATAACCTGTGCAACAGTGTACCTGCCCACACTTGTATATTGTACATGAGTGGGTAAAAATTTCTCAAGAATGTTTGGATTAGACTGTTGCTGTTGTGTAAATGAAACAAGACAGGGTTCCAGTTTGAGGAAGATTAAGTGCTGGAAATTCCTCTTGTTGCAAACACCAAACGTCGGCCGGAGCAAAATACGAGGGGCGTTCAAGTCAAACCGGGACATGCGATGAAATTTCTCATGAATGAAGACATAGAACTGACAATGACCGAAGACTTCAAGCACACTACATTGATGAGACTCTTGTCTGTTTGGAGCGTTTTTAAAGAAGGTCGTACATCCGTAACTGATGATCCCGGCCGTGGTGGTTCGGAGCCCACTGCAGTCGTTCCATTGAACATTCAGCGAGCGGAACGCCTGATTCTTGGGAAATGACTGATAACTTGACACCAGCTTGCTGACACATCAGACACATCTGTCTGTTGGAACTTTACACACAATCATTCATGAAGACAAATTGTACACTAATTCAACTGGGACCCATACAGTTCTGACTTCACTCCAAGCCATTTCCAAGCAACATGTTTAGCCTGTTATAGGAGTTCCTGGGGGGCCAGCATTTCAGACGTGAAGCACTCTGGCAGCTTGAGATACCTTTCCACCTTGATTGTATCCAAGCACTAGTAAAACACTGGCATAAGTGCATTAGTGAAGCAGGAGATTATATGGAGAACTCATTCATTCATCTTCTATACCACTTATCTTGTACTGTGTCCTGGGCAGCCTGGAGTCTATCCCAGTTTTATTAGGGCATAAGGTGGGACAAACCCTGTAGGGGGTGTCAATCCATTTACAGGACACACACATACACACACACACTATGGGCAATTTGGGAACGGCAATTAGCCTAATCTGCATGTCTTTGGACTGTAAGGGGAAAACAGAGTAGTTGAGGAAACCAACCAAGCACAGGGAGAACATGCAAACCCCATGCACACAGACCCGAGGCAGGAATTAAACCCTCAACCCTAGAGGTGTGAGGCCACAGTGCTAACCACTACTCCACAATCAAAAAGTCCCAGTTTAACTTGAACCCCCCCCCCCCCCCCCCTTCCCCCCGCCTTCATATAAGAATTAAGATTGCGTTTTGTTTAGTATGTTATTCATTCTATCCGAGGATTTATTTATTTTTATAATTTTGTGTGCAGTTCAAATTAAGCAGCCTGTCCATGTACTTTCATGTAATTGTCAGTCCTGTGTAATGGTATTATGTTTGCTTTGGTCTGGTCACTTTTAGAGAAACAGGAAATGTCTAAGAAAATACAGGAAACAAAGCCTTTGCAGGAGTGTTTGTTCTGTTCCTCAGAAATGCTTGAAATTGTATTTAAAATAAAGAGGATTTGAAAATTGGTGGCAATCGAGAACTGCTTTTTGTTTCTATTGAGTATTGTGAGGAAAGGAACTTGGGCTGTGCATCCACCTATATAACCGCAGTAAAGCCATGATCACGTCCCAGATTTAATTATTCGGAGATCTTGTAGTAACATGCCTTGGTTTCAACACGCAATCGATGATTCAAGTCAGCATAGCATATTTGTGCATGCATATTGTAGTCTTCTGGCAAACACTTATAACCTGATGAGTAAATGCAGAAGGTTTTTTTTTTTAGTCTGTTAAAATGAGAACATACAAATCTGATATCGACTTTAACTTGCTGTTCTTACGGTTAGCGAAATGACATACGAGTGGAAGCTTGTGTAATATCCTATCTGAGAAATGAAAAGAAATGAGCCTGAAACATGGTCTACTGCCTTTGTGCTGTCTCGTCATTTATAGTACTTGTTTAGCAGATATTTCCCTGTTTACACATTACACCGCATGCATGGTATTCCTCAGCTGTGAATATTAGGCACACTGGAAATGAGAATTTTTTTTGTTCTTTTTAACACAAATATGTTGTCAAACGGTAATTAGAAAACAGTTTTAACTCATGATGTAAAATTATTAATTCGCTGCTCTGTGATGTTTATGTATAGGAGTCGCAAAGGCCCTGGAGCCCCCCAGTATTGGACCTCAGCGAAGTGTTCGGAGAGATGGAGGGGGTGAGTGCCAAATGTGCGAGAGACGAGAGCCTGGTGCCTCTGGTGATCCCGGTGTCCGTTCCCGTACGGCGGACAGACCCCACTTCTTTAGAGCAGGAACAAACCTCTCTCTCAGCCAGTTGGCCAATTCGACCCAGTGATCCAAACCGGACTGACCACAAGCCCTCCGTCATCGTCACACGCCGCCGCTCGCTACGCAATTCTCTGTCCGAGAGCTCGAGCCAGGTGAGTGCGTCACCGTGCGCTGGTAGCGATCCTCTGAGCATGTTCTCTTTTTGCTTTCTTTGATCCACTGTATCCCCCATCATTAAAAAAACCTGGATTAAAGCTTCCACTGTAATCCCTAGTGTTTGTTGATCATCCTTTGAAATCTAATCCAGACATGTTCTCCTTTTCACTACACCACAAAGCGAGAATCAGAGATTGTGCAGTTCATTCAAACTAAAGCAAATGTTCTCATAAAGATGCGATTTAAGAAAAAAAAAAAACTTCATAATTTTCTTCATGCATCACACGTCTGCTTCTTTTTTCCTACCCTCAGAACGGCGGAGCAGAGCTTGCCGGCGACATAGATGGCAAATCGTCCAAGGCGAAACGGCGTCCTCGGCCGGAGCCGCTCTTCATCCCTCCGCCCAAAGTGAGCACGCTGATCGCTCCACCAGTTTACTCTAGCATCACACCCTACCAGAGCCACCTTCGCTCACCAGTAAGGCTGGTTGATAACCCGCTCACGCTGCCCCCTTACACCCCTCCACCCATCCTCAGTCCTGTAAGAGAAGGCTCAGGCCTTTACTTCTCCACCATTCTCTCTGCTGCCGCAGCTGTTGCAGGAACACAGGGTCTCCCGCCGCCGGCCACGCCCAAATCGGCCACCCGTAGCCTCCTCCGCTCTAGTGAGTGTCTCACGCATGCACGTTGCATTTTATTATCTCTAGGGATAATACATTCCTGTTGAATAAACACGGGTGCATATCTGAAAGTGGTTTTAGTATGCATGTAGGAATAATGTAGATGAAGGTTGTAATTAGCCCTGGCTGTAATTATGTGTCATTGATGGAGTCATTTGTTTTTGTTGTTGTTGTGGTTGTGTGTGTATAGACAGCACTGAGATTACTCCTCCGGTGTTGTCTGCTGTGAGCGAAGCCACTCCTGTCAGCGTTGAACCGTGAGTACAGACGGCGGCACACACACACACACACACACACACACACACACACACACACACACACACACACACACACACACACACATGCGCGTGCACAAGCACATACTGTTAAGCCCTTGACCTACTTCCACATCCAGGTGGAAGTGCAGTAGGCATCATCATTCAGAGTAACGGTGTTGTACAGTATCTCTCATTTCCAGCTCAGTTTTGTAAAAGTGATCAGCTCTAACCGTACTGTTAAGACAGTGTGTGTTTTAGGATGGTGGGCAGGGAATCTGCTATTCTGACGCTCTTCAGCTTGATTATAAACGTTGTCAGTTTTGGGTGACTGTTTCAGCGGCACTCGTCTTGGCTGCGGTAGTAGTGTGTGTGTGTGTGTGTGTGTGTGTGTGTGTGTGTGTGTGAGTTGTGGGGTCTCAGCAGAAGTAATATTGATGAGATATTATCTCTTATTTGTACCAGCTGATTTGTCTATGTCTTAATGTTTACCCCTAAGTGAAGAACACACACACACACACACACACACACACACACACACACACACACACACACACACACACACAGATTTATATACAAGCAGATAATTCATGTGGGCTTTTAAGTGTGGTTTAAGCATATACTGGAAGAAATCTGTATCTGCAAACAGGTGCTGTGTAAAGAAAAAAACGTTGACATACTGTAACTCTCCTAAATCGTATTTTCACATGCACCTAAAGTGAATTATAGAATTATATACATTAGTGGTGTGAAAAAGTGTTTGCCCCCTTACCGATTTCCAATTTTTTTGCATGTCATACTTTAATGTTTCAGATCATCAAACAAATTTAAATATTAGATACCACAAGTAAACACATCATGCAGTTTTTAAATGAAGGTTTTTATTATTAAGGGAAAACAAAATCCAAAACTACATAGCCCTGTGTGATAAAGAGTTTGCCTCCTAAACCTAATACCAGGTTGGGCCACCCTTAGCATCAACTATAACTTCGATAACTTTCAATGAGTCTGTTACAGCACTGTGGAGGAATTTTGGCCCACTCATCTTTGCAGAATCATTGTAATTCAGCCACATTGGAAGGTTTTCAAGCATGAAGCACTTTTTTAAGGTCATGCCACAGCATCTCAATTGGATTCAGGTTAGGACTTTGATTAGGCCGTAGACTCGCTGGCGTGCTCTGGATGTTTTGGATATTACGTACGTATACACACAGTAATGTACAGTATGGATCCGGCACAGTGGCTCAGTGGTTAGCACTGTGGTCTTGCACCTCCATCTCGGGTCTGTGTGCATGGAGTTTTGCATGTTCTCCCCATGCATGGTGGGTTTCCTCCAGGTTCTCAGGTTTCCTCCAACAGTCCAAAGGCATGCAGATGATAAGGCTAATTATCTCTCAGTCTGCGAATGACTGTGTGTGTGCCCTGTGATGGATTCACACCGTGTCCAGGGTATACCCCACCTTAATGTTTTAAATAAGATAAAACAATAAAATAAGAGGGCATATTCCTTTAGATATATATTAATATACCACTAGAAAGAGTAGAGATGAAATTTCAGGTTTGTCCTGCTATCACTGAGAGATACAAGTGAGTTCACTCGACCTTCAGTTTACACAATAGTAATCTTAGTGACATGTTTCAGTGTTGTCCAACTGGTTCATTGTCGTCCAAAACAAATGAAATGTAGTTCCTGATTAACATCTGATAACTTACCTGGCAAGTTAAATGAAAAAATTTGCATTTGTTACCTTTATCTATGTATGAGATCTTCGGGATTTTGAGTCTCAGTTTTGGTTCGTTGTCTTTTCTGTCGTTCTTTTTTAATTTTTTTTGTGGATATTAATCTACCAGTGACCAAAATCTGTCGAAATATACAGTACCATGACTACTTTGATCACAGCTACGAATCTGTGGCTAAAGAGTTCTGTGCATCATGTGATCTCGAATATCGCATAAGATTGGTCTAAGCACAGATACGTAAACAGACAAATAAAAACATATTATTTATATATATATATATATATATATATATATATATATATATATATATATATATATATATATATATATATTAACATAATAAAATTAATTAATACTTTAATTAAAAATATTAAGATTCATAATATTTTTCTCTAAAAGTCATCACAGGTAGCAAATCACACACACACATGTACACACACTTGTCTCCTGTTGTCTGTTCTTTATGCTCACTTATCTTTATCCGGAGTTTCCCTCATCTTTGTCTAGATACTGGTGTAATGACGTGTCATCAGAACACTACATACTCTGGCCAGTTGCCTTATGAACTGCTTTGTTTTCCAATATGATCTTTTCCCTCCTTTTTTTTTTTTTTTTTAACCTTAGTGTTGAGTTTCATTCCAAATGCAGTGCTGTTGAATATTCCCTGCTGAGTATGTTCTCCTAATACAGATGTACAGTAGACGTTTGGACGTAAGCCACCCCATAGAGCCCTTATCTGCCTGATCTCTGCATTTAGACAGAAATATATAACAGCCTTTAGCGACTTGGAACAGTCGGCTATGAATAGCACGGAGTGTTAATGTTGTGTAAATTATCCACGGCCAAAGTCTACTCACTCTTGCCGGCGTATAGGTCAGAATGCCAGCTCCTTCGGGTTGATAATCTCCCAGCATTACCGAGCAAGGTGGTAAAGCAACTTGCGCTAAATTACCACCTACTTTAAATGACACACACACACACACACCTTTGAGTGCTTACTAAAAATAGCTCCTTAACAGCTGATGTTGCATGTCCAGTGTGAAAGTCAAAATTTGACAAAATTAGCAAATTATGTATAAAGATTGAAAGACAGATGTGGATGTCACATGTGGATTTGTTGTCACGGTTATGACTTTTTAAGTCAAAATTGTGTATTAGGATTTCCCATGATGTTCAGTTGTTAACTAAGTGAAGTGCTCTATTGTGAATCTTGGATTATGATTTTAAACTGATTTGAGCCTCATAAAGAATACCACTGATTTATAGTGCAAATATACTTGACTAGTAAGGAATCAAAGTACATGCTTTTTCTTTGTCATTAACAGTAGAGATGTCAGACTGAAATGATTTGCATCAATCAATGATGATTCCTTTAAATCCTGCATAATAAAGCACGCAATTTATTTGAATAAACATGCGCCGTTTTTTTGAAAAAAAAAAAAAATTCTGATTGTCTTCTTTCTGAACTCTCTCTCTCTTAGGCGGATAAACATTGGGCATAGATACCAGGCGGAGGTGCCCGAGCTGAAGGAGCGCTCGGCTGCGCAGCTCGACCCACACAAGGCTGAGCTGGTGTGGGCGCCACTGCCGGAGCTGGAGTCCAAAGGCCAGCAGCAGGAGAGAGGTAGCTCTGTTCGAACACACCATACTATGCTTTCCTACTCGAGTGCTTTTTAGAGCAAAAGTTGTAGAGAGGACTTGTCCTTGTTTTACTGTTGTATAACTATCTCTCAGTAGAGTCGAAACTGTTATGTAAGTATCGTACAGGCTGATCAATTCGATTTGTGTGACAAAACAGACAGCAGAAAATAGCAAAAATGAGTATGTGTGTAGAATAAATTAATGCACAATTTATCTAAAAGTATCTAAAACCAGGTTTTTTGACATGGTAGCTTAGCGGTTAGCGCTGTCGCCTCGCTCCTCCAGGGTCCCGACCAGGTTCGATTCCTGCCTCTGTGCTTGTTCTCCTTGTGCTTGAAGGGTTTCCTCCGGGTTTTCCGGTTTCCTCCCACAGACAAAGATTTACCGATTAGGCTAATTAGCCCAATTCCCAAAATGCCCATAGTGTGTGTGCACTGTGATGGATTGGAATCTCCTGGGATAGGCCCCCCAAGACCCTGAATACAGGATAAAGCGGTATAGACGATGAGTGAGTGAGTATCTAAACCTTCCAGTATATGTAAGAATGGCCACATGTCATTTGTTCCCAGAATGAGTAACTACTAAACAAGCCTGTATGTGTCTCATGTAGACGTTTGCTGAGTTTCAGTTTCAGGTGCGTGTCAGTTTTAAACAGCATTTTTAAACCGTGAAGGAAAAAAAAAAGCTAAAGCATGCCTTGGCACAAAGTTGTCTTCTTGTGAATGATCAGGTGATCAATCAGAATAACTATGTATTGATTCTTAGTGGGCGGTATGGTGATGTTGTGCTTAGCACCGTGGCCTGGTATCTCCAGGGTCGACGGCTTGATTCCTGCCTCGTGTAGTTTGAATGTTCTCCCCGTGCTTGATGGGTTTCCTCCAGGTACTCCGGTTTCCTCCCACAGTCAGTCCAATGACATATAGATCGGGCTAATCGGTGTTCAGAATTTGCCTGGAGTGTGTCGATGTGTGTGCGGTGTTTGAATGTGTGCCCTGTGACGAACCGGCACCCTGTCCAAGGTGCACCCTGTCTTGCGCACAAAGTTCCCTGGGATAGGCACGATGCTTCCTAAGACTCTGTATAGGATAGGCGGTATAGAAGATGAATAAATTAATGATTCTTAGAGATGAATGAACGATTGAGGAATTGTGCTGTAGCAAAATAATCAGATATCCCTTTGGATATATGAAAATTATAAATATTTGAATTAAACATTAAAACCACCTGCCTGGTATTTTGTTGTGTACACAACCATCCCGCCCCGCCCCGCCCTGCCCTTTTCTGCCAAAATCAACAATTTTACATTTAGGCATTTGGCAGACACTCTTATCCAGAGCGACTTACATTCTTATCTCATTACACATCTGAGCAGTTGAGGGTTAAGGGCCTTGCTCAAGGGACCAACAGTGGCAACTTGGTGGTTGTGGGATTTGAACCTGGGATCTTCCGAACCGTAGTCCAATGCCTTAACCACTGAGCTACCCCTGGCCCAACAGTCCAGACATGGACTCCACAAGGTGCGCTGTGGTGTCTGGCACCAAGATTTTAGCAGCAGATCCTTAGAAGTCCTGTACTTTATGAGGTGGCGCCTCAAAAGATCAGACTTGTTTTTCTAGCACATCCTATAGAAACGTGTTAAGCTTGAGACTCACTTTTCTATTAGCATGATCTTTTTCAGCTGTTTGCAGGATCAGCCCAGACCGTCTAGCCTTCGATTCCTCTCCGGCCGCCATAAGTTCACTAGGTGTCGCTTGTTTGGACTACATTTGGTAGGTCTTACACATGTAGTCTGTCATGAAAGAAGGGTTCACTGAGTGCAGAAATAGTGAGATTACCATCAGCAGTAGGAAAGCATGCAAATAGTGTTTTAAAAATATCTGTTGAATATCTCTCATTTAAAAGAATCGTTGTTTGCAGTGCTTGCTATAGACATTGCTGTTACTATTCTTGCACGACTTGGTACGCTTGGATAAACAGGCGTAGGTAAGTTTTTAAGAAAACAAGGTTTGTGCCTTTTTGTGCATTTCCCGTGTGTTCAGAAAATGATCGTCAATTTTCCATGATTCACAAGAATGTACAAGTTTATGCGCTTGGGAGTTGAATTCATGATCAATAGAAAGGAATTTCGCCTCACCGTGACCGAGGCATATGTCGAAACGTGACCTTTGCGTCCCCTCAAGCGTCAGTCCTGTAATGTTTCTTGGTGTACCCCGCTAATTCTCCTGATTACTTGTTGAGAATGTATCACATTTCCATTTAGGCATTTAGGCATTTTGCAGACACTCTTATCCAGAGCGACTTACATTTTTATCTCATTATACATCTGAGCATATGAGGGTTAAGGGCCTTGCTCAAGGGCCCAACAGTGGCAACTTGGTGGTTATGGGGTTTGAACCTGGGATCTTCCGAACAGTAGTCCAATACTTTAACCACTGAGCTACCCCTGGCCTCACATCTCTGTAAATCATTGGTTGTGCTTTTTGCATCGCTGTGCATTGTTTGTTTCAAAAAACTGAATCTATTCCCCAAATTATGTCTCCAGAAATGAGTACGCTCATGGACATTTCTACTTGTACTGTATAAAAAAAAACGGTCTAGTTTCGCATGATGCCTTTACAGAGAGTCAAAACCAAATTGGAGTGCGCCTTCTTCATGACACTCCACCCAATCCCTTCTCTTACACTGACTTCTTTCTTCCTTTCCTTCCTCTTAGTATACACTATCCCTCTGGACAGGCTGTTCTTTTTTATTTAAATTTTTTGGATTTTTTTCCCGATTTTCACCCTAATTTAGTCGTGTCCAATTCCTCCCCGTCACTAGGGGGCTCCCACATTAAGGCTACTACTGCCACTCAGCCGGGAGGGCAGAAGACTATCACGTGCTTCCTCCGAACCACGTGACGCCAGCCCACTGCATCTTTTCGAAATTGCTCACTGCACCGTTGGGGGCAACACACTGGTGTAACACACTCGGAGGACAGCGCTATCCGCTCCTTACGCTTGCATGAGCTCACAGACGCCCCTGATTAGAGCCTGGAAGTAATTAATGTGGGAGCACGAAGTAGAAGAAGAAGAATATCCAATTATTTGTCACATGTACTTTACAGCACATATCCCAATTAGGAAATTGCGGTCAGCCAGCTTACAGCATCCCTGGAGCAGATAGGGTTAAGGGCCTTGCTCAAGGGCTCAACAGTGGCAACTTGGCGATGCTGGGGCTCGAACCCCCGACATTCCGATCAGTAACCCAGTAACCCACAGCCTTAACCGACTGAGCCACCACTGCCCTACCTCTCAGCCCTCCCCTCTGAGAGAGCTCGGCCACCGGTTACCGCATCACCCGGGAACCGAACCAGCGATCTCTGGATGATAGGGCGAGTACCCCTGGACAGGCTGTTCTAATCAAATCCCACACTGACAATCTGAGCTACCTGAAGATCAGTTGCTGAAGATCAGACAAATGCATTAGCATGATGATCACTACGTGTAATTTTTAACCACAATTACTAATACTATATAGCGATTTTTTTTGTTTGTTTGTTTTTTGTTTTTTACATAGATCTAAATGCATATGTCACTTTAGACACTCTTCATAGTAAACCACTGGTTTACTGAATGTCCTGCAATAATATCCCTTTTTCACAGTCGAATTTTTATACTGTATGTGCCACAGAGCATAATAGAATATTGACTGTTTAGCTGCACATCTGTCTGGAGCTTACATCTGCACACAATATGTTGCGCCTCGCACGGATTCAGATTTTTCTTTCTATTTGCCACCAGTCTGTATGTGTATACGCGCATCGATCGGAATTGAACCCTCGACCCCGGAGGTGCAAGGCAACTGTGCTAACCAATAAGCCACTGAGGTGTCCCAGTAATGAGATAATCGACGTTATTCGCTTCACTTATCAATGCTTTGATGTTGTTCCCGATATGTAATGTATATGCATAAATGGATAAATAGATGTGTGTGTTTGTGTGTCTGCAGTGAATGATCTCATGCACCTGGCCTGCTCAAGCGCAATGTCTGGAGGAGGGACCAATCAGGAGCTGGCTATGCACTGTCTCCACGAGTCCAAGGGTGATATCATGGTGAGTGTCAGATGATGTAATACTACACCGGTGTGATCTCAGTGACACACAGTACATGTGTCCTCTTAACCCATTTTCTTTCTTATAGTGCTTTATTTTAAAGGAAAAAAAAAATCCCCTGGAATAGAAACAGAAGGATATGATTTCAGGTCATCCCCTAAACCGACTGCATTACAATGTGCTCGGTCATGATCCTGCATGTGACATGGTCAAGTGACCTGTTTTAATGGCTGCATGCTCGCATTGAACACGTGTCTGGTTTGTGTTTGTACGTGCTTTATGTTCACAACAGCAGCGCGGAGGCCAGCCCCGATAGTGCTGAGCTGTCAGCTCTGCTGCCATAGCAACCTGCTGTCAATACCACAGACACATGCTGTCACACGTGCCGCTGTGTTTAAGCTGCAAGCTGTTTTAATCTGGACACCTGTTCTGTTGCATTCTTTTAACCCCTCACTTGCATATTTATTTATTTATTTATGTTCATACTGATAGTATATTTGATGTGAATTTATACTTGTGCGCTTTGCAAAACAGCCGAATATGCAAGAATGAGGTGTTATGACATTCTTACACGTGCCCGTCGACGTGTGCGCAGGTACAACAAGCCGGTGTCGTGCTTCGCACTGGAGGCCAATGTAAGATAGTGGATACAGTAAAGTAAGCTTCGGTTGTTTAAAATGTCGTAAATGTGGCATAGTGGTGCAGTGTAGTGTTGCTGCATCAGAGTTCCAGAGGGATCGGGGTACTTTACACTTCTAAAAAAAAAAAAAAAAAACTACACACCGGTAGGTGGATTGCCTCTAGGAATGTGTGTGCACTCGACTGCGACCATAACGAACACAAAATAGTTGATGAGTAAAAGAATCCATGAATGTTTGGGAATACTGCAGTTAATATTTCTCACATTACCCAGAGTTGCACTAATGCGCTGCTTCCCTGCAATAACTCACTGTCACGTTTTGTAATCTCTATACAGATGCCTTGTGTACATGTTTATAATATTGCACTTTTACTTGCCAACCAATCACACTGCTCCATTTTGCTTTTGCACTACTTCTGGTTTGGATCGTGTAATTAGTTGGATTCGGTCCTGACCACAACTCCGCCAGATGCACTTTCCTGCTTAAACAATCAGTGTTGCTCATCACACATCATCATTGCTCTGCATGCTGCACCTGTGCAAGACTCGATCCTGTTTCTGTGACTTGCATCCACTCGGATATGTTTATGTGCACCTTTGCGGAGTGCAAAAAAAAAAAAGAAGCGGTCTTTAACCGCTCCGTGTTATTATCTGCACCGACGAGGCTCGGGCTTGGGTCTGCTGTTTAACAAGCCGTTGCCATCTGTGTTCGGAAACAGACGCAGATGTGAGACTTGTTAGTTTTTGCAGCTTGAGAACTAAAACTTGACGGGCGACAGTAAAGATGCCGCGAGAGATATAGAGAGGTAAAGACGAATATTAGCCAGTGACTGGTGCTGCTTGGTTAAACGCCTCCAGCGAAATACTCTTGCCTACGTTGCCAAGGAGATGAAGAGTGTCTGGCTCCGCTCAGTGTTTCTTTTTCTCTTTTCTTTGTCTCTCGCTGCTTTTTCGCTGCATGTGCCAGATATCGTACTCTTTTGTTCTCATGTCTTCTTATATAATTATATCCTACACAGCTGGCCATGACTTTCTTGTTATAGTCTTGCACAGCACCGGCCGTTGATTTAAAGCCGTATGTTGTCATCTCAGTCCAAGCACCAATTCGCTCTTTATTTATTTCTTTTGCAGGGAGCCCTTGCCCTCCTTCTGTTGAAAAACCCCATCTTTCCCAAATATCACTCTCTGGCAGATTACCACTACTCCGGTAAGTACCTAACTTGTCTTTTTGTTTTGTTTCTATCTCTTTCTCTCTATTTTTGCACCAAGTTTTCCATTAGCCTCCTGAACCTGGCTTCCTGGCCGTCACTGTGGACATTTTCTGTGCTGGAATTCCACGCAGTTCTGTCCGTCTCTCAGCCCTAAACTATACCAGCTGAGCGTCTGGGGGAGGGCAGGGGCGGCTGGGATTACTGGGTGAAGGAGTGGGGGTGGGTCAGGGTTGCCTGCCGGAGATGTACAGAGTGGGTGAGGGGGGAGAGAGAGAAAGAGAGCGGGAGAGAGAGAGAGAGAGAGAGCGTGTAGGCAGCATGCTGGCAGCATGCGCTTAATCCATAGACGAGGACAGGAGCACTATTGTTTATGTGCCAGTGTGTGTCCTGGCTCTGTGCCTCGTGTGTATCCGTGTGACTGTGTGTCTGTGTGCACAAGCTTGATCATTTTAATAATAATCCCCTGACTTGTGTCCTTGTCCCTCGGTCTCTTCATCAGGCTCAGACAGCTGGACACCTGAAGAGAGACGTTCCTTCAACAAGGGCATCTCAACCTACAAGAAGGACTTCTTCATGGTGCAGAAAATGGTATCGCTTCACACTTGATCGTCTCTTTAAGAAAAAAAAGAGCCTTTTAATACACTTTTGACCGAAAAAAATGAACAAGCGGACACTGAGCCATAATGTAGCATTTCTTTAAATCGATCACGGAACACAGTTTAGCCGTACAGGACGCAGTATCCACGCCCCTCCCTCGAATGAAACCGTGCGTCATTGCAATCCTTATTGTTTGTATTACAATAAAGCACTGTTAAGAGTTGGATACTGCCATCGCTATGTGCTGTTTATTGACACTCAGCATTGTTGAAAGTGATGATGTCATTAACCGGCAGCAGTTACTCTACGTGTGCAGTAGTTAGTGCCAGAGACGGTGCAGTACACAGTGTAGAAGAGTCAGGATCTCATCCCGTTTAAAAGTCATTTTTGCTTTTAATTTGATTAAAGCATTTTTGATTTAAATAATGGAGTTAATAATTTGTGTATATGTGCCTGAACCTCACACTGTTACAAATGATTTCACTTTCTCTTTAACTTTCAGTCCTTTCATGCTTAACACCTAGGCCCGTGCTCACACGATCATAAACTCATCAGGCTTCATAAAATCATGAACCCTTGAGCTAGATCAAAATGCAATAAAAACTCAAATAGAAAATACATACATGAACCATACACAAGTTATTACCTTGACATTGATAGGATTACATTAGGATTTCACTTGCATTGCATCATGCTGCATATTCAGTCGTGCACCTGATTGCCGGATAGAGCAACTTAAGGTCACCTTGTTTATTTGTACAGTATGTATCTGCTCGTAAGTGCTCTGTTACATTATATTCCTACGTTTGATTTCAAAGGTAAACTCCAAGACGGTGGCTCAGTGCGTGGAGTTCTATTACTCCTATAAGAAGCAGGTGAAGATCGGCAAGAACGGCACGCTTATCTACGGCGAGGCAGTGCTTCCTGAAACACGGCCCACGGAGGAGGAGGTGGACTATAAAGTAAGCCTGCATGTCTGTGCGTCGAGTCTCATACGAACAGACAGACGCGGAGCGATAGGATTTCTAATCTTGTCTGCCGTCCCGAACAGGGTTCGCAGAGGTTTGACTTACGAAAGGAAGAGGAAGAAGACAGGAAGTGGGAGGTATCGGGGAACAGGAAGCGAGAGAGCAGCCCTGACAGGGTGACACAGTCCCTACAGGCGAGTGAAAGTGTAAGTTGTCCAAGTCTTGGGATGAATATAACTGAGAATGCCTGGATTATTTAGAAATAGCTCGGTATTATTAAGATGAAGCAGATACCTGAAACCCAGATTGGTTTCTTGCACTCTGATCAGCCGTAACATTAAAACCATGAACCATTATGCCCAGTATGGTGGAGGGTTCCTCTTGTGCTACCATCTTCTTGTGTGTATGGGTGGTGTGTGTTGTGAGGTGGGGCCTCCATGGATCAGGCTTGCCTGTCCAGCACATGCCATGGCCGCTCGAGCGGATTGAGATCTGGTGAATTTGTAGGCCTGATCAACCTTGAACTCTTTGCCTGCTACGCCTCAGACAGTGTTCCAATACATTTCTGTCATAACTAGCATTGACCCATTTTAGCGAGTTGTGCCACATTGTCTTTCCTATTGGAATGGACCAGACATGCTAGCCTTTGCTCCCCACAGGTATAAATGAGCCTTGGTCTCATGATGATGTCATCAGTTTACTGGTATATAATTAATAATCACTGTTAATGTTATTTGGTGTTAATGTTATGGCTGATTGGTGTATGTTGCAACATTTCTGCAAGACTCATGTCTGGTGCCCTCTTGTGGCCAACAGCTGTAATAACCACATGCTGCTATAGCATCTGGCTTATTGTTTCCTCATGGTGACTGACTGTAATCCTCTTATCCTCCAGACCGGTGCAGTGCTGGTGTTAAGGACTCAGGAGGATGGAAAACGGGACCATCCAGTGGTTACGGTGAGCCGTGCCTCCACATTGCCCCCTAAACCCCGGCCAGAGAGCACGGCCCGGAAGAGTGCGGTCGGGACAAAGGGCTCTGCGGGACAGGAGGGAGAATTTCCCTGCAAGAAATGCGGAAGGTGAGGCAGCATGTTTTTCATGCAGGTTTTTATTCTGGGTCATGTAACAGATAATCCTGCAAACACTTTATAAATGATTGTTCTTTTATTATTGCCCTGTGTTTAAGGTGAGATGAGAGGAGTAATATTTTATCGAAAGTCGAAGTTGCTAGTGGAGTTTAAATATTTCTAACTGATTTCTATTGGTAATTGTGTATGGGAGGGGTATCCTACTTGACTTTTAACTGTCCAGTTCACAGAGCTGAGCAGTTTAATGGATTCAATGAAATAAAAAATCTTTTGAACTTTCTAGTTAAACTTTCAAAGGGTAAATTCTCAGCAATTGTTGAATTCCTTAAAAATATATCACAAAATGCAAAAACTGCTTCACCGACAGTGTGTCGACACCGACAAGTTCATATGCAGTTGGCAATACTGCCACCTACTGGGCAGGAAAAAAACATTTAATAAAAAGATTCAACTCCAAATGTTATACAGGGTTAGCACTGTCGCCTTGCACCTCCAGGGTCTGGGTTCGATTCCCCGGCCAGGCTCGATTCCCGTCTCTGTGTGCATGGAGTTTGCATGTTCTCCCCGTGCTTGGTGGGTTTCCTCCGGGTACTCCGGTTTCCTCCCACAGTCCAAAGATATGCAGGTTAGGCTAATTGGCGTTCCTAAATTGCCCGTAGTGTGTGATTGGGTGTGTGAGTGTGTGTATGTGTGTGTGCCCTGCGATGGATTGGCACCATGTCCAGGGTGTACCCCGCCTAGTGCACGAAGTCTCCTGGGATAGGCTCCAGGTCCCCCGCGACCCTGAACACAGGATTAAGCGGTATAGAAAATGAATGAATGAATGTTATACAGGCATATTAGATACTTTTAGCAGTTGATTTATAGCTAAATATATTTCTTAAATATAAGAAATTATAGCTGCTTGAGGCACGATCGACAAAAACATTAGTGCTATTTCATTTAATTGAATTGAAAAAAAAAAAAAGCCAAAAATTCTAATTGAATCGGATTGATAGTCTGCCTATGATTCACAGCTCTACTAGCTGTATAAAATGACCGAATGGTGACGACAGCACTAGTGACATGGCTGTAAATGCCATACATCAATTTAAAGCAGCTATTGTTTGAAGGTGGTGCTTCACAATACCACTTTTTCACGAACTTTATCAGATGTCACTAACCAGACCAGCGACCGTGCGTGTGTGTATGGTAACGCGTGTATATGTGCACGTGCACTTTACTAGGTGCTTAATACTAATTCTTCATGTCACGGATTTCACAAGATGCTAGAAGCGTTCTTTAGAGATCCTGCTGCACGTCAACATGATTCCAGTTTCCATACCGCATCGACCTTAAGCGAATCGTCTCTGGGATTAATGGAGTTCTTTGAATCTTGAATCCCAAAGGGTTATTCTATTGGATTCAGATCTGGTGACTAGGAAGGCCACTGAAGAACACTGAACTCATTGTCATGTTTTCGGGAACCCAGCGTGAGATGATGTTTGCCTCGTGGCATGGTGCATCGTCATGCTGGAAATAGCCATAAGCCTGCAACAGTACTATTACAATATAACCACATGTTGCATTTAAGTGGCAATTAATTGGTATTAACAGACCAAGAAAGATTTCTCTCATTAGTCCGTATACATCGCTTCAAGTCAGTCCTTTTGTAGCCAGCTCCTAATCTCTGTATGTCATGTGTGGATTTGAGAGAACCGTATCTGCTCTGTATTACCGTCAGAAGTCTAATTTATGCTTAACAGATCCGCACTGGTACACGCAGGCGTCAAAATGATGTGCTAATGATGACTGGTAGTCGTGGCAGCTGTTAGTCACTGTGTCATGTGCGCGAACATGTTTTAATTACCTGCGATCACATTGTCGGCTTCTGTTGTCGCTCATCTGACACATAATGCTCGCTCTCTCTCTCTCTCTCTCTCTCTCTCTCTCTCTCTCTCTCTCTTTTTAATGCAACCCTGTTTTCGGATGTGTTGCAGTTTCGCAATTTTTAAAGACGAGCGTGTCACTTCCCTTTTGTAGTTTTGCTCAGACATGCACAGGTATCCTTGCATAAAGGATTTAAATTCGCCTATTCAGGACATCTCCCGACATCAGTTTAAGCGCTGGCTTTAAGCTTGATCTTTTGTTTCCCAGTAATTTGGTGCATAGAGCAGGAAGATGACTTGTGTTTACTAGGAAGGGTCTGTGAGCAATAAAACATACCATCTGATTCCAATAAGAGGTCTCGTATCAGCAATGGAAACGTCTGGCACTGTTGTTATCAACCGTCGCTTAGCAACCTGGAAGTTTTGAGCAGCGTTAAATGCCATGCCCTGTGCTGTGTGCCTGTCTGCCTAGCGACCGAGTGCAGGTTGTGTGCGCGCACGTGGACGAGACGGAACACGAAAACATGTCGTACGCTCTGTCCCTCCTGCCCACTCACCATTGGCCACTGCTGCTCGTTTGCATTTCGCCAGTGCATCTGCTCTCGCCCCGTCAAAAAAGACTGATCTCGCGCGTGCTTTCCGCTCGGCGCAATCTGTGGTCGTATTCTGTGACAGCTTTATAGTGAGGTGTTGATACAGTACCAAGCAGCAAATCAAGCACTCGGCCTAGGTGTGTGACACAGTGTGTTTACTCCAAGAGCTGATCTCTAGTATGTTTGAAATATATTAATAAAATGTATGCAGTATAATGCAGCACACCTACTGTCGCTGTTCCAGGGGCTGTGATTTGTAACTTCTCATATCACTGCAGTTTGTCAGTTGTTATAATAAAACAAAAAAACCTGATGTTTTTTCAAGCAGCATAGAGTAACGTCTGGTGTTGTTTTATAATGTCATGTCATGTTACTGAGAGATATTACTCTAAGCTACTTGTCCTGAAATGTTTCCTGTGTATGAAAACAAATGGAGACAAAAGAATGCCCAAGAATGTTAAATTAATCTCATCTTAAAAAACTATGCACATGTTTCTCTTACTGGGTTTATGTGATATTGTATTACAACACATGCATTAAGATAAACCTGTGGTTTTTGTTGAGCCACTACTGTCTGAGCCATGCAAGTCTACATGCATGAATACACACAGTACTGTGCAAAAGTATTGAACCCCCACCTCGTTTCTTCATATTTTTCATCCAAAGAGCCAGACTTTTTAAAATATATTATTAATATAGTTATGAGGAATAGTTCTCCAGGATGTTTTTTTGAAACTATGAATCATTTAAGCATAAAAAAACCTCTAACTTAAGGGATAAACTGGTGCAGATGAAGACAGATGAGTGATTAGATGCCAGGAAATGCCAAAGTTGGAACAGACGAGAGGGGAAACGAGGTTGCTGCATAAACAACTAATTTATTTTCAAGTCTTTAGGCACTTTGCACAGTAAAACATTTGTTCCCATTTCTTTAATCGAATCTACCTCATTGAATCAAATAATGCATATTTATTTAGCACGGATAAGCTGCTGCATAATTCAGTCATCATCCCGTCTGTCTCGCGGCTAACCCAAGTGTGTGCTGTGTGTCATTTCATTGTCATCGGCAGGATATTCTATAAAGTGAAAAGCCGGAGCGCTCACATGAAGAGCCACGCCGAGCAAGAGAAGAAAGCGGCGGCTCTCAGGCAGCGGGAGGCCGAGGAGCAAGCGGCAGAGGCGGCGGCAGCAGCCTTATTGGCTGCTCAACAGAACCAACAGAACGGATCTCGAGGAGAGCAAGCTGCAGCGAGGCGAGCCAGCAGTGAGGACTCCTCCGAAGAGGAAGACTCCACAGACGACGAAGACTGGCACTAGCAAATACTCTTTTTTTTTTTTTTTTTTTTTTTTTTTTCTGCATGGTGGAACTGCGACGCTTCTGCAACACATCCTGATAAACTGGTGTTTTGTGGGGAGGAAGGACAGGGAGATGGAACATGAACATCTTCAGGGACTAACTTACTCCCTTAACGTGTGTGTGTGTGTGTGTGTGTGTGTGTGTGTGTGTGTGTGTGTGTGTGTGTGCCAGAATGTGTGTGTCAGTTCAAGATTTCTCATTCAGACATAGGGCTATAGGGAGTACAAGCCAAGGGTGTGTGTGTGTGTGCGCATGAGTGATTGTGTGTGTATGTTTTTGTGTCTGCATAGTGTCAAAGAGTAGCATTCAGGGTTTCTTGTTCAGACATAGGGCTATAGGGAGTACAAGCCAAGGGTGTGTGTGTGGATGAGAGAGAGTGTGTGTGTGTGTGTGTGGCGTGAGGGGCGGTACCATACACTGTCCTTTAACACAGACCCCTTAAACACACCAGGGGTTCCACCTGCTTACCCCGCCCTTCTCCCCAACACAGACTCGCTTCACCCCTTTACTCTCCGCTGTGACTCGGGCTTTCGTGCATTCAGTGCTCAGGACAATGCAGGACATCCAAACTGGCAAAGACAAATGGGCGGACTAATGTCACTCTAGATACCTGCATTTTCGTCCTCTCATGATTTTTCTAGATAAAATCTGTGTTTGTGATTCTTTTACGGTTGACTGCCAAAAGCTTGCACAGCGGTACTTGTGCACCTGTTTTTTTTTTTCCTTCCTTGTAGTGCCGTAACTTTGGGCTTTGGTGTTTTTATGTTTACTTCTGGCCACCTCGCTGATGCCTTGGATGTTTTTGACACTTTTAATCGTGACATGACAATCAATTTTACAAAGGGTCTTATATAAACAGTACAATATATATTGTATTGTACAATATATATATATTTATATATAAATATATATATATATATATATATATATATATCTCCAACAAAGTATCATGCTTTTGATATATTCCTTATTATTATTATTATTATTATTATTGTTGTTGTTATTGTTGATATCATTGGTATTATCCTTATTAGTATTGTCATTGTACTGTTTTATTGTTCTGTTATTTTTGGGAAAAGTTTCAAAGTTCTTTTTATCATTTAGCTGTTAGTTTATTTAAGACTTTTGCTACCTGTGTTCACGGTTTGTAAAACTTCTGTAAGGTATCAGGCGGGAAGAGACAGAACCAGAGGGTGAAAGTGCAATAGAACAATTTGAAATCTTAATCCAAAATGTGCCACCAGTCCTCCCTCCTTCCTCATCCTCCTCCATTCCTGTCCCAACGTAATCTGAACCCTGGTGCAGCCTCGGGTGAAGAAGATCGTTTGAAGATGTTTTATCTAATGTTGTTTCCTGGGCTGGAAAAAAGAACAAATTTTTTATTATTATTTTTTTTTGGAGTGGCTTAAAAATGAAACGTAACGTGTTTCCAGCGCTGCGCTGTCACACCCCGACTTTGCTCGCTAAGCAATTGGCGATATCACTATGGCAACAGAGGCTGCCCTCCCCATCCTCTAAGAACAGCCACACTGTGGAGATGTGAGCCGAGAGTAACGGCTCCAATTACTGCTCATCACATTTCAGTCTGCTATGCACTCTGTGTCTGCGTGTTTGTGTGTGTTAGTGGCCCTGTGGGTGGATGTAGAAGTGTGTTTTTGCACACATATGTGTATGTGTGCATGTATGAGTGTTAACACCAATAATAAAAAAAACTGTTTCAAACCCAGAGCCAAGTGAGAAGAAGAAGCTTCCAGATCTATTTAGAGTTTATGGGAAATTCTGTATTTGACCTGCTCTTTCAGTCAGGCAGGCCAGACGCCTTGTGGTAAGATTGTCTAGCCAAGGGTCTTTTTAAAATAAGAATTATTTCAAAATCGTTTTTATTTTTAAATTAATATAAAAAAATAAATACAGGATTTGCTGCCTCGGAGCAACTGTTGCTTTTATTCATCCAAGGAAAATGCTTGTATAGGTAATATATATATATATATATATATATATATATATATATATATATACATACATACACATGTAGATACGTGTATGTGTGTATGTATATATATATATATATATATATATATATATATAGTGCTTTTGTATGTAAATTGAAACAAAATGTATACTTTCTATGCTATTTTCCTAGGCGCTCGTACACTAATAGTGACTTACATAGAATTGCTTTTAATACTTATAACTTATTTATGTTCAATTATTGTTTTGAAATAAATATGTCATAAGATATAATCATTGTAAAGTCATAATTTTTAGTCACGTTTACAATTGTGGTGTTCAGAGCTGTCTTGTTAGAGAATGCTTCAACTCGCAACATTATGTTGAATTAGATTAATACATTTTTTATATTAGGAAATATTCCATTATTATTAAATGCATGCAAAATTTATTTCAGCATATATATCGAGATGTATAATATGAAAGTTGGCCAAAGAATGTGACCGTTTTCCATCCGTCTGTTCAAGCCAAGATCACTAAAAGATGGTTGGCTGCAGTGACCTACAACTTTCATGCCAACTCCAAAGGACCCCGACCTCTGGCAACCCAAAAACACACACCCAACTATACACTGTGTGCAATTTAGAAACGCCAATCAGCATACTGCATGTCATTGGAATGGAAACTAGAGTACGCAGAGGAAACCAACCAAGCGAGGTGAGAACATGCAACCTCCATGCACGCAGAGGTGCAAGGTGATGGTGCTAATGACTAATCATGCCGCCATCTCTTTAGTCACCATAGCCTAATCCTCTACTGAACAAACTTCCTAATACCAAAACTTCATACACTGTTCATTTTGTTTGATTCGTTCCTTCTCTGTTTCTGATCTATGAGGCTAGCTTTAAACTTGATATTACAGTGAGATATTATTTTATTTCAATTTTATTATTATAATTTTACAGCCTTGTTCACTGATGGTCAAGATCAGATTTTGGCACCTAGTGCTGAATTTAATTCAATCTAAAAAACAAAGCACTTTCTGTGCTATTTGTTTAACAGTATACAGTGAGTGAGATCTAAACCCATCCTTCACTTCTGACTCATATTGAAACATATATGTCCTTTTTGCTGTTTCTTATACGCTTTGCAGGACACACATCATTGTTGAAATGCAGAGCATTATTATTAAGATGAAATTGTATCGTGCTTTGTAAATCTTTTCTTCTAACATCAGATCTTGAAATTTACTGTATAGTTGTGTTCCCCAGTTTAAGCCTAGTGAGGTCTCACTGGGACTGACAGTTGCAGCAGTTATGATCGGTTATGGAAATATGATTTGGCGGAATTCCCCGGCATCTCCACAGAGCTTTAAAAAGTTTCAGTGTGACAGTGTCTGGGTTTTGATGCAGTCACCTGCAGGGAGGAAATCATAGAAACCTGACTGAGACCGCCACATTTCAGCTACATATGAGTAAAAGCGTCTTGGTTTTCTCCAGAGCCTAGAATTATAGTTTGTCAGTTTTCTGAAGCAAATATTATTCATGGGCTATTACAATGAAATAATACAAAAGAGTACCGTCACCATTACAAATATCTAAATATATTTTTAAAATCATCAGTTAATTCTTGCTTTCCTTTTAGAACTCACTAGGTGGAGTCAGTCATCTGTTGTAAAGTAACCCCACTGGCATGTATTACTGAAAGAGAACTATATTTTTGTGCTGGAACTTTAACATCTAGAATGTTTCTAGATGGTTGCATGATTGAGGTTGCCATTTGTGTCATAAGAAATTACGTTTACAAAAAATTCTAAGGATTTACATCACCTCATCCTACGCTCACTGTGCACTTTATTTGGAGCACCTGTACTCCAGCATATTTTATGCAGTTATCTAATCAGCCGATCGAGTGGCAAAAGTGCAATGCCAAACAATCATAAAGATACAGGTCAAGCGTTCAGGTAATGTTAGGCAAAGGACTGATCTGTGAGTTTATTAATGGCATGTTTGTTCATACAGGGGGGCTGATTTGAGTATTTCCGAAACTGTTAATCTCCAGCGAATTTTACACATAAGAACACTCCAGAGTTTACTCAGTATCATGTGAAAAGCAAAAAGACACTGAATGAGCGACAGTTCTGCGAGAAAGTCATTATTCATAAAAGATTTCAGAGGAAAGTGGTTTTAGCAGCCAGGAAGGCTTTATTAACTCATTTAATCACTCTTAACATCCATGTTGAGCAGAAAAGCATCTCGGCATGCACAAAACACCAAATCTTGATGTGAATGGGCTACAACAGTGGAAGATCACTCTGAAATTTAAATAGACTCTAGTAACAGCATATAGACCATAATGATTTTCTAAAGATTTGATGAGATGCTTTGAAAATACAACCCTGTTCCTCAAATCCTTATTTATTTCATGATTATTTCTTAGAAACATTTCCAGTAAAGTATTATAATATACGTACATTATAATACCTTTAATTTAACTACATTTTGTGTATTTGTTAATTGTACGTTACAGTAGAAAATGCAACTTTTAGGTTTTTCCTTTTACACCAAAATGCAGCCACTGAGCCTCATTAAAAAACATTTTATTAAAGATGTGTGAAATGTTTTCATAATCCATACTGAAATCAAAACACCTGGGTGATTTTAAGAATTGTTTTCTGATTTTATTTGTGCTTGTTTGCATATAATTAAGCAATATCACATGTACAAGAGTGCGGTTATAGTGAATATCTGCACAGCTATGCTAAGGACCTCAATACACAGCACCTTTTATGAGCTCATTTCACTGAAAGTTCAAAAAAGTTTTGTGTTATGCAAGTGTTATACCAGCCCATTTCTTGACAATGCTGCATACTTGCTTTTGTCTCTTTCTCCTTTTCAGTATATGGCATTACCTACTCTCAATTAAGAGTCAAAACTAAACCACTTCACCATTGGGGTGTATAACCACACTGTAAAAAGTGGGACTGGGCTTAATTAACAATTGTTAAATTAATATTAGTAACAAGTGCATAATAAAATTTACTTACTGCATTCTGGAGTCAAATTAAGCTGATTTAAACAAATGCTGATTATTTATTAATTCCATTTCAAGTACATTTTTTTTCAGTTTAAAATCAGCGAGGAAAAAATGGGGAAATTTTAATTTAATTTTTCAGGCTGTGTCAAAATCTATTTTTTTTTGTAAATTTTACTCATTTAGAGAGACTAGGTTCTACTGCCATGCAATTTCCACCCAAGTTTTTACATCCAGACCAGGTGACACATGCTGCAGGATCTGCATTTTTCTTAATGTGAGATTTCAAATTCAAATTTTATTTGTCACTTTATTTGTGATTTGTTGAGTTAGTAATATGAATGTACAAATAATTTTGTAGTAGTTAAATTTACAGAGAGTTGTGAAATATACAAATTGTATTGTGTGGTTAAATTCAGTTAAGCTATTTCCTCTCAGTCTGTCCTAAAGTAAAGATGTCCTCTCAGTCTGCTCTGTTTTTATTTGGCTAAAGGTCAGGCTTAGCATGGTAGTTAGTTCGGTGTGTGAATTTTATTACAATGTGTGTTATATAGTATATATTATTCTTTAAAGAGGCAGTCGGGCTAGTCAATGTTACAGAGTGTTAGCGTTAGCTTCCCCTCCCCCACTGTAACAAGTGATTAGCTGACCTTGACACTGAGTGTCTAACTGTAGCAGTTAACTGTTGCTCTAGAGGTGAGGAATTAACTTAAAGATTGACCTTTTGTATTTTGAATTGAGCTCAATATAAACTATTAAATTAAAGACACGTGTAGTAACAGAATATTGTATGTTTCTTTATGATGAATATGGCCCACCTTTGTAACAGTCTCATAATGCTGTTTGCTAGTTTTAATGTTAAAATAAAAACTCTTAATGTTTCAGATGAAACAGTAATTGTTGACAGTTTATTCTTTTTTTGATACACAGAGTATATAGTTACTGTCCATTTTACCAGCTTCTGATGCTGCACTTAAAAAAATGTTGGACAATGTTTATTGTGTCTGCAAATAAATGTCAATGTTACAAATGTTAAATGCTTAAATGTTTTTATGTTAACCCAGCACAAGCATTTAAGTAACTTAGAAATATTAAAATAGTTTAAACGAAGTGAAATCCAATATTATTGAGTAGATTTGATTTATAATTTAATAAATTTATAATTTTAGGTGCAGATGATGATTTATCTGTAAAAGTACATCAGGTTCACTTAAATATTTAATTAATGTTAGTCAATTTAAGTACTTAGGGTCAACGGTCGAGAGCAACGGAGAGTGTTCAAAGGAGGTGAAGAGACGAGTACAGGCAGGTTGGAATGGGCGGAGAAAAGTGTCAGGTGTGTTGTGCGATAAAAGAGCATCAGCGAGAATGAAAGGAAAGGTGTACAGGACAGTGGTGAGACCAGCAATGCTCTACGGCTTAGAGACAGTGGCACTGAAGAAAAGACAGGAGGCAGAGCTAGAGGTAGCAGAGCTGAAGATGTTGAGGTTCTCTTTGGGAGTGACAAGGATGGATAGGATCAAGAATCAGTTCATCAGAGGGACAACTCATGTTAGATGTTTTGAAGATAAAGTCAGAGAGGCCAGATTGAGGTGGTTTGGACATGTTCAGAGGAGAGATTGTGAATATATCGGTAGAAGGATGCTGAGGTTGGAACTGCCAGGCAGGAGGTCTAGAGGAAGACCAAAGAGGAGATTCATGGATGCAGTGAGAGAGGACATGAAGTTAGTTGGTGTGAGAGAAGAGGATGCAGAGGATAGGGTTAGATGGAGGCAGATGATTCGCTGTGGCGACCCCTGAAAGGGAACAGCCGAAAGACAAAGAAGAAGAAAGAAGAAGAATTTCTCCAAAATATTCAATAAAAATAAATCAATCTCTTCCAGATTTCTATCAGATATTAATTGAATGTAACACATTTTTTTTGTAAACATTCAATTCAATTCAATTCAGTTTTATTTCTATAGCGCTTTTAACAATTGACATTGTCTCAAAACAGCTTTACACAATCAAAAGAATTATTTAAGTTTGTATGGAATGTGAATGTGTATGAATCAAAAATGTTCAGATAGTCCCTGGTGAGCAAGCCCGAGGGCGACAGTGGCAAGGAAAAACTCCCTGAGATGGTAATAGGAAGAAACCTTGAGAGGAACCAGACTCAACAGGGAACCCATCCTCATCTGGGTGAAACCGATAGCAGGAAATTATCTGCATTTATACAGTGTTAAGTGTTAGGTTCAGCTATAATAGTTGATGTTAATTGATGTTAAAATGGAGTCCAGTAGTTATTGGAGACTCAGATAGACTTGTAGAAAGTTCCAGTCCTGAACTATCGAATTGTCAAGTCCTTAGAGAAACAGCTGACAACACCAGTCGAGGCCAGAACCATCTTCTAAGTAGAGAGAATCATCCCCAGACACCAGACGACGAGACCTCCAACCAGAAACGGGGCACCAGGATGGATCAGACAGGTCCGGAGGGCAGAGGGAGTCTGGATCACTGGCAGCTCAGGAATGACATGTGTAGCTCGACAGAGAGAGAGAAAGAGTGAAAGGGGGAGACAGGGGGAGAGAGGAAAGAGAAAGAGGGGGAGAAAGGAAGAAGAGGAGAGATGGCAATTAGGTATGGTCACAGTCACAATGTATAATATGAATGTATATTTACTGTAGAGTGCAAGCAGGGACTCCGGCAGGACTAACTATGACAGCATAACTAAAAGGGAGAGCCAGAAGGAAACACAAACGAGGGCTCCCTGAGATGTAAAGCAAACAATCACCTCACTGTCAACAAACCTGAGTGATCAAATGAGAGTGAGGAAGACAGCATCTAAACATACCAGTTCACCATAATACTCTACATCCATGAGTCCCCCAGATCTGCTCCTTTACCTATGGCAAATCTATTTATAAAAATGCTTGGCTAAATAAATAGGTTTTTAGCCTAGACTTAAACACTGAGACTGTGTCTGAGTCCCGAACACTATTTGGAAGACTATTCCATAATTTTGGGGCTTTGTGAGAAAAAGCTCTGCCCCAGCTGTAGTTTTCATAATACGCGGTACTGACAAGCAGCCTGCATCCTTTGACCGAAGTAGGCGTGGCGGATCGTAAGACACTAGCAGTTCGCTCAGATACTGCAGCGCGAGACCATTTAATGCTTTATATGTCAAGAGTAGTATTTTAAAATCAATGCGAAATTTCACAGGGAGCCAATGTAGTGAAGATAGGATAGGGGTGATGTGCTCGTATCTTCTGGTTCTAGTGAGGACTCTCGCTGCTGCATTCTGGACTAGCTGAAGCTTGTTTATGCACCTAACAGAACAACCAGACAGTAAGGCATTACAATAGTCCAACCTAGAAGTGATAAAAGGATGAACTAGTTTTTCTGCATTGTTTACCGACAATATATTTCTTATCTTGGCAATATTTCTGAGGTGAAAGAATGCTATCCTGGTGATATTATCTACATGAACTTCAAATGAAAGACTGGAATCTATAATCACGCCGAGGTCTTTTACTGTTGCACTTGATGGAACAGAAAGGCCATCTAAAGTTACGGTGTGATCTAAGATTTTACTTCTAGCTGTATGCGGTCCTATGACTAGAACTTCTGTCTTATCCGGATTAAGCAGAAGGAAGTTAATTAGCATCCAATTTCTTATGTCCTGCACACATTGCTCAACTTTAGTAAGCTGGTTTATCTCATCAGGTTTTTTTGAGACGTATAGCTGTGTGTCGTCAGCATAACAATGAAAACTAATACCATGCTTACGGATTATGTCGCCCAGAGGAAGCATGTAAAGGGAGAAAAGCAGTGGGCCTAAAACCGAACCCTGCGGAACGCCAAACTCCACTAGAGAACATGCAGAATAATCACCATTTAAGTCTACATACTGATAACGATCGGTCAAATAGGATCTGAGCCAGGAGAGGGCTGTACCCTTAATTCCTACTACATTTTCTAATCTGTGAAGAAGAATAGCATGATCAATGGTGTCAAAAGCTGCACTGAGGTCGAGTAATACAAGCATAGTTACACAACCCTGATCAGAGGCCAATAGGAGGTCATTTACTACTTTAACGAGTACTGTTTCTGTGCTGTGATGAGGCCTAAATCCTGCCTGATGCAGTTCATGTATGCCATTTCTATGTAGATATGAGCATAGCTGCTCCGCTACTATCTTTTCCAGAATCTTAGAGATAAAGGGGAGGTTTGATATTGGCCTGTAATTGGACAGCTGACAGGGGTCGAGGTCAGGTTTCTTAATTATTGGTTTGATAACTGCTAATTTAAAAGATTTTGGAACATAACCAATGCTGAGTGAGGAATTAGTTATTACTGGTACTATCTGTTTAAGAAAATGTGTCGGTATAGGATCTAATGTACAGGTTGATGAATTTGCAGAAGAGATGAGTGAAATTAGTTCATTCTCTTCAAGAGGAGTAAAGTATTCTAGGTTTGAATCTGACATGGCTAGGTTAACATCTGTATCAATTACATTGTTCAGTTTCAAAGCCTCAATTTTATGCCTGATATTTACAATTTTATTATTAAAAAAGTTCATGAAGTCCTCACTATTGCATGATGTTGTTGTGGAGATTTCTGTAGTGGTCTTATTTCTGGTTAATTTGGCTACGGTATTAAATAAAAATCTAGGATTATTTTTATTTTCTTCTATAAGAGTGGAGAGATACGTTGATCTAGCTACACTAAGAGCTTTCCTATAGTTCAGGATGCTCTCTTTCCATGCTATTTGAAATACTAACAATTTAGTTTGACGCCATTTACGCTCTAATTTCCGAGCAGTCTGTTTTAAAGTGCCCGTGTGATCGTTATACCAGGGAGTGAGTTTCTTATCTCTAATAATTTTTCTTTTAGCTGGAGCTACATTATCTAAGGTACAACGAAATGACTCTAAATATTCAGTCGCCTGATCGAGTTCTGTGGGGTCAGACGGTGACCTAATCGAAGTTGGTAACTCTGGGAGATTACTGATAAAACTCTGTGTGGTAGTTGATGTGAATGTACGTTTAATACGTACATGATCTGAGATAATTTCAGACAGTGGAATTGTGAATACATTTCTTATAATTAATCCGAAAAATATTATTAGGTCTAAAGTGTGACCTGCTTTATGAATGGGTCCTACACACTGATTTACACCTATGGAGTCCAGTATGGACATAAATGCTGTTCTCAGAGGGTCTTCTGGATTCTCAAAATGAATGTTAAAATCTCCAGCAATTAACATTTTGTCTACAGAAACGACCAGGTCTGAGATGAAATCTGCAAATTCACTAAAAAATTCAGAATACGGCCCTGGAGGTCTGTAAATTATAATTAGTGGAATCGACTGAGCTGATTTAATAAACATAAAACTGTTTTCCTTAAAATGATTTAATTTAGCTTAACCCTGGAAAACCCAGACCACCTTATCCTAATAGGAAATTTATCTCCTTTGGCTGAAATGATGATACAGACCCAGTGAACCCTAAAACAGGTGTTTTTTTTTTTTAAATTAACCCTTTCCTACTACATGTAATGACATGGGTCATATATGACCCCTTGGGATATCCAGTATGTTTTACCAACTGGTAACTTTCACTCATGACATAAAGGCAGGAGTTCTTTCTTAGTAAGGAAAGACCAGAGTCTCATTTCAAAATATATTTATTGATTTTAACTTTTCATCAATGCCTATGCACATAAAATTTTGTTCTAAGGCAGGAACTAAAAACACTGGCATCAGCTTTTATATCACCAAATAAAAACCACAGTAGCAGCCATGTTTGATGTGAAAAAAATCAGGTTAGTTCAGTCAGTTACCACTAAATGTCAGTGTTATGGGTTCACATAGGGCACACTGGGTTGTAATGCAAAAAGAAATCTTTACTTTGGTGTGTGGGTTGAATATGACGATGAAATAAAAGTCTGGGTCAAATATGACCCCATGGGTTCTCCAGGGTTAAAATATTTATGCTGAATACATTATATTTTCGACAGTTAATATTAAATCCAACACAATAAAAGACTTGATTTACTTTACAATTAAATATATATTTTGTCTTACATTTAAATAATTTATTCTATGTTTCCTACTCATTATTATAGTAATAAAATTTACTTAAATATATTACTGTAGGTGTCACTTTGTTGCCATAATTATTTTGAGTAAACCCTAGGTCAGATTTTTTACAGTGCAGGTTATATAATATTTTTGACAATTTTGCACAAAACAGAATAATGTGAAACTGTACAGTACAGTATATATTAAGAATTATTCAATATTTTGAATGAACTGTGTTTTGCTAGCATTTGTGAGTGGGATTGATTTTACTAATTGCTTTATTAGATGTGTGCCAAAGAAGCAACCAACATGACATAGCATGTTGGATATCTGTCTACCGAACTCTTGTTCATTTCCTGTTAAAGTTGTTGCTGTTAAAATTGACGTGCTTTTTAATTTTCACCTAAACAACTTTCATTTTTGAAGTCACAAGTTATATTCTTCAAAATTATTGTTCGTCCTGATGCCATTGACATTCTTCTAGTACCTGCTTCGTTCTAGTAAGTCGTGAACACACATGAGCAGACTGATATAAAGACAGTAACACATTCCAGCTCCAGGGCACAAGGCAAGGTACATCCTGAAAAGGGTGCCAACCCATTGTAGGGCAAAGGCACACACATCATACAGTACAGGCAATATAGCAATCAGCTTATGCTACATGGCTTTGGACTGCTGAAGAAACGAATGTTCAATCTTCAAATGATAGTCAACCAATCAATCTACTGGAGCGAAACTACAGTAACTGTAGCATAATGATAAATGCCAATCACTGATAAATTACCAAGCAAAATCTAGTTTAAAAACATGGATTTGTATTTTGATTGCATTTTTCAAGTAAATCTTTATAAATAAAATAAAAGTTTTGTCTGTACATTAGTCATAACTTGCTCTTTCAATGATCCCAACAATGGACTGTTCTCTCTGTTGCTCCCTGAAGGCAAACACAGTGTGACTGAGGAGGAGCTTCTTCACGCGGGCGATAAGGTCTCTCAACCACACCACCACACAGGACTAATACCATCTTTTTAACATCCAAAATTGCACACATTCATGCACACTTACACTTACATATTCATATTTTCATTTCTGGACCATTGCACAAGACACTTTAATAAGACACTTTTTATGCATAGTTGCACACCCCCAGTCATTTTTACTTCATTTATTTCTTTATTTACACTAAATTTCTACATTTGTATAAATTTCTATTTTTTCCCCTATATTTTCTATATTTTGCTATATTGTGAATGTCGTTGTTTGTACAGTATATGTTTATACTATATCCTAGTTAAATAAATTTTTTATCATATTTCTTTTTATTCATATTTATTTCTTATCTATAAGCTTTTATTTTTTAAGGTCACTGGCGGTCGTATAAGCATTTCACTGCATATTGCACTGTGTATGACTGTGTACGTGACAAAAAAAATTAGAATTTGAAATTTAAATTTGAAATCTTTACATTTCATACATTGGACCAGAAACCAGTCTCAGAAAATTTTCTGTCTGTATTTCTATTTCTGTCCAGCCAATTTTGTCATAGCATCATGCAAAAATTGGCTGGACAGGATTAAATGAAACCTTTGCCAAAAGTTAAACCTGTGCCATACTGTAAATGAAATCAAAACGCTGAATAGTAGGGATTAACAGCGTTCAGTGCTTTTTTGGACAGATATAGCTCTTTTTCCCCTCAAGGTGGGCGTGGCTATGCGTGGCTATGTTTTTACCTGACAACGAAAGAAGAACAAGATTCTTAATCTTACAGTATTTTATTTCCTTATATTAATAAGTTAGGCAGAGATTTCTGCCATACAGAAAGACAGGCAGACACGTACAGTACATGGGTTTCAATCTGAAATAATATTATCAGTGATTATATTAAAGGTGATCAGCTTATTTTTAGCTTTAACCTGTGTAGAGGCTTCCGGTTTCATTTCAGTTCCCACCTAGACTTTTGTGTTTCTTTTTTGACATTGCCTTACTGGGGCTCATTCCCTGTACTTCCTGGTTGTGCAGGGATTGCTAGTGGTCGTTCATTCAGCATTTTGGTACAGGAACTATAGTTCGAAGTGGGTGCTGTGGACTAATGCATGAACACTGCTGCTTTTGTAGTACATATGCTTTTGCTTCACCACGGTTTTGTATTGCATACACTACCCCGTTCAGAAGTTTTAGATCACTTTCTAACTCCATGATCGTTCCTGATTTTTATTTCTTTCTACATTGTAAAGGAATGCTGAAGACGTCCAAAAAATGCATTAATCTCCTTTGAACAGTTGATATTGAGATGTGTCTGCTACTTCTGCTCTGTAAAGACTTCATAACGCCTCTAATCTGAGGTGCTGTTAATTGGTCATTTTTCAGGCTGATAACTCTAAATGAACTTCTCGTCTGCAGCAGAGGTAGGTTTTGGTCTCGTCCTCCTGGGATGGTCTTCATTAGAGTCAGTTTCATTATGGTGCTTGACGGATTTTGCAAATGCACTTGACAATACTGTTCTTGCAAGAACTATTACAGAAAGGCTGACCTCTGTGTCTTAAAATAACAACTAACTGTTGTTTTTGTTGTTGTTACTGTACATAATTACCTAATTCCATATGTATTATTTTATAGTTTTGAAATCCCCAGTATTGTTGTAGAATGTAGAAAATAAATCACTAAACAAAAACAAAGAAATTTGCAAGTGAATTAAAACTTTTGAACGGTATTGTATGTCTTGCTTTCCTGCCATTGGGTAAATATATACAGTGGGTACGAAAAGTATTCAGACCTCTTTAATTTTTTTCATTTGACCATTTGCTAAAATCATTTACATTAATGTTTTCCCTCATTAATGTACACACAGCACCCCATCTTGACAGAAAAACACAGATTTGTTGACATTTTTGCAGATTTAATATAAAAAATATCACATGATCCTAAGTATTCAGACCCTTTGCTGTGACACTCGTATATTTAACTTAGGTGCTGTCCATTTCTTTTGATCATCCTTGAGATGGTTCTACACCTACATTTGAGTCCAGCTGTGTTTGATTATACTGATTGGACTTGATTAGGAAAGCCACACACTTGTCTATATAAGACCTTACAGCTCACAATGCATGTAGGCAAATGAGAATCATGAGGTCAAAGGAACTGCCTGAAGAGCTCAGAGACAGGATTGTGGCAAGGCACAGATCTGTGGTTACAAGGTTACAAAAACAATTCTGCTGTACTTAAGGTTCCTAAGAGCACACTGGCCTCCATGATCCTTAAATGGAAGATGCTTGGGACGACCAAAACCCTTCCTAGAGCTGGCTGTCTGGCCGAGCTATTGGGGGCGAAGAACCTTTGTCACGGAGGTAAAGAAGAACCCAAAGATCACTGTGGCTGAGCTCCAGAGATGCAGTCGGGAGATGGGAGAAAGTTGTAGAAAATTAACCATCATTGCAGCCCTCCACCAATCGGAGCTTTATGGCAGAGTGGCCCGACGGAAGCCTCTCCTCAGTGCAAGACACATGAGAGCCCGCATGGAGTTTCCTAAAAAACACCATAAGAACTCCAAGATGGTGAAAAATAAGATTCACTGGTCTGATGAGACCAAGATAGAACTTTTTGGCCTTAATTCTAAGCGGTATGTGTGGAGAAAACCAGGCACTACTCATCACCTGTCCAAAACAGTCCCAACAGTGAAGCATGGTGGTGGCAGCATCATGCTGTGGGGGTGTTTTTCAGCTGCAAGGACAGGACGACTGGTTGCAATTAAGGGAAAAATGAATGCAGCCAAGTACAGGGATATCCTGGATGAAAATCTTCAGAGTGCTCAGGACCTCAGGCTGGGCCGAAGGTTTACCTTCCAACTAGATAAGACCCTAAGCACACAGCTAAAATAATGAAGGAGTGGCTTCACAACAACTCTGTGACTGTTCTTGAATTGCCCAGCCAGAGCCCTGAGCTAAACCCAATTGAGCATCTGAGAGACCTAAAAATGGCTGTCCACCAACATTTACCATCCAACCTGACAGAACTGGAGAGGATCTGCAAGGAGGAATGGCAGACGATTCCCAAATCCAGGTGTGAGAACTTACATCTTTTCCCAAAAAGACTCATGACTGTATTGATCAAAAGGATTCTTTTAGTAAATACTGAGCAAAGGGTCTGAATACTTAGGATCATGTGATATTTCACATGTTTTTCTTTTTTTAATACATCTGCAAAAATGTCAACAATTCTGTGTTTTTCTGTCAATATGTGGTGCTGTGTGTACTGTACATTAATGAGGAAAAAAATTACTTGAATGATTTTAGCAAATGGCTGCAATATAACAAAAAGTGAAAAATTTAAGGAGGTCTTAATACTTTCCGTACCCACTGTATATACAAGAATATGCACTTTCCCTCACTGCTGTGATGCATGAATGCTGCTTGGCTGGATTGGTGCTTTGCCATATTGCTGCTCCGCATGGCTGTTTGAGAACTTGTTTTTAGTTTTAAGAGTTTTTTCCCCCCTTTCCTTCTCTCTCTCTCCTATTTTTCTGGTTGTGTGTTTTTATCTTAATGATTATATCTTCTAATCTTGTAGAGCTGTGAGCTAAAGGTGGTGGCAGTATGACATGCTGGGGGTGGTTTTCCTTCTTTATGCACGTGTTGGTCACCCTTTGTGCTGTTGGTCACAGTGAATTGTGTGTGGGTGTGATTCACGTGTGTTTGGGGTGTTTCTAGTGGGGATATTCATCCCCCCCCCTTATCTGCTTATCCACGGGTACTGTAAACTCCAGCTCTAATTTGATTATGTATTTTAGGAGGTATAGGAATGATATAAGGTATCATTCTTAGCGTAGCATACACTTGATGATGTAATTGAAACTACATTTAGCATTGCTATACATGAGTATACATGTGTATGATTGCTTGTGAGAAAATAAACGTGGTTATGTACAAAATCCATATCTCTTGCATTTTCATTGAACGTACCTCGGTGCCTTAGTTAAGGTAATAATTAGAGTCATTCGATTTCCTTGGGTGCAATCCCCAAGGTAGCGTAACTGGCTACATTGTTAAAATCAGGGGATCGACAGAGTTCGAGCCAGCGCCCTGCACCACGCCACATTTAAATGGGACATTTGCTTCTTTTGATGATTTAAATTTTTGTTGACTGGGTTGAATCTCTTTAGGTATTTACAAGGCCATCACTTTGCACGAATGCATTTCCTTTTTTTCCCACAGTTATTACAGTTGTTTTTACTTGATAAAATTCTCTCCTAGTCAAATGTCCTTATGTGAGCCTGTTGCTCATAATTGCTATTAACAGAACTGGGAAGAAAAACTAGTTTACTTGAAATTATTACCAGTAATTTTTGCTGAATTAAATTTACTAGGTATACTTGAAAGTATGAATTCTATTTCATATTTTATGTGCATGCCTTGCATTAATTTATGGTGGATTATACATTACTCCAAATCAATATTAAGTAGGTTTTCCTAAGCTATCTAGTTACTAGTCCCATTTTTAAGACAATGTCCAAGACCTTGGCTGTACATTGTTTGTACATAGAGTCTTGTCAATTTTTAGAGGAGTCAATGAGAGCCTTTTAAATTGTCCTGAGTAAAAGCAGACGTTTTGGCTTTTGCTTATCTGGTAGCTTGCAAAAGATCAATGTTACAATGGAAAAGTGCTACTCCAACTCATTTGTCTGTTTGACTAAAAGTCCTTGTGTTTTTCCTCTCTTTGAAAAAAATTACATTTAACCCGAGGGTCTCTGAAGCTCAGCTAAATAAAAGATGGGATGTTTTACGGTCATGATCTTCTTTTGATGAAGTCCATTGACATTGTTATTGTCTTGTTCTTTTACTGTTTTTCACTGTTAAATTCTTAAATCCCGCCTCCCTTTCCCCCCCCTTTCTGACGTTTAGTTGTTTTTGTGTTGATGTTGGGTGGTTTGCTTATGGAACACTTACTGTGTTTGCATTTTGTATTCGACTGTATTCAGGTTTGTTCCTTGTGATAATAGGCATATTAAAAATTAAAGATCAGCATCAACTGATGTTGAAGGTCAAAAACATCTCATAAAAAATATATACAGTCACAATATTGTTGCCTATACAACATATTTGTATGGTTAAATTCCTCTTTTTTAAAGGTTAGATTAAAAAGTTCACATCTAGCATCACACTTCTTAGTTTGAGTCAGGCTGCTGTGTTTCATTTCACATCTGTTTCTTTATGCGTTTAACAGGTTTAATAAGCATTTTTAATATTTATCATGTACTGTATTTTGTTACACTTGGTTCAGAAAATTCTGCCAATATCAGGATCAATGCGTTTAATGCTCCACAGGAAGCAATTACTCTTGTAATAAGTCACTTGTGGCCTGGGCATAATCTCAAAGGTTTTCCACAGAGGCTGTGATCTGAAGGCACAACGAGAAATGTTGGGGAGATGTGTAGGATGTTGCTATGGTGTAGAGCACACAACCACGCTAGAGCAGAGAGGAACCGTGCTGAAGCACATGCCAGAATAAGCAGTCTGGATTCAGAAAAAGAAAAATGAGTGTCTGGTGAATATATATACTCACAGATGCACACACTCCATTCAGGACTAACCTTGGACAAACAGATAAAAAAAAGGCACATGGAAACAAACATGGAAACAATGAAAGATCTGAAGAGCTAGTTACAGGAAGATTTACTTTGGAAAAGAGTCTGCACAGTGTAACTCAGGTGGCACTCCATAAGGCTATAAATAAAACTTGCAGTATTTGTAAACACATTCAATAATTTCCATTTAATTAAATTACATTTATTTATATAGCACTTTTAACAGCCGTCATAGTCGAAAGAAATTTAGCAGAAATCATTAATCAGTGGAAGGTCAGTTTACTGTTTATATTGTGGAAACTCTGTCTGTCTGTATGTTCGTATGTCCGTCCAGGCAATTTTGTCACAGCATCACGCAAAAAGTGGCCGGACAGAATTTAATTGAAACTTTGCCAGTCTGGTATTTGCCTCAAGTTAAACCTGTGCCATAAATGAAATCAAAACATTGGATTAACAGCGTCCAGTGCTTTTTTGGGCAAATATATAGCCCTTTTTTCCCTCGAGGTGGGCATGGCTACTCCACGGAAACAACCATAATGCACCTAGAAGCCTACAATTACTGTATGAAGAAAGCTTATGTATCGTCTTTTATCTTCTCAAATTTGAAACAAAACTGTCCTTATAATTGTGTTTAGACTGGTGGAAGTTCATTTCGAGTGATGCAATAGATCATAGTCTCTTATCCGACTGACCTTGTGGTGGCTGTTGAAGTCTACTTGACCTATTGCTGACTTTATCTGATTACAGGCATGAAAACACCCTACTGGCCTCCAGCTTATATACCTTCAGGGAAAACTTCAAGATGTTGTGTGAAAAAAAAGAAAAGAAAACCATATATATGACTCTTTCTTGCATTGTGCATATTTTACTTTATCATGCAAATCATCTTGATTGAAACTCTTTACACAAGACTCACAATTCGTCTCTTACTTGTATTTACTGTACGGCTTGTGCAGAATTTATAGTAGTCACATGGCAGGCATCATATCACCTCATGTCTCATGTTTGCATTTTTTATTTTACAATGTTAAATATGTAATTATGATCATTTTAATTTAATACAACAGGAGCTGACCTGGAGAACTGCAGACCAGCTGCACCCTAAGCCAAAGCATTGTGGGGCTGTCTAGGAATTTCATCATCCCAGCATACTTAGAAATGCGGTGACCTTTCAAATGCAAATTATTTGTCATTCTTCTCACCTTGACCTCATTTGCTCCCTTTGGAGCATTTGGAGAGAAGTAGACTGTAAGCCAATCCTTCTAACAAGCGTAATTGTTTCCAGTTCCTCTTCATCATTACCATGAAGTGAAGGAGAGGGTGGTTTGGAGAGAGGCATGACAGAAATGGGAACCATCCTCGCTCAGTCAATTAAAGAAATGGGGACCAGATTTTACAGTAACTCTTTCTCTTAAAAGATATGAATAGAGCATTGTCTCAGCTGTCCTGTTGAATTAACACTTTTTTTAAGGGATTTTTTAGAAGACGATCCCGCATTCTACAGTGCAGCTTATGCCTCACCACACAATACAGTCCAGATGGAAAAAAGCACTCAGAGTTAAGGGTGTAAATAAATGCTATAAGACTTAACCGAACACTGGAAATTTGGGTATGCAGTTCAAGTTTGGCTAATAACTACAGTGTGTTCTGTATTCATTACTGCTTTGCAGGAAAACCACATAGGGCTAAAGGTTTTTAAAACATTTCGAAACACAGTTGGAAACTTCGGTTTAAACAAACTTGCGTCCATTAAAGTAGTATGCACAGGACTTTGGCTTTTCTGTCGAGCTACACATTCTGCCCTCCGGATGCGTCTGACACAACACCACTTCTGGTTGGAGTTCTTGCCACATGAAGGCCTCTGGCTGCTGCTGAGGATGGCACCATATGGTCTGTTTTGGGATGTGTGTGGTGACTGAGAATGGTTCCACTCAGTGACCATGAAAATGGTCTTGGACTGAGCTGTTGCAGGCAGTTCTCTGTGATTGTTTTTGACTGCAGTTACTCAATAGTTTTAGAACTAAAAGTGGACTTTATATTAATTTAAACACCCATCCTGTGATATAATTGAACTTTTAGGTTTATAGCACACAGATATTGCACGGATTGATTTATAGGCGCACTATCTAATAACAACCAACTGAGGATAGGTTCCCTTTTGAGTCTGGTTCCTCTCAAGGTTTCTTCCTATTGTCATCACAAGGAGTTTTTCATTGCCACCGTCGTCCTTGCTTATCAGGAAGACACTGGTAGTTATAAGTTTTTTCTTTTTATTGTAAGATTTTTCTAAATGTATATACATGGTGATGGTGCATTGTTAAAATTTTACGAAATTGAATTGCATTGAAGATACTGATAAACCATTAAAATACTCACTATTTATTTTGGGGAAAAGTGACAGCCTCTACCCCTCCTTTTTTACTTTATAGCAATATGCTTTTGTTTGTTTAATGATTGAGCAATATATATACACTGTATATACATATATATATATATTATAGAAATTCTACTGTCTAAGGGAAAGGATTTTGCTATTTTGCTATTGAAACTCTGCTGATTTCAGACTAAATAGGAAGTAGACCTGAGGCCATGAGGCTTCTTTCATGATCGGTTTAAATAGAAGCATTGCGTACAAGGTGCACTGGCCGATTTCACCATGCTATATTAATCTCAGTTTCAATAACATCTATATAGATTATAATGTGAGATTTCACTACTGAGTCAGGTTGTCTGGTAAGCATGTCCTTCCTGTGTGTTGGCAGAGCATGGAGGAAGATTAAAAAGATCATATTGATCATTGTGTTCACATGAACTTCTTATGTATCAACATTATAAAAAAAAAATTGAGACATTAAGATTGTTAGAGCCAAGACAGATGACTTTTTATGTCCGTTGCTCTTGATACAGTCTATCAGAATGAGATAAAGGGTCTTTGTTTAGAGGGCATGTGAAAGAGACATAGTGTTGGCAGGGTATGTGTTGGGGCCTGTTTGGGTTTGTTACCATGGCAATGCCCACCCTCTAATGGTAGGAGGAAGCTGGTGCTGTATGTGTGGACGGAGGAAGGCAGCTGAAGACAAATGGGAGTGGCGTTTAACTCAAACTGGTCGAGTCCCGGGTCTGACGAGAAGACCGAAACTCACTTTAAGACTGCTTTATTGAGTCTCCAAGTGAGTGTAGGAATGTTCCAGTTGTTGAGCATTTGATATGTAGGCAAAGTAAAGGAATGTTACCATAAAAGGATATTCTAGCAATAATGTCGCAACCTAATTGCATCAAAAGCCAAAATACCATTCAGTCATTTGGTGAAGTTGAGTGATTTATTTTTAGAGGAAATGGTTACTAAAATGTAGGACATTATTTTCAAAATTAACACTGCTTTCTAAGCTCCTGGGAGCATATGCATTTCAAAAGATTGAAGACTGTAATGTAGTTTGTAGGCACTAATTTCCTGGTTTGGTTTCAGGACTTCTAGATCTACAGTACCTTTCCTCTGATGTGCAAAACGCTCATAATCAAGAAGGTCAAAGGACAGAAAAAGAAATGTGTGTGTAAATGAAAATTTGTAAAAGTCTGAATGAGAAAGTGACACACTTCTGCATTTGAATGTTTACAACTCAATGTTTAATTACATAAATGATTTTTGCATAGTTCGTCAGACCTATCCCAAACATCATTCAGTGGTTTTATACATCATATGACATTACATTCTCCAAACTAGCATCTATTGGGCTTAATTTCTGATGCTGCATTAAGGCTGGTTTTGGACTAATATGCAATGGCAGTGAAAAAGCTTTTAGTCTAAAATTCAGGCTTAATCTAGATCGCAGAAATCAGTTCTCATTGCATATACCACAAAATAGTACGTCCATATCCCGTGGGCCGTGGTTTGGTCACTTTGTTTTCTTTGGTTGAGTTATATATAGATTTAAAAAAAAAAAAAAAAAAAAAAAGTCTTGCAGCATTACAGCCTACTTTCCATTGGCGGGTTATACAGGGAGGAAATCTGTAAATAAAAGCCACAACTATTATAAACACTACATTATCAATGAACATTGTCAGGGTGTGTGCTAAACAGAGCAACTGATAAGAACTTTATTCGATTCATTTTTTATTTTCTTTATGTCTTGAACTACATGGGAATTCAAGAACTCTAAATGCACTCACCTAAAGCCTGAACCCAGGTCTGAATTTAATTGAATGTGTGGCTCTCTGTGCCTCCACGTCCAAACCCTGAAAGAGAAAAAAAAAAAAAATGTTGGCAAATGGTTCCGATTAATTAGGAAATCATGATGGCTTGCTGTTTATAGTATGGTTTTCTATCTAGAATGAATAACCCCAGTCAGCATGCATGAAATTCCTACAAATACTACAAAGGTGTATCACTTTTAAAGTGCAGATAAGCATATGGAGTTCAAGAAGTCTATGTCAGAAGCAGCCGGTGTCTATAAAGAATGAATGATGTGATGAATGAGACAGAAGATTACAGGCATTGTTAAGAATTTTTGAAATATGTAATATTTTAACATGCACATTAGGGGATGTTGTGGGTGATTTCCTAAACATAGTAACATGTAATTGGTAGCTAATTATCCCTGTCTGAATTACCAAGGGGGTAGGGTTAAAGTTGTGGAAGTAAATATTGATTCACCTTTGGGTCCGAAGAGTGAACCGTAGCATGGTCTGTTACAGTATGGCTTTCCCTCATGCTGTGAAATAAAACATAATTCAGCTCATAGCATATAAACTAATATGGAACAAAATCCAGACTGTGGAGACTACTTGGTGCTACTGTACTGTAGCTCCAGACATTGTTTTGACTTCAGTGTGACTAAAATCAACAGCCCACAAAGTCAAAACAGTATCGAGTTGCTTTAATGTAATAGTTTGCTGGTGATGTCATTCTTACCTCTGCATGGGAGCCTGCAGACAGGGTTTTTTTGCATTTCTCACACCTCAAACAGGGTCTGTGCCAGTCCTTACCCAGAGATGTCACTTTCTCAGCTGAAACACAGAGACAAGCACTATTGTAATCCAAAATATATTTAACATTGTTCAAGGTTTGATCGATCATATACTACAGGCAAATCTCTGTCTAAATATTCTGCCGATGTTTAAGACTATTCTTCTGGAATGCCAAGCCAAGTCTAATAAAATCTGTGCCCCTCAATTTATTTTTTCTCCTTACAATTGCCTTCAAGTTATTGTAAGAAAGACATAAGGTTAATGTTTCTGCACAAAGGGATGATCCCTAAGGAATTTGCAGCTTCTCCTTTGCAAACAGTAACACACCAATAAACTAGGCTTTATAAGCATAAAAGATGTGAAAACAACTTTATGATAATACCATAAAACAAGACAAGGACAGAAAGTCATGCATCTTTAGGATTATTACTAGTACTGATGTCTGCACATGTTTTTACAGTAGGAGTATTTTCAGGAAGTACCTGCAGTGCTTAAAGGGTCAAATGCCTTCATACCCATAGAGATATTATGATAAAAAAGAAGAAAGAAATGTGTAGGCTTTGTACATGAAGTGCCCATAGTTCAAATGGCATGAAAGATATTAACCGTATGTGTAACTGCAGAGTTAGTTTCCAAAAAAAATCATCTTAAGTTTAGGATAGCTTAAAGATTAACACCGGAACAAACAATATGTCCTAAATAAAAGAAAGGCTTTGAGTTCTATGCAGTGTTTTGAATACCTGAAAAGGCATGGACCTGAAAAAGAAATCCTCCAAAAAAACACCACTCCCTGATGTCCCTGATACTGTGTGCCACATTTAGACAAAACTGAGAGTGAGTGAGTGAGTACTGTATGTGAGTGTGTGCGCCATGTACTTTTGCCATAATGTCTTCATCAGTTTACTGAGTATGATTGACTTTACAGACGATCTGTTCTGTATATCAGAGTCTTGGCTACTCCCAGTGACGCACATCAAAAATCAGGAGAACTCATCCAAAGAGCAGATAAACACATGCACATGCGTGCACACACACACACACACACACACACACACACACACACACACACACACACATCCATGGAACAACCTTCTACTGAGAAACAGGGATAAAGGATGACAAAAAAAATGAAAAGAAAAGTAACAGAATGAAAATCACTCCGTTTGCCGTTTTACATCTCGACATTTATTTTCCTTAAAAAAACACCAAATTATAAACTGAACACTCCAATAGGCTCGCTCATTTTCTCTGTATGAATCTCATTACTTTTTCAGGGTCTAGCGAAAAACCTTTCAGAGGAAGTCCAAAAATGTATCGAGGTTTCACATGAGAAAAAAAAAAAAAAAAAAACCTGAGCAATGAGACAACCTTTATTTAACCCCGTTGGACTAAATGTTGCTCTACCATTCTTCTGCGGTGTGTGTGATCTTGTCACAAATTTATGATGAGGAATCTTGCATGAGAATACAATCCTATGGTAATTACTGGTAAATCTCCAGACACTATGGGGATTGTTCGGTTTTCTCCTACACTGCTCCTCCTACACTGCTGCTGTAGCTATGGGAGGACGACAGGGGATTTTGGATTCCATCAATGTAATAACTGAGAATGGTACTGGATTTTAACACAGTGCATGTTACTTCATTCTATTGAATGCAAATGAAGGTAGAAAAAAGGAATCTAGGAGGATGCTACTAGTAGAAAATGCTTACACAGCTAAACATAAATCAGCAGCAGGATATGTGTGACACTATAACAGCAAAACTTTGAAACTCATGCTTGTTTACGAACATACTGTACTTCTGTGGAATACTCGACACTCCCAGCTGTTTTTGAGATGTCTTTAGTGTCTTGCTGGCTTTAACCACCAATATGTGTATAATGATATCACTGAATGTCCTCCTTACCAATTCATTAAGACCTACATAAATAAAATTAGCTATGAAGTTGTTTGGCAAGCCATTGAGATGACAAAAAAAGCAGATTGTATTTAGAGAAACAATAAAGATACGACACTGCAACCTTGACAAGACGGTTATCGTATGAACCAGGGTTTTACTTTGGCATAAGGTGGCAATTTATAAGGAAAGCAGGGGGGGGGGGGGGGGTTGGAGAATCAGTACATCATACGGTCAGATCTACAGGTTTTACTTTGTATTGTAGACTGAGTTTATTGCTTCAGGTAGAACCTTCCTGTCACCTGGCTTAAAGTAAAGCTTAAGGGTGTTGTACATGAAACAACACCTCACATCCTCTCTAAGTCCTTTATGATCCAGTCAGGATCAACCTGCAGTATATGTTTGCTCTACAGGGATTTAAGTGGCTTTTAAGTCTTTTGGTAGGCAAGATGTAATTCTTCTTCTTAGTATTATTATTTTTAACCATCTTAAGTATAAGGTCAGAGATTTTCATCTTCAAATAAAACTTGGTAGGGTTACTTTTGGGTAGTTTTATTTAGAAACACCACTACTACTACTACTACTACTACTAATAATAATAATACCATAAAAACGTGTAACATTGATTCAAATTCATTTAATCCCGCTTAATAACATTAGCATAAATATAAATAGCAACCTGAAACTCCCTAACAACACACTTCCGGATGTTTTATTCACCAAACAGGAAATCAACTTAAAATATACAGCACGTGTCTTATATTCGAGCCGTTTCGTTTGACGCGCCCTTTTTTTACGCAACGCATATTATTACATTATCTGCTTAACTTATTTCAGTTTTTGGTTTACATATTACAAAAAAAAAAACACGTTTCCTTACCAAAGTACACTTCCTTGCCGCAATTGGGGCATTTAGGCATGTTGGCAGCTGTAGTAAGGTTTCCTGCTGGTTAGTATGAAATGAAATAGCTCCTGGCTAAGATTTGCACAGAAGCAGCGATGAACCTCCACCTGCACTGACCTCGCCTTCAGCTCCATCCGCGCTTTTATACACACACAAGGAAGGGGAGGCTCTCTCTCTCTCTCTCTCTCTGTGTGTCTCTCTGTCTCTCACTCTGTGTGTGTGTGTGTGTGTGTGTGTTTGAGAAAAATGTTGTGTGAAGTTGTCAAAATACTGAAGTTATTACCCACTGCTTCACCAAACAATATGGTTAGAAATATTTTCCAGTTTCTGAATTTCCCCAATGTCTAAGCTTTCTGCCAATATTAAAATAAAATAACAGATTATGCATTTTTAAATTCTGTGCTCTGTGATGACTGTCTACTTACAGTACACTGATCAGCCATAACATTATGACCACCTGCCTAATATTGAGTAGACCCCCCCCCGCCTTCCCATCACTTCTACAGTAACACCTGTCTATTGGAACCAGAATGAACCTTCTCTTCAATTTGATCTACAGTACTACTGTACAGTAGGTCTTCTATTGGATCAAACTACATGAGCCAGCCTTGTGATGCGGATCAAGTGAGACTTGTTCGCCCATGACCCTGATTACTAGTTCACTGGTTTTCCTTCCATGGATCACTTTTGGTATGTCTTGGCCACAGCAGCATGGGAACATCCCACAGTTTGGGAATTGCTCTGACCCAGTCGTCCAGCTAGCTATTACAATTTGGCCATTCTCACAGTAGCTACATTTTTAATATTTTGTTACAGTCACAGTTGCAGGGTATATATTAGGCAGCAAGTGATCTTTTTTTTTTTTTTTTTTTTACTGAAGTTGATGTGCTGTTGATGATCATTGATCACTCAGGTTTGTTGACGGTGAGGTGATTGTTTGCTTTACATCTCAGGGATCCCTCATGTCTGTGTTTCCTTCTGGCTCTAACTTTTAGCTATGCTGTTATAGCTAGTCCTGCCGTAGACTCTGCTTGCACTCTACACTAAATATACATTCACATTATACATTATGTGACTGTGACCATAACAAACTGTTACCTCTCCTCTTCTGCTCTCCCCTCTTCTGTTCTCTCTCCCCCTCTCTCTCTTTTCCTCTCTCTGTTGAGTATCTCGTTCCTGAGCTGCTAGTGATCCAGAATGCTTCTGCCCTCTGGACCTGTCTGACTCATCCTGGTGCCCCGCTTCTGGTTCTCGTCACATGGATGCCCCGTGTGTCTCTTTGGGAATGCGTTCAGTGTCTGGGGACGGTTTCACTCCACCATGAAAACTGTTCTGGCCTTGACTGGTGTTGACAGCTGTTTCTCTGAGGACTTGACTTGGCTGCAGTTGCTCGATAGTTCAGGACTGGAATTTCCTACGAGTCTTCCTGAGCCTCCAATAACTACCTGGACTCCATATTAACATCAATTAACATCAACTGTTATAGCTGAACTGCCTGCCACCTAACACACAGTATGAATGCAGATCAATTCCAGCTTTCTGTTTCACCCAAATGAGGATGGGTTCCCTGTTGAGTCCGGTTCCTCTCAAGGTTTCTACCTATTGCCATCTCAGGGAGTTTTTCCTTGCCACTGTCGCCCTCGGCTTGCTCATCAGGGACTATCTGACCATTTTGATTCATACACATTCACATTCTATACAAACTTAAATAATTCTTTTGATTGTGTAAAGCTGCTTTACGACAATGACAATTGTTAAAAGTGCTATACAAATAAAATAACATTGAATTGAATTGAATGTGCTGGAAGCAGAAAAAAAATGGGCAAGCATAAGGATTTGAGTGACTTTGACAATGGCCAACTCCAAAACTGCAGCTCTTGTAGGATATTCTCAGACTTCAGTAGTCAAGGCATACCAATAGTTATATTATACAGGTCCTTCTCAAAAAATTAGCATATTGTGATAAAGTTCATTATTTTCTGTAATGTACTGATAAACATTAGACTTTCATATATTTTAGATTCATTACACACAACTGAAGTAGTTCAAGCCTTTTATTGTTTTAATATTGATGATTGTGGCATACAGCTCATGAAAACCCAAATCCCTATCTCAAAAAATTAGCATATCATGAAAAGGTTCTCTAAACGAGCTATTAACCTAATCATCTGAATCAACTAATTAACTCTAAACACCTGCAAAAGATTCCTGAGGCTTTTAAAAACTCCAAGCCTGGTTCATTACTCAAAACCGCAATCATGGGTAAGACTGCCGACCTGACTGCTGTCCAGAAGGCCATCATTGACACCCTCAAGCAAGAGGGTAAGACACAAAGACATTTCTGAACGAATAGGCTGTTCCCAGAGTGCTGTATCAAGGCACCTCAGTGGGAAAACGCTGCACAACGAGAAGAGGTGACCGGGCCCTGAGGAAGATTGTGGAGAAGGACCGATTCCAGACCTTGGGGGACCTGCGGAAGCAGTGGACTGAGTCTGGAGTAGAAACATCCAGAGCCACCGTGTACATGCGTGTGCAGGAAATGGGCTACAGGTTTGCAAATTTTGCATGTCATTCGGAAATCAAGGTGCCAGAGTCTGGAGGAAGACTGGGGAGAGGGAAATGCCAAAATGCCTGAAGTCCAGTGTCAAGTTCCCACAGTCAGTGATGGTCTGGGGTGCCATGTCAGCTGCTGGTGTTGGTCCACTGTGTTTTATCAAGGGCAGGGTCAATGCAGCTAGCTATCAGGAGATTTTGGAGCACTTCATGCTTCCATCTGCTGAAAAGCTTTATGGAGATGAAGATTTAATTTTTCAGCACGACCTGGCACCTGCTCACAGTGCCAAGACCACTGGTAAATGGTTTACTGACCATGGTATTACTGTGCTCAATTGGCCTGCCAACTCTCCTGACCTGAACCCCATAGAGAATCTGTGGGATATTGTGAAGAGAAAGTTGAGAGACACAAGACACAAGAATCTGCAAAAGGATTCCCGACCAAGTATTGAGTGCATAACTGAACATAATTATTTGAAGGTTGACTTTTTTTGTATTCAAAACACTTTTCTTTTATTGGTTGGATGAAATATGCTAATGTTTTGAGATTGGGATTTTGGGTTTTCATGAGCTGTATGCCACAATCATCAATATTAAAACAATAAAAGGCTTGAACTACTTCAGTTTGTGTGTAATGGATCTAAAATATATGAAAGTCTAATGTTTATCAGTACATTACAGAAAATAATGAACTTCATCACAATATGCTAATTTTTTGAGAAGGACCTGTATATATATATAAAGGAATATACAGTGGCTTGCAAAAGTATTTGGCCCCCTTGAACTTTTCCACATTTTGTCACATTACAGCCACAAATATGAATCAATTTTATTGGAATTCCACGTGAAAGACCAATAGAAAGTGGTGTACACGTGAGAAGTGGAATGAAAATCATACATGATTCCAAACATTTTTTACAAATAAATAACTGAAAAGTGGGGTGTGTGTAATTATTCAGCCCCCTGACTCAATACTTTGTAGATCCACCTTTTGCTGCAATTACAGCTGCCAGTCTTTTATGTCTCTACCAGCTTTGCAGCACAGATTCTCGATTGGATTTAGATCTGGACTTTGACTGGGTCATTCTAACACATGGATATGTTTTGTTTTAAACCATTCCATTGTTGCCCTGGCTTTATGTTTAGGGTCGTTGTCCCGCTGGAAGGTGAACCTCCGCCCCAGTCTCAAATCTTTTGCAGACTCCAAGAGGTTTTCTTCCAAGATTGCCCTGTATTTGGCTCCATCCATCTTCCCATCAACTCTGACCAGCTTCCCTGTCCCTGCTGAAGAGAAGCACCCCCAGAGCATGATGCTGCCACCACCATATTTGACAGTGGGAATGGTGTGTTCAGAGTGATGTGCAGTGTTAGTTTTCTGCCACACATAGTGTTTTGTATTTTGGCCAAAAAGTTCCATTTTGGTCTCATCTGACCAGAGCCCCTTCTTCCACATGTTTGCTGTGCAAACGGGACTTCTTATGGTTTTCTGTTAACAATGGCTTTCTTCTTGCCACTCTTCCATAAAGGCCAACTTTGTGCAGTGCACGACTAATCGTTGTCCTATGGACAGATTCCCCCACCTGAGCTGTAGATCTCTGCAGCTTGTCCAGAGTCACCATGGGCCTCATGGCTGCATTTCTGATCAGCGCTCTCCTTGTTCGGCATGTGAGTTTAGGTGGACGGCCTTGTCTTGGTAGGTTTACAGTTGTGCCATACACCTTCCATTTCTGAATGATCGCTTGAACAGTGCTCCATGGGATGTTCAAGGCTTTGGAAATCTTTTTGTAGCCTAAGCCTGCTTTAAATTTCTCAATAACTTTATTCCTGACCTGTCTGGTGTGTTCTTTGGACTTCATGGTGTTGTTGATCCCAATATTCTCTTAGACAACCTCTGAGGCCGTCACAGAGCAGCTGTATTTGTACTGACATTAGATTACACACAGGTGCACTCTATTTAGTCATTAGCACTCATCAGGCAATGTCTATGGGCAACTGACTGCACTCAGACCAAAGGGGGCTGAATAATTACGCACACCCCACTTTGCAGTTATTTATTTGTAAAAAATGTTTGGAATCATGTATGATTTTCGTTCCACTTCTCACGTGTACACCACTTTGGCCCATTTCTACCCCTTACCCCTTCACATAGCCCTACCCCTCCGTTTGGCGCGTTCACGTGAAGGGGTAGTGGTGTCTCATTTCTCTTTTGGTTGGAGGGGGAGGGGGAAGGGGAAGGGCCAGATAGCCCTCCAAACGAAGATTTTTCAGGACCTCACTTCAAACGAAGGGCTAAGCGAAATTTTCAACATGGCTGCTCACTCGAGCAAACAGACCCATAAATGTAAATTTTTGCCATAAATAAAGATTTTTATGACAAGTTTTCATTATATGTATATTACCTCTAGTCTTGTGTTTGTGTTTATGGTGATGTTCTGTAAAGAAATGTTTGCAAAAAAATCGCTAAAGTTTGCTAGCGGATAGCACCGATTGCACGATATTACAAATATATATTTTATTTTTATATATTTTTATAATTTATATTATGTATAGGGATGAAATACGGCGCAAAAAAACTTTGGGAGTGAGTAATCTCTCTCTTATTGCAATGTGTGATAAACATCGGCGCATGTCCTTTAACGTAACATTAGGAACTAGTGACAACGTATGATGACGTATAACAGTGTTGTAGTGGTGTCCCATTTCTTAGGGGAAAAATTTAAACCCTTCCCCTTTCCATTTCGTTTCAAGGGACAAGGGGAAGGGGCAAGGGGTAGGGGAAGGGGTAGGGGAAGGGGTAGAAAATAGAAATGGGATTCAGCCTTTGTATTGGTTTTTCACATGGAATTCCAATAAAATTGATTCATGTTTGTGGCTGTAATGTGGAAATGTGGAAAGTTCAAGGGGGCCGAATACTTTTGCAAGCCACTGTAGATATATATAAAGGAAGGAAAACATGTGAACTGGTGACAGGGTCATGGGTGGCCAAGGCCCACTGATGCACATGGGGAGTAAAGGGTGGTCCACGTAGTCCAATCCAATGGAAGCTGTTGACCTACTCAATATTAGGCAGGTGGTCAAAATGTTATGACTGATGCATGTATGAAATAAAGTGTTTTTATCATGTTCAATATTCTGTAGAAACATTTTGTACCCTTTTGCCCAGACTGACTGAAACCATTTTAATGACATGTTTATTATATGCTATTTTTTATTGGTTTAAGTGACCCTTTTTCATCAAGACTTTCTGTTCAAAACATTGCCCGTATTTAACAGGTCCAATATAGTTCTTACTTTACTTATCGTTGCTCTGGCTTGGTCAGATAATTATCTCACCAAACACTGACCAGTGGGATGATTAATTTTGGTTGTAAATTACTGGAGCATCAAATGGAAGTTTAAAAAGAAAAGAAAAATGAAAAGAAGAGAAAATTCTGCAATGCTATTATTAACAATTCAATTAAATTAAATTCAATTTTATTTGTATAGCGCTTTTAGCAATTCACATTGCCTCAAAGCAGCTTTACACAATCAAAAGAATTATTTAAGTTTGTATGGAATGTGAATGCGTATGAAATGTCATATGAATGTAATTGTTTTGTTTACATATACAGGTTTACGAGAATCAAATGACCTCATCTTTTTACATTAATGGAATTTGACCTGGTTCAAACTGACCATCTTATCACTACCAGTCAAATGGAGAAAAATATATATCAAGCTACTTTTTTTTCAATTAAAGATGTTCAGATGAGTTAAACACAATCATTATGTATTTGTAGCAAATTTCTACAACAAGACAATTCTATTCATTATTTAAATGTTTTATGAATACATTTTATGAATAGTTAAATTCAATACATAAGACGCTAGCTCAAGAAACATTTTATAATCCATTCTAACAGCAATAACACCAATAACATAATTTTAAAAAGCCTTGACTATTTTCCAAATTCATAACCACTTTTTTTTTTCAGATTAAGCAAAATAGCTAAAATAAATTGCCAGCAACATCTCTATTTTATTATAGAGAGTGTTTTATTAGCATCCCAAATAGCTTGTACATTGCTTCTTTGAAAATGCTTTTAATATAAATTAATCTGTTTGCCACACTAATCTGTGGCTTTAATCTCATATATTACATCTTATGTTCATGCATTGTAAGTATGTGTAATATATTATTCATGGTGATTTTATAACTTCATGGAAAAAAGAGGAAAAGCATATGTCATACTTCCACTAAGATGCTGATCACACTTCCTCAAATAATGTCACATAAATTAAGTCACTTATCAGGTACAGTATTTCCAATGTTTTGACTTTAACTAATCGGGATAGAGAAAAAATGCTGTTAAGTTTACCTGTCCCAATTCACCTGATGCCCCAATATACTGTATATACATTATATAACCATTATATAACATTAAACAATATAGATTATATACAGTAACAAAGAGATCTAATCTGCATAGTGTATTAAAAATTTATTTCACTCTCTTTAGCTTTTACTTTATTTCAGATCAGGCATACAATTACTTTACAATTTTTATCCTTCTTTTACTATGGAATGTTTGTTGTACCCATTTAAGTATATCCTGAATAGTTTTATTTATTTTATATGACATTTGCTAGCAATAATAATTATTTTGTGAAGCACGAGATGTTATACTTTTTCTATTTATAGTTTTGTTATCACTTATAATTATTATTATGAGGTTTCTAAATCTCTTGTTTTTCTTTGTCTTGCAGTTAATAAGACACAAAATGCAAACTCAAAGTTAATACTCAAAGTTGTTTTACGGCTAACTATTAAAACTGTTAAAACTGACAATGCTAAATGAATGTCACCTCAAGGAAAATGGACATTTTTCCACAGTGTCCACCTTGTGTCCAAGTCCATGTAAAAAAGCGCTTACTGTAGATCACATATTAGAATGATCACATTAACATAAACCCGTGATTTGCATTGTTGCCAAACTCTTGTCAGTGCAAATTAATTGTATAATGATCATCTGCCTTTGATTTCTTCATTGACAGAACTAGGTTAATAAATGATCTCATGCAGTCAATAAGATGGTGGATGCTGCAGCTGTTCCCAAGAATGCAAAAGATGCATTTTGTACTTTGTATGTCTGGAATGTATTAAAATTTTTGCATTTATTGACATTTGTTGCTCATTTGCTGCTGAAAATAAAGAGTTTATAAGTTTGTTTTACGCTGGTCTTGCTCTGTTCCAGCATAATGTTGGATGGCATTTCATTGTCCATTCTACAGCTTTTTTAAATGAATAGCAAATAAACAAATCATAGATATGATACAAAATTATTTACAAAACATCATGTAAACAAATTCAATTGCACTATTTTAATTAATGGGATATTCTTTTAAACATCATGTAGAGGAAACACAATGTTGAATTGACATGTCGTTTTAAAAAGAAAGATATTCAATTGATACTTTGATGTTGTTCCTCAGGCCTTTATGTGGATTCAATTGAAATTTTTTTTGCACTATAAATTTCTAATTGGATTGAGTTTCAACGGTTCGCTGGCCATGTCAGTGAGTTAGCATGCCTTGTAGAAAACAATTGTTGCTCTGGGGCAAGATATATTATCCAGAAATTCAATGAACACCTATGCGTTGACTGCTGTAATAATGATTGCCATCACACCTGGGCCTTTACCTGGTTTTCAACCATATATTATAAATGATTGTACGTTTTCTTCAGGCAGTCCAGCATCATCCACTTGATACAGAACTATCACTCATCACTACAGTAAATATCAATTTTCATCCAATCATCTATATACCATGATTCTTCTTTTCATCCCACCATGACCATGTTTTCCTCTGTTTAGGTATTAGTGCTGGTTTTTGTTTGGCTTGTGTATCTGTAAATCCCATTTTATTCATATGATTTCTTACATTTATGCAACAAACACTGACACCAGTCTCCACCCATTAGTTTTATGTTTTGTTATGCATTTTTTGTTCCAAGGCACATTACCTTGCATTTGCTTTGACATCATCCTTGGTCTACACATATGTTTACCTATTATAACATTTACAATTTGTATAATTGCATGCTGGATTTCCTTCAACTCCAAAAAGGAGTTTGAATTGACGCCTGTCTTGTTGGGGCCATCTGTCCTTTAAGTGAACCAAGTCAGTTAAGATTTGTAAGCACTCTCTTTCTACTGCAGACTAATTTGCTTTTTCTTTTAAGACTTACGTCAGTATTTGTTTTAGGGATGCAAATTTAAAGGTCCTTGTTGACTCACCTTTAAGCTTGGAACAGAAGTAGTGATGAATGAGATGAGATCTGTGTGAAGAGAGAGAATTTCTCATTGCAGGACTGTGTTCTGACATTTTGAGACGTGTGATGTGTGTGACGCCACTGGCTTTAAACAACAGTTAGTAGCTGACCAACATTATACTTAATTAGTGCTAAACCTACAGTATAGTGCACCAATGAGTGTTATAGTTTTTCTATACTTGAATATTGATTTGAAATAAATTTAAATAGTGTAATTTAATTTGTTGAAGGTATATGTTTATAAAGTCAGATTACTCAATGATTTTATGTTCTTTTATGTATCTCTTAAAATTGCTGAATGGGTATTTAGTATCTTGATGTTGTTGTTGGTCTTTCGGCTGCTCCCGACAAGGGGTCGCCACAGCGGACTATCCAGTCCGCACAGGTTTTACGCCGGATGCCCTTCCTGACGCAACCCTCCCATTTTATCTGTCAAGGTCTTAATTTAATAAATAATTAGTACTTTATTAAACCCAAAGGGAAATTGTAATTTTTACATATCCCAGTTAGGAAGCTGGGGTTAGAGCACAGGGTCAGCATCCCTGGAGCGTATAGGGTTAAGGGCCTTGCTCAAGGGCTTAGCAGTGGGAACTTTGCAGTGCTGGGGCTCGAACTCGCGATATTCCAATCAGAAACCCAGTAACCAATAGCCTTAACCGTTTGAGCAACAACCGCAGCAAATGTGTATGTACTGAATAATCAGAGGTCTGTGTACCTCTCAATGCAAATGAAAAACCCAGGGCTGTATTTCAAGGCATTATTTTACTGCACTAGTACAGGAAGTGAGCTACGGGAAGTAATGATCAGATAAAATAACAGCTTTCAACCCAAATACAGTATGTGTTTGTTAAAAAAAAAACAGGCAGTATCCAATGTTGTATTTTGGTTATGCAAAAGGGCAAACACACAGAAATTCTAGTTCCTTTTCTCTACAGCTTAGCTTTGAACCTGCATGATTTGCGTGTGGTCACTTTGCCTCAGGCTGCTTACCAACAATGGCTGCTCCTTATTAGTACTGACTTGTCCCAGTAAAGATAACAAAGCCCCAGACCAAACCCATGTGTTGTTCAAGTATGCCATGCCAACCACATGCTTTTCATGCTCAGTAAAATATGTGTCCAAGCACACACGCAAATATGAATACAAATTTGCATTATTAAAATCATACTCCATTCTTATGAAGAATGAGTCCAGTTGAAGCATAAACTCATATCTAAAATATGAATGATGTTAAAATATTCATAAACGAATTGACAATAATTTTCTTTTTACCCTATGTACTGTAGTTGTCTGTATAATGTTTAGTTCATGCTTAAATTACCTAGAAAACACTGATCCACTCCAAGATTGTTACACCTATCACATCTCATGTGAGCAGTGGTGAAAGAAGAAAACAGACTCAAATGCCTCATGGCACCTTTAAAACCAGATCTGCCCATAATGCCACCCAAGTCTTCACTTATGACCTCACTTCTCTGTTTATCCTTAAGGCACCCTGCTTCTGCTTCATCACTACTTCAAGGCCGGGTTTTTTCCTCCTCATTCTTCCTTCTAATTATGTTCCTACGCTCTCTGTGTGTGTACACCTCCATGATTTATGAGCTGAGATTTTCACCTTCAAGGATGTTTCCACTGAATTTAATTTCCTTTCACTGATGACAGTATATCCTTGAAACCATATGGTGCTATAATGATTTTTCCGTCTTTCTCATATTCTCATCTTTCTGCTTATGATCATGCGAACAGCCTCACCTTAAACTTCAGCAGGAGTGTCTGACCTCACAACCTGCAGGGCTTTCCTCATTCCTGAAGAGGTGCCAACCTACAGCAGAGCTTGTGCGTGTGTAAAGCATGCCAGGCAGTGGTGGCTCAGTGATTAAAGCTTTGGGTTACTAATCTGAAAGTTGAGAATTACAGTAAAGCCCTAGTACTGAAAAGCTGCCATGCCACTGTTCAGCCTTTGAGCAAGACCTTTGAAATATATATTTAGACTTGTACTGATCTCACTTGATCTGATGCCATGTTGTTTGCGTTTTTTATTTCCTAGCTAGCTAAATTTTACATTTAAATGATGTATGCGTTGTCATAATTTTGACCACTTGAACATTAAACATATTTTCCCCAAATTTTATCCAAACTCTGAATGAGACCCCATTCAGTCTCTGTGTTTGGTCTCAGTTTCATGTGTGGTAACTGGTAGCTCTTACAGCATTTCATTCAGCTGAACAGTTTGAAACTTTCATTTCCTGTCATTTGTCTTCCTTAAAGTTTGGCACAGAACGCTTTTAGTTGAATGGATGTTTTCATGAACTGGATCCTTGCAGAAGCAAGTTATGGATTATGCTGTTAAGAGTACACTACATGACATGCAAGACTTAACCACTTTTGATCAGACATCATGGCCTCTACACTAGATAGGCATTGTTCAAGCTTAAAGCATCACTTCTTTATGGTGAGTGGGGTGTGGAGCTGGGAACAAAACAGGTCTATATTAGGGGAAAACCAGAGTCTGAGTTGGTCTAGAGTGTTTTGTGAATTGGAAAAAATAGATGTTACAAAATGACAAAGAAAAAATGAGTCAGTAAATATAGGCATGCAAACACACACACACACACACACACACACACACACACACACACACACACACACACACACACACACACTCACACATGCACAAAAATAAATACATAGATAGGTATAGTTAACACCACATCATTTTAACCATGGGGTATCATGTGAATGTGACTATAATGTAGTTGTTTTACAATTTATTTATTTTTTATTCATTTAATCATTCATTTATTCTTCTTCCTTCCATCCATTCTTTCCTTCCAGGAAACTTAAGGCATGAGGTGGGATACAGGGCACCCTGTCCTCACACATTGGACAGGGTGCCAATCCATCGCAGAGCATGCAAACACACATACACACACTCACTCACAGGCAATTTGGGAGTGCCAATTAACGTAATCTGCATGTTTGACTTAAAAGAAGCCTTGTCTTTCAAGGCTCACAAGGTGGGAACATTGTGGCATAGAGACTGAATTGTGGGTATTGATTTACTTTAAATCCTCTAACGGTGGTAGTGAAACAAGGTCTAAGTAAAAAAGGAAGAACCCCTCATCACGACACGATATTTAAACAACAGTAAGCGGCTAGCAGTCGACCCACCCTGCAGTTAATTAGTGCAAAATCTGTAGTGCACCATGAACAATGAACGTCAAGATCAGCTGAGACTGAGACTGATCATCAGAGCTAGACATTTATTTTAAATAGCATTAAAATTATAGTGTTTTAAAGCACAATCCTTAAATGCAAAGGCTGGAATTAAAGACATTTTTATTGTGCAGTTAAGCTCTTCATCAATGGGAAATGGCAATGACCTCTGAGTAGAGCACTGCGACTTTGTTGTTTGAAAAGCAATGGTATGCAGGGTATTTATGTGCACGGTACAGTATGTGTTATACAGTACATCACACTAGATGCTTACGCTGTTGTATTAAATGTCACACCTCCTGCGATTATGGGATGCCACATGCTCCTCAAAAGCACATGCTGTCAACTTATATTATGGTACTTGTTTAGAATCATACCATTTTTAAATAATATACTGTGTAGAGAGCATACTGTCTTTCCTTTAAAAGCTTTGGAGCTGAAAGACCGATGCCTAGTTATTTATGATGCTTATATAATACTTTAGTTTTATATACTGTATAGTTTTTGTTATACACTGAGGTTTGGATTCAGGTTTGAGACCAAAAGATGAATCCAAGATGACTGATCAGCTTTCATTTCCTATTTATACAATACATCTCATATTTTAATTTGAAATGTGTTAAACAACTTAAAACACAACCCCTTTGATTGCAGACCACCCATTTTTTATGTGAGCAAAGAATGCTGGAACAGATAGTCCTAAAGTAAAGTAAATAACACTCAGTGTTTGGTTGCAAAGCCCTTGCTTGGATTAACTCCAAGGTGGTGACCCATGAACATGAGTAAACGGATGCATTCATCTCCTGTGATGCTTTTCCTGGCTTGTGTTGAAATTTCTTTCAGTTGTTGTTTATTTAGTTTTTTTCCCCCTTCAGTCTTAGGAGGTGAAACACATGTTTAATTGGGTTAAGGCCTGATGATTAACTTGGTCAGTTTAAAACATCCAAATTTTTCCCCTCTGAAGAAATCCTTTGTTATGTTGGGGTGTTTGTTTTTATCATTGTCTTATAGCATGATAAAGTTCTTCCAAATTACAGTACAATGCATGTACAGTATGTCTGGCAGACAGAATGTTTCTGTAGACTTTTGAATTCACTCAGCTGCAACCATCATGAGTTACACCGTATACTGTATATAATAAAGATTAGCTCATTCCAGAAGCAGCCATGCAAGCTCAAGACATGATGCAAGCTCCACTGTACTTGACTGATAAGCTTGAACCGTGAGCATTTGCCTTCTTACTCTTACTTTGGCCGTTTCTTCATTTTGGTAGAAGGTTATCAATTGGCTCCTGTACTTTTTGGCTGGTTCATTCTCGTTTATTTCCAACCTGACCTATTGATTCTTACTGCTAATGAGTGGTTTACATAGTGGATAGCCTTTGTACAGTATTTCTGCTCTTGAAGTCTTCTTAGAACAATGAATCATCTACATTTGCCCCTCCCTGTGGCAGTTGGTAATGACGTAAATCACTGATGTTTTGTTTCTGTCAGCAACTACTGTTGTTTTCCTTAGTCTACCTTTTAATCGCCTGTTTCATTAGTCCACTGGCAATTTCTTTCTCTTTCAGGACATTCTAGTTTTTATGTATGGCCTGTACACAGTGCTTGTGCAGTAATTCATGTTTTTTTTTTTTCACTTTTTTCACAGCTTCAAAATGGTTTGATTTTCTCCCATTGACAGATCTCTCGTCTTCATTTTGGTTTATCTGCTTTCCACCCCCCTAATCATCAAATACTTGCAAGTCTTCACATGCACACTCCCACGGCTCAGACTAAAATGGGACATTCAGCACTGTTAATTGTCAATCTAAGACGTCCCACCTAGGCAAACAAATATTACTGTATATGTTAGTTAGGTGTGCTAACATTTTTGATAATCAAGAAATGGGTGGGTTGAAGCAAAAAGTCCCACATCTGAAGTTGGTTAACACATTCGGATATAAACAACAGGAAATCAAAGATAAAATTCTGAGCTGTCATCTGATATTCATCTTTGATCTTAGACCTAAATGTCGTCAGTGTCTATGAACATATGGACAAAAAATATTAAGGAAAAAAGGCCTTGCTGTTCCAGTACCACTGGGGAGAATGTGCTAAATCTAACCTGTATTGGGTAACAATGCATATTTAACTTGCAGTGATCAGATATGAGTTATGAACATTAAAAATTGTTGATGCTCACATCTTTGTGTTTCCACTTGCAGGATAAAAAACAAAGTAAGACATCTTTTCATTGCAACAGTAAAAACAGACTTTCCAATCTAAACGTAGGCATTTGTATCTTCTGTCTTTAACTCTTACTAAACATTGTGATGCTCAATTTTCACAAATTACAACATACTGTATGTTACTGTACTTAACAACCTGTTAAAATTTCACACTCTAAAGCAAGTCAAAAATGTTGGCTAACCTATTCAATTCAATTCAATTTAATTTTTTATAGCGCTTTTAACAATTGACATTGTCTCAAAACAGCTTTACACAATCAAAAGAATTATTTAAGTTTGTATGGAATGTGAATGTGTATGAATCAAAATGGTCAGATTGTCCCTGGTGAGCAAGCCGAGGGCGACAGTGGCAAGGAAAAACTCCCTGAGATGGTAATAGGAAGAAACCTTGAGAGGAACCAGACTCGACAGGGAACCCATCCTCATCTGGGTGAAACAGATAGCAGGAAATGATCTGCATTTATACAGTGTGTTAGGTTCAGCTATAATAGTTGATGTTAATTGATGTTATAATCGTTGATGTAAAATGGAGTCCAGTAGTTATTCGAGACTCAGATAGACTTGTAGAAAGTTCCAGTCCTGAACTATCGAATTGTCAAGTTCTCAGAGAAACAGCTGCTAACACCAGTCGAGGCCAGAACCGTCTTCTAAGTAGAGAGAAATTCTCTATTCAGTCTCATCTCCCTGTGCATATCTTTGTTGTGCATTCCTGTAGAGATTCATATTTTAATTGATTGTTTCATGATTTACTAATGAGGTCTATTACACTTAAATAGAGGCTGTGTATTTTCATTTTCTGTCCTACATGAAAGTGGTTTGTATATTTTGGTGAATTGTGGGAAGGATTGTGTTTATGTAAACGCTTCATTCAAAGTACAGTACCACATCTGGAAGCCTGTGGCTGAAATCTGGCCAACAGCCAGATGTGTTGGAATATAAGGTTTGGGCCTAAATTGGGGTTTTCTCTCAATAGCATATAAATGTTAACTATTTGTTATAATCTATAAATATATATCTCCAGAATCATGTGGAATTGTTTGTATTTGTTTGTTTTATACTGCCTTGGATATTGTCCTGCAAGGGTTACGTTAGGTAAAGGGGCAGTTCAATAAATTCAGAGTATGTCAACCAGTGGATGGCTACATCTCTAAATGAAATGTATATACAGTGTGTGTAATCAGCTTAGTTTGTGATCAGATACCTGCATTAAAAAATAACCCTATCTATCTTATCTATATCACTTATTCTATGTAGAGTTACAGGGGAGGCCTGGGTTCTACCTAAAGGAATTTATGGCACAAGGATACACCCTAGGTGGGGTGTCAACTCATCTCAGAGCATAAGCACACACTCACATACACGGAAACAGCAATTATGTCTTTGGTTTGTAAAAGGAAGCCAGAGTGCTTATTGGAACCTCACAAAGCACAAAGAGAGCATGTGGACTCCACATACACACACTGCACGTGAGATTCAAACCACCAAGCCAAAGTTTTATTATTATTTATAAATATTTATTAGGGTGACAATGATGTATTGATTTTTCATCATAAGTAGATTAAATGAAATGGAGGCACGGTGGCATAGTGGCTAGCACTGTCGCCTTGCACCTCCGGGGTCTGGGTTTGATTCCCGTCTCGGGGTCTTTTGCATGAAGTTTGCGTGTTCTCCCTGTGCTTGGTTAGTTTCCTCCCACAGTTCTAAAACATGCAGATTATGCTAAGTGGTGTTCCCAAATTGCCTGTAGTGTGTGTATGTTGACTGGACATCCTACCAGGAATAGGAATAAATAATAAGTACATTGGTCATCCTTGGCCTCCACAGTCCTTAGGTGGATCATAGAGGATCCTAGATGAATGAATGTACAGCGTGTCTGCTTGGGATATTAATGAGATGACTTCAGAGATTAAGGATTCATAAAATGATATATTCTGTAAATACACTGGCCTATAATAACCTATTGATAGTCCTTTTTTTTTAAATACAAGGTATAATAATTATTAATCATAAGATATTAGCCTGCATGAGAATTAAGTTTATTATGAAACAGACACTACTTTTATGGACATATTTGCACTTTACTGTACATTACCTTTTAAATGTGAATGCAAATTAAACTAATAAACTGCATTTTTGGTGTCTTTCATAATAAGTGGAAATTAATCTATAAAATGCAACATTCTGCAATTAAACTTTTTGGGGGAAACCAGACTTTAAGGCTGTAACTCCTGGTTTAGACAATACACAAAAAAGGAAACATATTTCAGTTCAGGAAATGTCTTTTTTGACATTTGGATGTCTTTTGGAACTCAAAAGAACTGAAACTGTCAAAATTTCACCATGTGAAGGGTTTTCCCAGGCTGCACATGTATCTGTGTTCTTCTTGGCATTTGGCTTACTTTCTTCCTAAAAACATAAAATTAGCAAACAGCAGCATGAAAAGCATGTTTCCTGGCAACCAGTGCTTATTTGCTTAGGGTTGTTTCCTGTGCTATGGTAACAAGAAACAAGCAGAATGAAAACAGGAAGTGAAATGTTGTCATGTGTTTTGAACTATGTATTTTGAACTGTTCCTTGTGGGCCTGTGCTGTGAAGGCAAGGCAGATGTTAGATTAGAGCACCGTTTATTTCTGTCCTGACAGAACACTGTATAATGAAGGGGTGCAGTTGTATAGCTCTCCCTTTACGTACGTCAGGAGTTCTGACATTTGTTCTTGTTCTGTACTATATAGACGTTCATGATAAAAAAGAGTTTATCATTACTAGTGTTTGTTGAATATAATTGATCAATCCAGTGTTGCTGTTACATTTCAAATTAATTTATTTGATTTGGTATTGATGCTTGCTTGGTGTCAATAAGAGTCACTTGTTACTTTGCAACTATAAATGATGGAAATGGTCCAATGAACACAAATGTTGCACCTACATATCACCTCATACCTCTAGGATACAATCACAGGATTATCCTGTCATTCAACTCACATATGTCTTTCAGCGAGTATGTAATCACCCGGTAACAATCTTACTGATCACACCCGTACCTAGGGGCAGTAAAGAAAAGAAACAGTCACAGTTATGTCTAAGCCTAGATTACATATGAATTGAAATAGAATATCCTGTATTTAAAAAACGGCATTCCTAACAACAATTGATGGACATGACATCCAATCCGTGTGCATGTATTTCAGAGAGATATAAGAGTGATAGAAAGCATTTAAGGGGGTCATTAATGTAGAGCAGAGAGTTGAGGTCGTACTGATTCAAATTCGAATTTTATTTGTCACATAGACAGTAATACACAGTACGATATGCAGTGAAATGGGGTCCATCCATGTGCTTAAACAACCGTTCATGACCTTAAAATAAAAAGAAATAAATTATGGAATAAAGTAAGAAATAGAAGATACAGAAACTTTGCTATAGAAAAACATAGCTATTTAAAATATAAAAAAAATATAAAAAATATATATAACTATATAAATATAAAAACACAATATACTTAACTTCATTCATTCATCTTCTATACCGCTTTATCCTGTATTTAGGGTCGCAGGGACCTGGAGCCTATCCCAGGAGACTCTGGGCACGAGGCAGGGTACACCCTGGACAGCGTGCCAATCCATCGCAGAGCGCACACACACACACACACACACATACACACACACATACACACTCATTCACACACTATGGTCAAGTTGGGAATGCCAATTAGCCTAATCTGCATGTCTTTGGACTGTGGGAGGAAACCGGAGTACCCTATACTTAACATGAAATATAGAAAACTATAGAAAACCTTTTTTCCCCAGATAAAATTAACCCAGTGAAGAAATTGCTGTTACATACAGGAACGAAAACATGGACATTTTCAATTTGGACTGATTTGCACTGGAGATAGATGGGATAAGGTATAGGAATAGGGTCCATCCATGTGCCACCCGGCACATCAGGTGATGGATACTCCCCACCCTGGAGGTATCTGTTGTTTCTGTGGAAGTTACTTATGCCGTCGAGTTGCCAGCTCGACATATTTTCACTTTTGGATGAAGGATCTTGCTCAATGATCCAACAGTGCCAGCATGGTAGCATCAGGAATGGAATGGAATGGAGATGGCCTGAATCAAATGCAGAATTGAATCATATTTATTGGATGTTGTGAAATCAGGTCTATCGAATATATGTTTGACTAATTCAGAATGTTTCTACACTGTATTTTGTTTAATAAATATTCCTATTTTTCTTTTTCATATCCACATTACAGTACACTGAAAATATCAGAGTTTGGGATCTTCTCCATCACATTTACATAAACCAACCACAAAAATGAGTGTTGACAATGTTGCGCCATTTATAATATCTGAATCATAATACAGTAAGAATTGTCTAAAGACAATACAGTATCATTTTATTATTCATTTGCAGTATATCTATGCTAACAGTTTTTTTAATTGCAGTTGCACAGCTGCATCTGTGCTTGTCCACACCTCTACCAATCCAATGTGATGATCGAACATGTCGTCTATAGTTACGGAAGCATCAAACAGATATAACAAAGTGAAGACAGAGGCTGAGGCAGACATGTGTATTATTTATAGTGAATATCAGTGGATCCTCAAGAAACAGTAAGTTTCAACATTTATAACTCATCAAATGCCACATTGGTACCACTACCTAAATAAGGCATTTGAATGCCTGTAATGAGAGACGAGTCAAAAGCTGATGTGTGTCTTTGATAACAATTAAGGGAGGGGTTACCTGTTTATTTTGGAATTACGACACTAGACAGAGAACCGCAGTGACATCACAGCTGTGACCAAAGAGAAGTTCTTATCAGTGCTGCACCCTTGTTTTGAGTTGTGATACAAAATATGCTGTCCTTATGTTAGACTGTAAATATTTACAAGCTGATGTTATTATTTTCTTATAGGATCTAAGACAATGACCACAGAGCTATGATATAATTATTTGTACCAAATTTGATCATATTCAATTATAAGCCATTCAGCAAAAGTATAATACAGTATAATAAGTATATTTTCTCATGTATATTTTGAGGAACATGAGTATAAACAGCATAAAAACATTAGTTATCAGGACTGTGGTTCACAACAGAAACATAAAGTGATATAATAAATCCACATATATATATATATATATATATATACTGATCAGCTATAACATTATGACCACCTGCCTAATATTGAGTAGGTTCCTACCTCTTTTCCACCAAAACAGTAATGACCTGTGTGTTCTGACACCTTTCTTTTGGAAACTGTTGGATCCTTCCTTAGATCACTTTTGGTACAGTATGTCCTGACCACTGCCGCCTGGGAACATCCCACAAGATCTGCAATTTTGGAGTTGCTCTGACCCAGTTGTCTAGCCATTACCATTTGGCCATTCTCACAGTAGCTACATTTTCAATATCTCGGTATAATGGCGGCTGGAAGTTGTTGGGATATTCTGTATTAGGCAGCAAATGAACCTTTTTTTCCTGACATTGATGTGCCGGAAGCAGAAAAAAAATGGGCAAGCATAATTGACTTTGACTAGGGCCAAATTGTGATGGTTAGAGGACTGGATCAGAGAACTACTATCGCAGTTATTATGGGATGTTCCTGGTCTGCATTGGTCAGGACCTATGAAAAGTGATCCAAGGAAGGAAAACAGTTGAACTTGGCGACAGTGTCATGGGTCGCCAAGGCTCACTAATGCACGAAGACTGACCTTTGTAGTCAGATCCAATAGAAGATCTAGTGAAGATTAAATTGGTGAAAAGGTTGTGATGGAAAGGTGTCAGAACACACAGTGCATCACCGTTATGGTGGCAAAACTCATTATTAGGCAAATGGGCAAAATCCTATGGCGGGTTGGTGTATATGCAGATTTATTACGCCACTTTATGTTTCTGCTGTGAACCATAGTCAGCGAAATTCACGGTAGCTGAACTGTCTACGCTGTTAGTAATTATACTCATGTTCCTCAAGATATACATGAGAAAATGTTTCACCTGATAATTCTTCAATGGATATTTGCAGAGCTTTAAGTAAGGAAAAAGAGTCTTCAAAGCTAAGGTTTTAGATTAAAGCTTGAATGAAATGATGTTAGACAGATATGTGCATGTGTGTGTGTGTGAGTGAGAGAGAGAGAGAGGACTGATTCAATCACACTGCAACAGCCATGGCAACTAATGGGTGGTGGAAGATGACATCAGAACTTAATGTGATAGGAGTTTAGGGTAGGGCCCTTCTGCTCTTTGTTCAGTGTGTGAAGTCACTGGTGTCTTGCCTACTGACATACAGCACCCCATTTCCCAGCTCAATTTATGCCAAATTTCCAACCTTCATCTACCATTCTGGATATCTTCAAGCGCTGTGAGTCAGAGGGGAGTAGGTTTGGCGCTTGATCATAGATCAGTCTTATTCTGATTTACGTAGCCAAGAAGTATAATAACTTTCACAGTGCAGTCAAGCATTGAGTTACCAACCTGGTCTCTCTCTCTCTTTTTTCCCTACTGTACTCAGAGGCTAATGCAACTTTTACTCTGCGGTATTATATTTAGCTGGCTTTCTCCTTTTGTAATCAGGCTGATCATATGTACAAGTGCTCTTAGAGCGTATAAGTACTGCAATCAACCATTCGTCTCGTGTAATTTGTTCCCATGCTCTAAACTACCATAGGCACTAATTAGATGAGCACAGAGGCACATCATAATACCCAAGTTCTTTCTGGAGCAGGTCCAACCACAACATGGTAATGATTAGCAAGTTTAATCAACATGAATGTAGATTTACTGAGATTTTTATTGGTTTGGGAAATGGGGTTTGGTTTTTATGCATGCTTGCAAAAAAATACTTCAACTGAATGTTGCTAATGTATTTATGTCAGTTAAGCCCATCTGTAAAAAGTCCAAGGAAGATTGTATTGATGTAGTTGAAAGGCTGTAGAACTTTGTCATTATTTCATAATGGTGGTTGACCTGGTGTTTAGAAGAATGGATATGTAACACCTGGAAGCTACAGTTACTGGTCCCTGTTATACTAATTATATATCCCGTATACATATCTACAAGTCTTTTCTCTTCTCTCAGTGCCTGGCTTAGGAGTAAAAGGCCTGACATAAAGTTCACTATTTACACGTGAAAGAACTTACTGTACTCCAAATAAATGTCCAAGCTTGATCTAGATGCTAACTATTTGAAGTTTTATTTTGACTGCCTGGATTGCTTTGAAAGTATCTGTGGAAAATGTGCTGCTAGTAAAAATGTGTGCGACAGCAGAAATAAGAGCTGGAGAAGCAATCATTCTCCTCTTATTGGAACTGAACCATCATTGTGCGGCAGCATCAGTCAGATCCTTCAAAATGTTTGTAGGCTCTGTTTAACATGTTGACCATTTCAATAGTTTTCATTACATAACAAAATCATTAAACACCTGTATGAATTTTTCCATATTGTAAAAGGATGATGGTAAAAATATACAGGGTCACAAAAGTCTCCATATGTAAGGGACACCTTAATAAACATCTTTCACAACATCCTCTACATGATTGCCATTTCTTCAACACACACAGACGGAGTGTCGTCTCTCCCACTCACGATGAGCTCACATTAACACATCTGGTGTTATGCATGTAATTGCACCTCGACTTGTGTTCTCAATGCAACAACGGCCCAATCCTGCCATAAGAATGATTCCAAAACATTTCAATGCCTTTTTTAGGGCCTAGCTAAAAAAATGGCCAAAAATTGGATCCACAATTTGGATTTAACTAATCAAAAAGGTCATACTGTAATTAATATGTTTAGCTGGCAACAGTGCTTTTAACCTTAACTGATGCAGTGTGTAGTTTCTCAGTTCTTAAACAGCCACGTTGAAAGATCTCTCCCATGGTTGTGGAAAAGATGTTACCGTGTACAACGAATGAGAAAAGCTGAAATTACTGGAATTGGGTTAAGTACTGTAAAACGCATTATTATAACGTGGAAGGATACAGAATTGTAGGGCTGAACTGTAAAGTTTGCTGAGCAAATGTGGTCAGAAAAAAAAATCTGAATTGTATTTATTGAATGCTTTGTAAAGTTGCATCATAAAAATGGACAGTAGAAATCATAGCTATGTTTAATATTAAAAATAAGATAATTTCCACATGAACAAAGAAACAGGAACTCACAGGATTGGGATGGAACAATTTGTGGTCATAAGAAATCCACTTGTTAGTGAGACCAAAAGAAAAACCCTTATATTTGGTAGGGAGCATAAAGACTGGACTTTGGAGCAATGAAAAATTGTCATGTGGTGTGATGAGTCCAGATTGACAATATTCTACAGCAGTGGATCTGTCAGGGTAAGAAGGGAAGCAGATAAAGCAATGCAACCATCATGCACAGTGCACAACGTTTTGCACTTTGGACGGAAATTAGTGTGACATACCATAAGATTGTCAAAACATTTTACACTGAATGCACATCATTATCAAAACTAAAGGTAGTCCAAGGAAGTATTCGGGTGTGCAAATTAATATTTATTTTTGTATATAGGATGGTGAGTCAAAAATTATCTGCATTAATATTAATATTAATATCAACACTTTGCGTTCCAGGCTGCCGTCACCCCAGTTTCTGCTGTTCAGGTGTATGTGTTACATCAAGAAGATAGTGATAAAAAATGATGTATTTGTCTTTTATAATTGTTAATTAAAATAAATTCTTCAACCAAGGTGCAGGTAATTTTTCGCTCACCCACTACCTAAAGTATCGAAATTTTAAAAGATGTTTTGCTCAAAAGCATTAATTTCCCCAACATATGATGACTATAGTTACACCCTGTAGTTAGTAATTCATTACATCACTTGTAACTTACACAGACAGCTTGCTTGCTTCAAGGACGCACGTTGTCAAGTATAATGTTAGATTATTCAGTACATCCATTATATTAGGCAAGGTTAAGTATGTGTTTTTAAAGCTCCCATCATTGACCTTTTAATCAGATCTGAGCATGGCAGCTCCTTTGAGGTCTGCTGCTAATAAACACTGTTGTTCCGCTAAAATTGACCCATAAAAGAAGCATTACTCTGGAAACATCTTGTAAATCTAACGAGGGAATATGGCGGTATGGAACAGTAATTGGAAACACACCTGCATGAATATTTATGTCTGTGTCCTTAAGTTCCCTTGGCATCCGTTACTGAGTTGCAATATATTTTTTCATACATAGGAGGGTGAACACTGTTTCACAGAACACTAGAGTTTATCTCTAATCGGATGTGCTCACCTCTCTTCATATTATAGTTGTGTTTTATTTGCATGCAAAAATGGTTGTTTTACTTTAGGAAGTTTTTGAGTTGCAGTTATTTGATATGGCCTGGGTTAAAGATTAAATACATCACTGACATATATACAGGTCCTTCTCAAAAAATTTGCATATTGTGATAAAGTTCATTATTTTCTGTAATGTACTGATAAACATTAGACTTTCATATATTTTAGATTCATTACACACAACTGAAGTAGTTCAAGCCTTTTATTGTTTTAATATTGATGATTGTGGCATACAGCTCATAAAAACCCAAAATCAAAAAATTAGCATATTTCATCGACCAATAAATGAAAAGTGTTTTTAATACAAAAAAAGTCAACCTTCAAATAATGATGTTCAGTTATGCACTCAATACTTGGTCGGGAATCCTTTTGCAGATTCTTGTGTCTTGTGTCTCTCAGCTTTCTCTTCACAATATCCCACAGATTCTCTATGGGGTTCAGGTCAGGATCTTCAATCTTCATCTCCATAAAGCTTTTCAGCAGATGGAAGCATGAAGTGCTCCAAAATCTCCTGATAGCTAGCTGCATTGACCCTGCCCTTGATAAAACACAGTGGACCAACACCAGCAGCTGACATGGCACCCCAGACCATCACTGACTGTGGGAACTTGACACTGGACTTCAGGCATTTTGGCATTTCCCTCTCCCCAGTCTTCCTCCAGACTCTGGCACCTTGATTGCCGAATGACATGCAAAATTTGCAACCTGTAGCCCATTTCCTGCACACGCCTGCACACGGTGGCTCTGGATGTTTCTACTCCAGACTCAGTCCACTGCTTTCGCAGGTCCCCCAAGGTCTGGAATCGGTCCTTCTCCACGATCTTCCTCAGGGCCCGGTCACCTCTTCTCGTTGTGCAGCGTTTTCTGCCACATTTTTCCTTCCCACAGACTTCCCACTGAGGTGATACAGCACTCTGGGAACAGCCTATTCGTTCAGAAATTTCTTTCTGTGTCTTACCCTCTTGCTTGAGGGTGTCAGTGATGGCCTTCTGGACAGCAGTCAGGTCGGCAGTCTTACCCATGATTGCGGTTTTGAGTAATGAACCAGGCTGGGAGTTTTTAAAAGCCTCAGGAATCTTTTGCAGGTGCTTAGAGTTAATTAGTTGATTCAGATGATTAGGTTAATAGCTCGTTTAGAGAACCATTTCATGATATGATAATTTTTTGAGATAGGGATTTTGGGTTTTCATGAGCTGTATGCCACAATCATCAATATTAAAACAATAAAAGGCTTGAACTACTTCAGTTGTGTGTAATGAATCTAAAATATATGAAAGTCTAATGTTTATCAGTACATTACAGAAAATAATGAACTTTATCACAATATGCTAAGTTTTTGAGAAGGACCTGTACTGTATCATATTCATTAGTTTATTAATCATTCATTCATCATCATCATATGAATAAATTAAACACTTATAAATAGTCGTTGTTATAATGTATTTCACTCTAAAATTAGATACTTCTCTTATCTGTATTAAAGAGCAAATATTTATGAAGTTATGACGAATGCCAGTTTTTATTCTCTCCACAAGTCTGATTTACAAAATATCAGGGTTTCATAACTAAAGAACTGAATACATCATTGCCGCTATAGTATAATAGGATATTTACTGTATGCATGTTCTCCCTGTGCTTGGTGTTTTTATTTCAGCTACTTTGATTTTCTTCCACAGTGACAAGACATGTGTTGTAGACTGATTGGCATATCGGAAAGGGTGCCTTGTGTCATTAGTTCCCTGGGAGGAAGAATGGACAAACAACATCATTAACTATTCCAATTTTGGACTAACAAAGTGCTGGTTTAAACTTGTGGTGTGTTGGCCAAATATTGACTATTTTTATTACACAATATAGTGAATGGTAATTTTGTTTATTTTATGGCTTTTTATTACATGAACCACATTTCTGCTATTTTAAGCCTTGTATTTTTCCTATTCCAAAATAATCAAAGTCAATGTTTCTGTACTGGATACCGCGAGTAGACTTTCTATAAAAAGACTTTCCAAATATAAGGAAAGTTGACAATTTCAGATTGTAAAGTCAAAGCAATCAACTGTGGCATCAAATGGTAACATTTATAGTTTCTGTTTATGGCACATATTCGTATACTTTAATATAGTTTAATTAGTGTTTTTGAACAGCTTTATCTGTTGTCTTCATCAGTCTAGAAAACTTTTTTTTTTAGTTTTTACATTTGGTTCCTCTACCCTTAAGAGGCAACTCGTTTATGTGAATTTTTCCTCATGAACAGGAAATTAGAGATTTTAAACGCCTGTTGTATGATACAAAATGTCAGCACCCTTAAAATACTCCGGAATGCTGGACGTCTGAGAACGCTCCCGTCTCCATGGTAACCATAGCTCTCAAACACAAACTCTGATTTGCTGTCCAGACAAGAAAAGGGCGGCTAAGGGAAAGGTTTTCCCAAGCGAGAGAGCTATAGCAGAGGGTGGGTAGATGTGGGAAAACTTTCAAACCGCTAAAGAATGCAGTACTGTGGAATGGTAACGGGTCTGCAGCTGCGGGGGTAGCTGGGATTTTGTTCACAAATCAATCTGATATCTTTCTTCCAATTTTACTTGAAGTGTTTTATCAATAGAGTAAAAAACGGAGGGACGAAAAAAATGAAATTGTGCAGTGTGAAAGTTATATAATAAATCACCATGGTCTCCCTCTGTTCTGGTTTTCATGGTTCTGAATTTCATTTATTGTTGCTCTGGTTCTGCATTCAATAAACATTACGCAACAGTTTCAAATAAGTGATCTGCTTGGATGAGAAGCACTTCATGAGTGGTGATACAGAGCATGATGATTCAATTTCGATTCAACTCAGTTTTATTTGTTTAGCACTTTTAACAAATCATAATCTGCTGATAATAAATAGCACTTGTAGAACCGCTGTACAAAAGCAATATCTCACTCAAAGATGCGTTGTTGTACTGAATATCAGCACGGCTCAGCTAGAGTGCTGTATATATCACAGCCATGCTGATATTCAGTACAACAGCGCAACCTCAAGTATGATATTGCTTAATCCTCTCAAGACAGGGTAAGTGGATTTTTTTTGCTGTGCTTCCATTTAATATTGAACAAATATATTGTTTTGAAATAGGTAATTTCTTCAGTTCCATGTAATAATACACAACAATAAAGCAGCATAGTATGCATGATTGAACAGTGTAAAATAAATGCAAAATACGCAGTATGAATGTGGAGGACAATGAATGCTATCTAGACAAAACAATGATGAATGGAAGACAACAGTGCAAACAATTGTTCCAAAGCAGCATGCATGTAGCATTGTGTCATAATGCAATTTTTGTGATAATGTGTGTGTGTGAACATTCCAGAATGGGTACCGGGATGGATTTTGCTTAGTCCAGGTGTTGAGGATGTTGAGAAATAGCAATGTGTCCTCTGTGTTCATTTTCATCTATTACGTACCTCCATCCACTGGATTTGTCTTTAATAAAATAGTGGACAAGCATAGATAGAGGTCGTGTCACTAGATGTGGACTGAATGACTTCTCTACCGGTCTATCATTCTGGGCAACTAAAATATGCTTAGAAAACAAACAACCTAGATCCACAGCTACATCGTGATATCTTTTAGATTCTTGCTCCTAAACCAAAACAACTGTGATCCCAAAGGGATGGAACTAATGAGGAGGATATCTGGTATGCAATGGCAGCTGAGATTAAATGCTATGATTATGTAAGTAAACACGCAGTCAACATTAAAGTCAGAGACAGAAAAGAAAGGAATGAGCAAGGCAAAGGTTATTTCACATAATTTTTAGCATTGAATCCGTATAGTTAACAATGTCTTTAAAAGTGTAAGAACAAGACTTAATAGTGGCTCACCACTCATTACTTCCGTACTGAAATTTAAGAAGATGCAGATGTTTTTTTTTTTCTCATCTTGTCCTTGCAGTGAGAGAACCGCTCTAACATGGATCACCGTCCTCAACTCTGTAATGGCAACTAGAATGATAAAAACAGAAATACAACCAGCTTTACAATATGATTCCAATAAGAGGATCTTTTCAGAGCAACTTAACTTAACTCAGTGCTTTGAAGTCTGTATCATCACTAGGATACTCATCATCAGTACCATCAGTCTAAAACACTTTTTTATTATAATTTTTTAAAACGTTTTTAAAAGCAGATGAATAGGTATTCTGCTTGGCTTGGCAGAGAAGTTGTGTGCCCACTTTTTTTTCTTCTTTTTTTTATCTACAGTAGGAGTTCAGGAAGTCAAGCCCAGATCTGTGTCTAGCCCAATTTGCTTACTTAAGTCCTGGTCCTGGCATACAATAGGAGTGAGAGAATATTGGATTTTGTGAGAAATGGTGTCTGGAAATTCTGAGCAAAGAAACAGGCACCAGTTGAATGTCTCTCAGCCTGTTGTTACAACTGGGTTAATAAAAGCATAGCTCATATTTTAACAGTCTGTCTGTCTGAGAGGAACATATACAGCCTGCAGATTTACTCCAACAAATGAGAAATATCTAGTTTTAGAGTTTTCTTCCTCCAAGTAATCCAACCTCATTTGGCTTTCACCAATGTTTCAGTGTTGAGCAGCTGTTCACTCTTGACACTGAAGCAGCCAGAACATTTTGGCATCACAAGACCACTCTAACAAAGTGTTATTCATGTTTATAAAGTTAATTAGCAAAAAATAACGATTATACACTTGATCAAACCAAAACCAATTGAGTATAATTTGTTTTTTGGTCTCAAACCTTAGTGACCCATTTAGATTCAATAATTTGTATCTGCTCCATCTCTCTCTCTCTCTCTCTCTCTCTTAAACCGTGAGACCATCTGCTAGATAATTCTATGATTTCCACCCTGCTGGATGACATCCCCATTTTGTAATACGCCTGCACAAACATTACCGTAGCGTGTGGCTGAAAATAGCCATACTCAAAGATGATACAGTGTTCCAGTGGACACATAAAAAAAAAATAATTTATTTGTCTTTTTACAGTTCAACGTCAGAGCTTTTAAATGATGCCCTCAGCTACACAAAGTCATCGATGTTAGACTCTGCTGTGTGAGTGTGTATAAGCACAGCTGCACCCGATCTTCTCCAAGCTAAATCTCACTTTATCTAACCAGGCCCTGTTTTATTTGGACCCTTGTGTGTGTGGACAGAACTGCATTTCATCTAAGAACAATACGTCCCTAGTGGATACTGAAAGGTTCTGGAGTCTGTATGCAGCCCACACCATTTCTTCCATGGGTGGAGTTTGATTGGACAGTGTGCAGTCGAGTTACAGACAGACATGACTGTGTTTTTTAGCTTTAGGATCAGGATCAGGAAACTTTATACAATGATTATGATGATGATGTGACTCAATTTAGTCTATTTATTATAGTGTGTGCAAAAATATTATGGGCCAATCAAACTTTAAGCATGCATCAAAATATACGAATTCTGTTCAATTTTGAATCAAAGTTCAATTCAATTCAATTTTATTTGTATAACGCTTTTAACAATTGTCATTATCGCGAAGCAGCTTTACACAATGAAAAGAAATTATGGAAGTTTGTATGAAATGTGAATGTGTATGAATCAAAATGATAAGACTGTAAAATGAAGTAAAAGTAGAAATTCCCCATTTGCATTTCTACTTGAGGAAATGTACAGTACAAAGGTATTTAACTTTAAATTGATTTAAAATATAAAAAATACTGACCTTTTATTAGCTCACTGTAATGTACGACATTACCACACCATGCACAAATGTAGTGAAATAGAAATGACATATATTTGTTGTAGGATGTAGTGGAGTAAAAGTAAAAAGTATCCACTTATATAATAGTCTAATTATTATTATTATTATTATTATCATTAAAGGGCACTTGTGGCCCAGTGGTGGGTGTTTTGCCTGCCATGTGAAAGGCCCGGGTTCAAAACCCAGCCAATGCCCAAAACTACAGCCACTGGATGCAGTGCCGGTTTCAAGCCTGAATAAAATGGGAGGGTTGCATTAGGAAGGGCATCTGGCATAAAAACCTTTGTCAACCTTGAATGTCCGGACCGGATGGTCCACTGGGGCAACCATTTGCCGGGCTCAAACGAAGACCAACAACATTATTATTATTATTATTATTATTATTATTATTATAAGCGGTAGTTACCAATGCCATACTATAAGATGAGAAATTGAATAACTTGGTTATATAATCTTTGTATTTATCTGAGAAGTAATGCTGAAAATGATCAATTCAAGTAGGAACAAGCACATTTACATTACATACTGTGGTTTCCCCCTATGTGTGGATTATTATTTTGCCTCCACAATAAAGTTACTGGGTTGAGCCTGCCAACCCATTGTAGAAGCTCTGCCCACACTCCTGGTGATTAAATACTGTATAAATAAGTGAAACATGTAGCATTACCAGTTTTGTACAGATACAGAAACTTTCTGGTAGTTGTTGCTTTTGTCACATTGTCCCAGCATGAGGTCAGAGTGAAACCTGGCTCCCATACTGGGAGTGTGCAAGTTGAAAATTTGTGTCATGTAACATGTACAGTACAATGGCTCACTATTTATTCATTTGTTATTTCAGTTAGAGCTCAATTTAAAAATATTGCATTACAAAAGCTTTAACCTTGTGGCTACAAAGTATGTTAATTTAAAAAAGATCCCACTGACAATGCATAACCATATGTCTTACATTCTTGAGTATTAGTATATAGTGGTGAGATCAGCTGGAAATTATTTGTGCACTCTGGATGAGTGATGTCTTTTGTCACTGCCTGTCATGTCTGAGGGCTCATTCAAAGTTATCAGTAACTGAACTGCCAGGTCTGCCTTTGGTCCTCAGCTGGTAAAGAAAAGGTCAAACAGATGGCCCACTGTGAACAATGTACTGCTGTTAACAATGCAGCTTATGTAATGAAGCATTTGTTCAATCATAAGTAGCACAGTATGAAATACATCATTTATAGATTGCTGGTCAAAAGCTTGGCTTATGTGTTTTGATTATAAAATGTTTTTAAAGGAAAGAAAAAAAGTATCATGGTGGAATATGCACAGCAAATTCCCCAGTGTCGAATTAACACCAAGCAGTATTTATGAGTCCAGTTGGACTCAATTCAGTTTTACTTAGATTAAAACACTTTTAACATGGGTAATTGTCAAAAAGCAGCTTTAAGATTAAAAGATTATGGAGAACCCCCTGGGATGACAATAAGAAGAATGCTTGAGAGGAACCAGTCTGAACAGGGAACCCATCGTTATTTGGTTAAATGAACACTAGGGACTTTATTCTGTATGACGTTCAATGACCTCAAGTGTCAAGTACTGGCCTGAAAAATGGTTGCAAAACATCAAGCCTTCATACATCTTCATGAACTGCTTCCCCCGCTCCATTCCATTCAACTCAACATTGAACACACCTTTTAGGATTTTAGGACATGCCACTTTATTGCAATGAGTGCAAAGGATTTTGGGGGAGGGGATTAAACCAGAGAACCTAAAGTAAACCCATAGGGATGTGAATAGGATTATGGGAACCTCCATATATGGTGCTCAGAACCAAACTGGAGGAACCTGAAACAGTAAACACTACCATTCCACTTGGATGCAAAACAATCAAAAGCAAATAAAATTTTACATTTACCTCATTTTATGAAACATCAAGATCAAACAGAAAACCAGATCAAAGAAACTGCTGTATACAAATTTATTAAGAACACTGATGCAGTAGGACATAAATGGAAGAATCATTCTCAATTCTGAACCTACTAGAAATAAATCATACAATCAATAACAGACTTAAAGTACTAAAGCGCATTCCATTAGAATGCCTTGTCAATAAAGTTACCCTTATAGCTTCCCATCAGCTAATTCTGACTGGCAATGTCTTTTCAAGAAATTAAATCTTCAACGTTACATACGGACCACATTATTGTAATACATTGAACAAATTATTGATACATTTCACTTGTTGGACTTAAGCTAAAATGTATAGCTACTATACTGTACTAGTACTTATAGTACTCTTAGCTACTCGAGCATTAGGAACCCCTCACAAATCTACACAACACCCTTCTACCTCACAACCACACAGTGACAGGCTTGGTTTCTCTCATAAAATTTTTTTTTTTTTTTTTTAAACTCTACACTTATTTTACAGTCTGATGTAGGCCTATTTGTACACATCGTTGCTGGGTTAGAGATGAGGTGAGGCGGGCCAAATTGTAAATCTGGGTTGGCGAATCTTCTACAAATTTAGGAGTCTTATTTATTGTAGACTTACAGTATGAACCGCAATGCTGCACCTGGGCAAAGATGTGTCAGTAAAGTATTAAAAATGCAAAACCTTTATATATTTAAAAAAGAAACACTTTTAGAACTTCTTTTCTTAACCTTACATTCCATTCTTTCAGCATTTTACAGTGCTGCATATCATTTTTCTGACATTGTTGTAGCTACAGTAGCACCCTTTTGTGGATGAGTGTGGCAAAACATAATAATAAATGGGTTGGATAATATACATAAGATCTATTTAGACAACCTTTTGAATAGATTACCATACACCGTAACAAATAACGCATAATGTTGAACATGAGAACAGGATGTCTAGACTTACAGCATCTATGTGTAACAAGAAGGAAACGAACAGACACCATAAGTGAAAGATCAAAGCTCAGGAAGGGCTCGGTTACGTGGCATCAGGTTCCCATAGATGTCCATAGTGGCACTGATCTCAGTCGGAGTGGCTGTGGGGAACATGTTGGTGTGGACCTTTTGTGTGGGTGTGTGTGTGTGTGTGTGAGAGTCATCTAATGGTGATGTGTGACTGTGTAGTGCAGGGACTTTGAAAACACAAGCTCATGGCTGGGCCTCTGTGTTGACTTCCTTGTCATAAATGTAGCTTCCAACACCACCTGTGTTCACTCCTGAAAGCATCACAATGAAACGATCACATTATATGACAAAAGGATCATTCACACACAAAAAGTGCAATAACACAGTATAAAATGCACACAGTAACTATATATAAAAAACAATACAAAAATAGAAAAATTTGTTTAGATTACTTTTTAATGCAAATATGCACATGCTTCCTCTTAAGAGTCTAGTGCTAGAGTTATATTTTTAGAATATGATCACAGGATGTTTGCATGCTCAAGAGAATAATGAATAGAACAGCTCCACCTAGAGGGTGAAAGGAGACTGTACCTTTTGGTCCAAACAGGACAGCGTAGCATGGTTTATGGCAGTAGGGTTTGCCATCATGCTGACAAAAAAATAAATAAAACAAACATCACGATTTGTGTACATTTCTATTATTTACAGTTTGAAATATGAGCAGTATAAGATTGTTGGAGTATGATGTTAATTTCCCATTTAAAAACAGAGTTGTGAAATTAATGGAAAGGTTTATGATCCATTACTTGAGCAACTTTTTCATGAAACCTCTTATACGCTCACGATTTATTATGGTGTTGCAATCTTAAGATGGCATGATAAAAAAAAAAGAAAACTAAATCAAAACACTGTGGCAGTGCTGTTTCTGTGGGTTTGATAGCCATCGTTTATGGTAAAGTCATAACAACCTAGCAGCAGCTAATGTAGCATGTTACAACAGTAGTAGTAAAAACACTGCCAAAGGAGTCTCAGTTGGGGCCTTGTCTAAGGGCCATGTTGTCCCCAGTGTGGAGAAATGGGGAAAGGAGGGAGGGAGGGAGGTGTAAAATCCAGGGAGATGCAGACGGAAGTAAAAAAAAAAATAAATAAATAAATAAATAAATAAAAATTAATAGTCTAAGCTGCATTTTGTATTTTGAAAAGGACAGTACTGCGTTAAACATCTGTTCATACCACATGAAAACACAATCTTGTCTTTCGTACTTTAAATAAAGCATTAAGAGTTACTACACTGGTGTCTTCTCCATCAACAATAACTTGCATGCAACTTTAAACACATCAGGCAAAATCACTACATGGAATCTTTTAGATTATCTTGTTTCTAAAGAACCACACTTCCTTTACAACGGAAAAGCGCTTTTTTTTTTTTTTTTTTTTTTGCAGCGCTCGTTTTCTTCTCACCTCTGCGTGACTCCCTGCAGCCAGGGTCTTGCTGCACCTCTCACAGCGCAGACAGGGCCGATGCCAGTCTTTCCCCAGAGATGTCACCTTCTCAGCTGCCATGACACAATAAAGCTTTATTAAAATTCTTATCACTTAGTGCTAGGTTACATGTTACCACCTTATCTGAGACCGAGTGACCTACCAAAGTAGACCCTTTTATTACACCTGGGGCACACGTTTGCCTCTCCAGAAAAGGTGGTGACGCTTCCAGCTGAAACAGGAAATCAGAGACGCCAACAAAGACCCGTTATTTCATCGGTTTTTGATGCCTTTACTGGATACTGGGTAGGCACGAGCAGCAGAGAGTTAACGAAAGTGCCTCTGATATGCAGCTGTGGGAAAAGCTTGGCTCGTTGGCTTCAGCGATTCCCCAGAGTGACTGAGTTGATGTGAATCTCTAAGCGATTCTTTTAATACCTTTAGAGGGAGGTCTGCTGGACGCCGGGCCGCGCTTCTCTTCAAGTTTGGGTGCACAGTCCACAGTAGACTGGGCTGGCTCTTTGTTGATTGGAGCCTCATACACATAAGAGCCTGCACCCCCAATGTTTACACCTGCAGAAGGGGAAAAAATAAAAGCCACCAAATTGAAACACAGTAAAAGCATAAAATGTACACATGATTTAGACAGGTGGAAATCCCTTTTCACCTATTTTGTACCCTAACTATTTAATATTTATTCCACAGTGTTGCCATTAATAGAACATATGAATAAAATCATTGTAAGAACATCAAACAATTAAACATGGCATGTATGAACCAGCAGAGGGTGCTCTCACTCACATACAAAACTATAGAGAAGAGTTCAAGTCTCTGTGAGATGACACGAAACCATTGCGAACAGGTGAAATGAACTTTATTCCAGGAAAGGTGAGCTGAAAGCGTTAAAATTTTCCAGCGGTTTCTGCTACATTGGCTCTTCTGTGGGATTGGGACAAATGGACTGTGCTGTGGTCCCAGTGGGCATACATGGGCTTTTGGTGTAGGGATGGGAATCACTAGGGGACAATATACAATATCATAACAATACCAAAGTGCCAATTTGATTTGTATTACAAACTTTTTGTTAATGAAAATATATATCCTTTATATGTATTAACATTTTCTTTTTACAATACTAAACAAACTTGGCAAATACTTTGCTCCTACCAGACAGAATGCTGCGCCGTCTGCCAAAGTAGGAACAGTTTAGAGCAGACTCCTAGAGGAACTACCTACAGTAAATACTACCACCTCAATTATCCAAAGTAATATATATTAAAATATCTAGTGTAGAATCAGTGTGAATTGTCACACAAAAGAATTGCCATTCATAATCGAATCATTTTGTGTGTGTGTGTGTGTCCCCCCCCCCATTTAAACGGTACCCAGTTTACTTTTATTTTCATTTTATGGCTCACTCATAGACTGTATTGCTTTATCTTGTATACAGAGTGGCGGGAGGCCTGGAGTCTATCCCAGAGAGACTTAAAGCATGAGGCAGGGTACACTCTAGATGTGGTGCCAATCCATTGCAGGGCACATCCACCCTCACACAATACGGTCAATTAGCCTAATCTGCATGTCTTGGGACTGTGGGAGGAAACTGGAGATCCCAGAGGAAACCCACCAAGCACTGGGAGGACATGCACACAGAGCCGAGGCGGGAATCAAACCCGGACCACGGAGCACTTAAACATATTTCAGTGAGCAAATAGCACAAACACTTACCCATTTTGCTTCTGCATCAGAGTACAATTCAGAGGCACTTTGTGGTCATTTGTAAGAGCCACACTCATTGCTACTGAATGTCTCCCTCACAGTCTACAGTATATGCGATAACATCTCAAACACATCTTTCAATATGACAAGGTCAATACTAACAGCACAGAGTATCAATTAATATGAAGATAAATAAAATATGAAATGATACCACAGCTTGCTTAAAAACAAGTACAGTAGGGTTATTCATTTCATTTTTATAATCACAATCTGTATTAACAATTATCATTAACTACTCATACTCTGTAATCTGGTATTAATGCACTGATTCTTTAAATACTACAGTAGTTTTATACAACATCATGAACTCAGTTCTCACCTTTTGGCCCAAAGAGGGCAGCATAGCAGGGCTTGTGACAAAAGGGTTTCCCGTCATGCTGCAAAAAAAGAAAGAAAGAAATAAATAAATAAAAAAAGGCAGAAGAATGTGAATGAGGCACAAAATAAAACTTGGCTGCTGTTTACAACCTGTATTGTTCCACCATGATACCCAGCTGTTATGAATAAAAAGGGGCGTTTAAATCAAACCTGCACTTGTGATGAAATTTCTCATGAAGGCGTGGAACTGACATTTCCAGAATAATTTAAGCATGATACGATAATGAGAGACTGAGCTGCAATAAAACATCTGAATGGTGCTAACATTTTAAAGAAGCATGCACGTCCGTGAATCACCATCCTAACCGAAAGTAGCACTCGTTCCCATGAACATTCAGCGAGTGGAACGTCTGATCCCTGAACCCAACTCCCTGATCCCTTGTCAACCTGCGGATGAGACGCATCTGTCTGTGGGAACTGTACACACAAACACCACTTCCACATTACAGGAACTGGGGGGAGAGAAAAAAAACAACACTTCTTCCTTGTTGTAGCCAAGCACTAGTGAAAAGCTTGGATAAGTGCATTAGTATAGCAGGAGATTATATAGACAAATCAAGGTAGTTTTCAACACTCATAACAGTGTTGTTATTCCACATAATCAAAAGTCCTGGTTTGACTCGAATGACCCTTGTATGATGGTGTCTCCTTGTGTGCACTTGTGCTTTAATTTGTGGCTAGATTGCTCAGTTTCCCCTTTCTGGATAAGTCTGTCAGCAGTTACTAGCACTCTGTTGATTGAGCTATAATAAGCAGATGTGTGCTGAATAGGAATAACCTTCACTTCTGTTACCAGGATAATGATGGGATGTGGTTACAATGGAAAGAACTATTGGCTGGCTGTGAGAGGAAGTCAAAAGGAAATTCTGAACAAGGCCAGTGGTCATGCCAGCAGATGTCTGCTGAGAAAAATTGCAAATATGCCTACAATCCTATCATCCCAGACAGTTAAACCACACTTGGTCATGACTGAAAATGGGTGGATTGTTACTCATCAGGGCTACTGACCAGAATAAGAAGTATAAGAATGACTGAGAAAATGGTGCACTGGCTATATCAGTCCATCACTCGAGAGGAATTAGGACGTCTCAGCCCACTTACTTGCCACAACCAACCAACATACCATTTCCCATCAGAACCTCAACCCACGTTTGCAAAGAGTGCAACCTTACAAGCACATCCAGGGGATGAGGTCTTCTAACAGAACTTCTGGAGGCATTTTTCCAGATGGAAAATTTCGGAATTTTCCATCTGGAATTATCGTCTGAAAACACGAGCTCTTGAAAATGCATGAGGAAAAGTATTAAAGCATCCGTCTTAAACATATCAAATATTGTATTGGCATGAACTATCATTTCTAGAAAAGTGGGGCTTTACTGGGACACATCCTTATCATGGCAACAGAAGCACCACATTTGAAAATGGTTACTGAATAAGAGTTTTTATACAAATTATATTTCAGCACAGATAGATTGATAATGCTGTAACGCTCACTTCATAGGTTAGATTTCCACCACTTGTTGTATTACAGACAGCACCAGAAAAGGTCTCATGTCTGTTGGTAAGAAATAATCTTAATTACTTAGAGAACTTCTGACAATTAGACTAACTCGCTGTTTGGGTTAGGCTTCTTTTCCCAGTAGTCAAAACACAAGACTGTGGGCAGCCACACTGGATCACACACTCACGGTGGGCTTCGATACGTTCAGGATGTGCCCTAGCATGCATGGAATATACAATAAATACCCTCACTGAGAAATTATTGATGCAGACCAGCATACAGCTTTGAATATTAGAGACTCTGTTTCTACATTAAATGCAAATACCAGACACTTGCATAAAAAAAAGCAGATGACAGTTGAGATTCATAATACATTTTCTGTTATTCATCAAGCTGCGTTTGGAGAGTGAAATAGGAACAAGCTTAGGCTTGACATCACAGTCCTCTTCTCAAATCGCATCTCAAAATTTAAAGTCTGTTACGATGACCATACAGGAACATGAGCACGTTGTGGATCATTATGGCAGTAACACAAAACCTGGATAGTCCAAATCAACCCCCGTGCCCAAAAAGTACAAATAAAAAAACACCACAAAAAGTTACTACTTTTGATCAATCAAACGCTTTCAAGTGTTAAATATTTATGCGTAAAGAGGAGATGTGTTCACATTGTCATTTCACATTCTACGGTCAACGTTAGAGGTTAAAGTTTCCCAACATTAAAATGACTGTCAAGTGTCATGAGAAAGTTAGGGAGGAAAAGGAAAACACGACAATTACTCAAGCTGCAGTTAACTACAAAGAACAACAAAATGTCATACAGTGATTTACTAAATATGGTCTTTAACTCATTTACAACTGATGCTTGAATCATAATTCAGTAGCATCTGACTCAAGCGCAGATCAACAGGAATAACAGGCGACTCGGACCATAAAGGACACTTCAGAAAATGTGATATGGTGTAGGTCTGAAAACATAATCTTAATAAACATGACACTGAGGTGTATACTACATTAAAGTTAAGCAGGTGGTCCATCACAAGCTCTGATTTCTTGATATGAATTTACTTATAGGCAGATATTTCGGGGTCTGACAGGTGGATTAAGATGAAGACTGTATTTTAATGGAAAGAAAAATGGTGATGAAGTATGAGACAAAAACATACTGCAGATAGACTTTGACACCTAAAAGTGGAATTATAAATGGTTACTGTTACATCTGTTTATTATGACAGCATACAGTACTAAAAATGTTTAATTTGAGAATAATAGGCCTGTCCAACAAAAATATTAAGCAATATTACATGAGAGTGAGTGCTGTTGTACTGAATATCACCACGGCTGTGATGCGACCAAAGGCACGAGGGTGCAGCCTGTGGACCAATGATTTCACAGGCTGGTTCTACAAAAACTATTTATCATCAACAGTTTATGATTTGTTTATTTATTTATCAGCTAATTTTGCCTTGCCAATACATATCCTTCTACAACTGGACATACACACCTCAGCATGGCCTCCTGCTGTAAGAGTTTTGCTGCAGCGTTCACACTTCAGGCAAAACTTGTGCCAGTCCTTCCCCAGAGAGGTCACCTTTTCAGCTAGTGGAGGGAGAGAGAGAGAGAGAGAGAGAGAGAGAGAGAGAGAGAGAGAGAGAGAGAGAGAGAGAGGGAGGGAGAGATAGAGAGAAAAGGGATTAGAAAGAGGCCAGACAAGGGGGAAAAAACAGACATAATATTAATAAATCTTACTAAACCCATCAGCAAGCCAAAGTGGTTTTCCTTAATCATAAGGAAGAAGCTCCTTTGGTTACATTCCAGTTGCATTATAGTCTATTGAGAAGATAAAGCTTGTAACTGTGGTTTCCTGTCCTTTATCAAATGTCATTTTTGGCACCACAGTCTAGGAAGTACTTGAGATAAGTACACTTAGGGGTTTTGACACCTTCTGTCAAAATTGTCTTTCCCAGGTCTTCCATGGAAATATGAGGAAACATCATGAGCCAGAAATTGTTGGTGTATCGCCAGCTTCTATGCCACACCTACAGTACAGTATGATTACATACTGGATTATAACTTGTAACAATGCTACCTTTATGGATTTTTCCCCTCTTTTTATTATTATTTTCTTTTACAAAATATGTTTTAAATCAATGCTTAAAAAAAATTTCTAATCTACGTCCACAACAATCATAGCTACATAAAAAAATATGCAGTCCATGTTTATAAAACAAATGACACACTAGAACTTTTCGAGCAATGGAATTTAACTGAAATTATATTGTCTCAAGCCTCTCGAGCAACGAAAAGCAAAACTCACTACAGTGTTCACTACAGTGTGTACTTACTCATGATGACTTTATGAATGCTTTTTGTTTTCCTGTAATCATCAATTAGTAGACAGGTTCATAGTGCAGGTTGTCACAACAGTGAGACTGGCACTGCTTTTATACATGTCTACTTCAATAATGCATCTATAGTGAAGACCATCACTGCAATTTCTTTTCTCAGAGTATTTATTTTAATAGCTATCAAAATGTAAAGGCAACTGGGTTGAATATCAGTTACAGCACATTTATTAAATTCTAATCAGATGAACTTTGATCAATCTACTCCATTTATCTGGCTTGCATAATAATTCAACATAAAGCATACCCATAATTTATTGGGTTTAAAAGTATTTGTTTTATCCTGTTTTAGGTTGCAGTGCATTCAGAGGCTACCACGGAACATTTCGATTGTACAGCACAGATACACCAAGGGAGGATGCAAGTCTGTCAGAAAAACCCAGTTATAAATTTCCCTCGGAGGGGAAAAGTAGCCAGTCCAGCTGCTGGTATGCTTTTAAGAGAAACCTAAGGAAACCATTAAAGACGTTGGGAGTGCCCAAGCAAATAACCAGAGGGAAGGATTGAAACACAGATCCTGTAGCTCAGAAGCAACTGGACTCCATTTATTTTTTTTAAAACAGATTTTAAAAAATCTTTTTTCAGGAAAAGACTTGATCGTACAACATAAACGACTTTAAATCCCAAGTGTATTTGGGGTTTTCTGAAATCAATACCGGTCAAAAAAAAAAAGAGCATCTAATATTCACATGAATGTCCCTTGGTTAGTTTGTCTCTTCAGCAGATGGTTTAGGTAGCCATCAACAAGCTCCTGGCAAGTGGATATTTCACCACTTGCCAAAACTGGTAGGCTTCAATTAAATTTGTTGGTTTCCTGCCACAGACCTGACTTTTCCACATGGTTGAGTGTCCAAAAGCTTACAGTTAGTCTGCTTTATCTGTTCCACAAACAGATTGAATGCATGTCCTGTTGGAACACTAAATTTTGTCCAAGCTAATGATTTGAGGTTCGGTTTTGAGTTGAGGCTTGCTGAAGAATTCTGAGGTAGTCCTCCTTCCTCAGTATTCCATCCATTTGGACGGCAGCATTTCAGTCCATGGTGATGTAAAATTCAATTAACTGTAAACATAGACACTAGTTTCCTAGCAGCTACCAGTTCATGGCAGGTCTTTGCTTTGATAATTTCTGGATTGCTCATAAAAATGCAACCCAACAATTCAGGTCTTCGTCCAGACCTTGACAAAGTGGCTACGCTTCCCGATAACTTGGATTTACATACAGTAATTTGAACTGATCTTGGAATCTGCAGTTGTTGAAACATGGCTCCAAGCAGCATTCCAGACTTGTGCAAATCTACAGTATCAACCTCTTTCTCAGATCTGCACTGAGCTCCCTAGACTTTCCCATTGTACTGTGTCTTGGTCAACCCAATCAGTGCAGTCAAACAAACCCTTTCCTGTTGCCACTGAGAAGGTACCAGATGTATTCAATCAAGATCACTAACAGGAAGTCGAGAGGCCCTTGGGCAAATTAAAAGACTGAATTAATAATCTAACCCTGGATGCATAATTTACAATCATTCAGCCTTAGTAAAGAACCAGCTCATAGAAAATCAATGAAAGTTCAATACAGGCTCAGCTGTATTAATTTCAAACTCTTAATATAGCCAATTTCTTCATAAATTTATAATCACTCCAGGGTTGGTCTGGTTGGGTCAACATAGTCAAGAAAGCACAAGACAAAATCAACTTGGGCAAAAAGTAGATGAGGAAGAGATGAGGAATGTGAAAAATCAGACCTTTTGCTCAAAGCTTCTAACATGTTCAATATCAACTGTTTACATTTAAATTAAAGACTTAGAACTAGTGCAGAGTCCTGTCAAGATATTCATCTTTTTCAGATTATTTTTTAATTTTAAATGAACAACAACAAAAATAGCTTTTAACTGTGGTTTCAGACTTTTGGACTCATGCTATCCAAGCACTAATGAATCGTTAGTATAAGTGCACTATTGTAGAAGGGAGCTTTTACACCCATAACTGTGTTCTGTTATTCTGATGGCTACCTAAACCAAAGTCCCAGTTTGACTTGAACACCCTTCATACATCAAGCTGTTTCTCATAGTTTACAATAAAAAAAATAATAATAATAAAATAAATAAATTCCATTGTTTTTGCAGCTGCAGATTTATGTATCCATCATGTGCATCAACACTTCTGCTGATCGACTTGAATGTGAAATTGAAGCTACAGCTGGACAGCCCATTTGTCAACTTCTCATTCTTTTGTTTCCTAATCTCCTGATTTCCTCTAGACAGTTTCTGGCCCTTCAGAACTGACATAACTGCAGCACTAAGAATATTATTTCTAATTATAAATTTGTACACAATGCAGAATGGAGTCGTGCTGGTGCAGCTTTCATTCACCAAAGGAAACACCTTCTCTTATCAGACCCGGGCATGACCGAGCAAAGAGGGCAAGTCATTTCCTCCTGCTCCCTCCTCTTCCATAGCTTTTCCGCCAGGAGAGGGAGTATTGTTTTAGGCTGGTCTCTTTCACTGCCTCGTGGGAGAGCAGCTCAGGGCAACAGGGATCATGTTCACTATGAAACAAAATGCATCAGAGTACAAAAAAAAAAAAAAAAAAAAAATGCTGGACTCCATCAAGGGCATATAAAGGACCAGGTAATAATGCGACTACTATATTGCAGATCCTCCATGAGGATAAGGCTTGACCTGTTCTCCTGAGATGCAACGGCTGAATGTCAGTTCCCAACATCATAAATTATTTCTAATAAAAATGAAAGGATAATCTGTTCACTGAGACATATAGAGTCAGTGGTGTGCAAGTGCATCAGAGCAAAACACAAGGCAGTGCCAGGCCTAAGAAGACTAGGCAGGAGAAAAAGCATAAAGACTTAAATTAAAAAGCATTGCTGTTAATGAGAAATAAAAAAATAATAAAAAAAACCAAGGTTTTCTGATTGTCTGTACTACTGTATATATTAATTACTGTCTCTCCAAGTAAGTTTGAGATCCCTATCCAGTTACTTAAACACATTTAAAACCAGAGATGGGGGGGGGGGGATTTATTTAGCTATTCTGCTGTGTGGCAGTTGATGTATCGTCTCACTTTTTATTATCGTTTAATTTTATGTATGTTTGCAGTTCCTCTATGTTCCTACAGGTGGTGCACCCTAAACCATTCATGCATTGGCAGGAAGCACAGCATCCTGTGTGGTATGAACAAATTATTTGATAAGTTTGATTGGAATTGTAACAAAAATAAATAAATAAAATTGAACCCCCGAACTGGAATAGTTATAAGATTGTGATACTATCAGAATCGCACTACAAATCGAATCAGCAGCTAAGTAGCGTAATAATATTCTATTGTTTGGTCCCTAGTCGATTCCATCACTATTTGAAACAGTGTGTAGCCAATTATTTCAGACTGCACTAGCTATTATTTCAGTTATATACAGCCTGGTGGTCACCACAGGTCCTCTTCATGCCAGATATTGATGTTCCCATCACTGGGGACACTGTAGTAGTTAGAACTGCATTATGGAGTCAGATTTCCTGGAATGAAGGACATCAAAGCACAGGACACCGACAGAACACAACATGCACATCTGACTCACTCATCATCTACAGTATAATGCTTTATGTGATATTCAGGGTCGCTGGGGGTCTGAAGCCTATCCCAGGAGACTTGGAGCACGAAGTGGGGTACATCCTGGACAGGGTACCAATCCATCGCAGGGCACACACACAGTTTGGACTGTGGGAGGAAACCGATCAGGTACAGGGAGAACAAGCAAAGTCCATGCACACAGACGGGAATCGAACCTGTCCGGGAATCGAACCCAGACCCTGGTGGTGCAAGGCGACAGTGCTAACCACTACACCACCGTGCTGCCTGCACATCTGATTGTAGATCATAAAACATACATAGACAAACTAATAGAAAAGAATAATTTACAAGCCACAGAATTCTTGCACTGCATGGTCATTAATAGGATGAACTATTGTTTAAGTGTCCTCTGTTAATGCAAATAGCTAAACATGATATTCCATTATCCCATAAAAAGGTAATCTCTTTTTGTGCAAACAGTGTAATAGGTATCCCCATCCTCATTTTCACAGAATTAGCAACTCCTTTAATCGCTTTTATTTTTTCTGTGTGTAGCCGGTGATAATCCAGGCAGGGGTATTGTTTAAGAGCTGTATTTAAGTGGGTAATGGGGAGAGGACAAATCGCAACGCTCTGGTAATTTACAGAGGCTCTTTCCAGGGCTCACTGATGGGAGCTTTCTTTTTCTGGTAAGTTAATTGCTTTTCTGTGATTCTCAACAGCAAGTCTGCAAACTAACAACTTACAGAGAGACTGAAGTAAAAACAAGTGGGAGGCTGGGAAAAGTACAATTCTTGGTTTCTGAGCAAATGGATAATGTGTAATCACAGGCAAATAAGAGCAAGGCCTCTAACAATATTTGCAAAGCTGCACTCCTAACCAGACCTACTAATCTCAGCTCTGGCTTCTGTTCTGAGCGCATGCCAGCTGGGCCCATCCAACATTCCAGTTACAGGGCACTGAATACTACATGATCTGCTCACCTCATAGATCAGGACGTGGGACTAAACCTCCCGCGCACAAATACAGAGGAGGACTGACAGTATAGTCACAGCATAAATAACCTCTACAAATCTGTGGGCCATTCCAGTGCTTCCTCTCACTTTAATCTCTCATTATTAACAGTGCATTTGCTCTAAAATAACATTGTGCCTCTTCTGATCTACGAATGCTCTCCTGACTAACCACCATGGCCTTAAGTTAATTTAGAGGAGACATGCTACTTATATCTCCAAACAAATCATAAACTTTTCAGATGAGTGTGAGCTTTAAGTTCCAGTCTGTGTTTGTCTCTGAACTTAGGCATTACGTAGCAGTAGCAATGGGTGTGTCAGGAAACCTCTGGTGTGCAGATGTGTCTGGCTTTCTCAGGCTGATGCAAGGGCTCTTCAAACCTGGCTACAGAAGGCCACTGTGGTGACTGCCAAGGTGGGGTTTCCTTACTGAGGCCAAAGTCACCATAACAGGCCCTTGTGCAAGCATTACTTATGTACAGTGGTGCCTTATGATTAACGCAAAAAAACGGAATGCTCAAACCGAGACTTCAGTCTGCACGATACGTCCGAACATTAACCATCTTGAGCGATTTGATAAATGTACATGCTCCTCGATCATTGCATAATAACAGACCACACAATGAACAAGCTCAATGAGCCAACATTCATATTTGAAGTGTGATAAATTAGCAATACTTTGAAGTGGTTTTCCGAACATCTAACCTGGATTATTCCAATCTGTGTTCTTGCATGCAACATTAGTAGAATTCATTCTAAAGAACATTAAATGCTTGGCAGAAGGAAGGCCAGCACATGCATGCTTTATAAATGTACTGAAATAATTACATACACAGCACAAATGCAGTACAAAGAAATCTGGCTGAGACTCAAATGAATGCAATCACTTTATGAAACACTTCATGTAAAGTTGGTAGCTTGTTTCCAAGTAATGAGGAAAGTGTGTGATGAGGCTTAGAATAGGCACAAAGCCTTCCTTCCTTCATTCTTGCTTGCTTGCTTGGTTACCTCACACACAGAAAAAAGAAATCAAGCTTAAAATAAATATTTAAATATACTTTAAGAATAACATATTAAACAAGATTTGAAAGTATAATTACATCCTGCATAATGGAAGCACTGGAGCCTGACAGTTAAGTGGCTTTTTGGCCATTAAGTTGGAAAGCTGCAGTCTTCCACTAACACTTACAACAGCTGTAGAACAGTTGCAGAATAGTTTTACCAATAAAGGAAGAAGTGCCCTAATAAAACGCAAACTTTAAACATTAAAAACGCCTCCTTAAACATAGTGGTTTACCGCTGGCTTTTACATGAGGTGCAGCTCTTTTGAAAATGCCATTTGTGACATCAAATACCATTAGGACGCATAGGCACACATTCTGCCAACTGTTTTACACCAGCACAGTTAATTTCCATTCCTATCACTGTACAAAGTTAATAATCGGAAGGTTTTAACATTGCTTGGAATACATCGGAGTCCGAAATGTAAAAAAGAAACAAATAAATTGAAAATACTGACTTTCTAATAAGAAACGACAAAATCTTACACTTACAAGTCAGTCTGTAAAATTAAAGAATAATATGCTACTTTGGACGTCTGGTAGTATTTAATCTGTATACAGAGCTTCTCTTGAGGAAACTTGCAGTTTGGAAGGTAGATATAGAAACAGGATGGCAACTTTTTTAAAAGAATTTCCTTCATCAGACGTCATCAGAGTAGCTCCAAGACTGGGAGGAGTCGGACACACCCGAGAGACCACAGCTGCCATGATTTCAGCTGGCCGCTAATATTAGCACAGTGTTTAATTGATCCGGCCCTGCACCCTTATGACGCAGACAAAACAGTTGGGCCTAGGGGTTTGGAAAATCTAATGTAGTTTTCACCACTTAGAAAAATAAATGACGGCATTGCGTATGGCGCTGTAGCTAATGCTGAAAAATCAGGCCGTGACAAAACACCACAACAGAAAGTCAAGACCCTGGTGATGATCAGTTCAAAGCTGGGTTAAGGGTGAAAACACAAGCAAATGTTCTCTCTTGACGGACACTGCTTATATGAGCCTGAAGGGTGAACGGCTGGAGGGTTGCGATCGCTGTTATATAACCCTAATTCCATTCAGCCAATTGATTTTATTACAGGACAGCTTGACTGATGGGATGAACTACAGTTGAGCATGCAGTATGAAGCAAGAGAATACGTTCGGCATACAGACGGTAGATCACTTTAGAAATGAAAAGAATCCTATAGGATTTATTATATGGTTTTGCAGTGTCCGGTCAGACCGTGGGGAAGGAAATCAAGAAGTAAAATACAGTACAATGGCAATGGATAAGTCATTTGGGCACGAAAGACAAGAATGCTCAGGACAAATACAGTATAGACCTGCTTTTTCATTACAGAACAAAATCTCTGGGGGAAAAAAATGAAGGATTCAATGAAAACTTGTAATAAACTTGTATGAAACAATCATGGGGAAAATTATCACTTATGTTCTACAGTAAAACAGTGATAATAGTAAATACCTCAAATATTAGCTAATCCAGGTGAAAAATTTTAAATAAATGAAAATAAGAAGACATTGCAAGACAATTGCATTTAATAAATCAATAATTTGTTAATAAACAAATGTGTGCATTGTAAAGCGTCCGAGCTGTATATTACGAGCATGCACCTCTCATCAGCTAAAGTGCTTTCAAATGATTTACGACTAGATCCATGTCTGAATGACAGATTTATGGTCCAGCTCGTGCACCCTGATTGTTCTTAGCTGTAATTCAGATCCTGGATGTGAGACACAAAGCCAGATGAAGATGAAGCCACCTTGCATTCAGACTCACAATACACACACACACACACACACACACACACTTCATCTCGATAAACGTGTTAGGAACAATATCTCAATTAGTTTTTTAAAAAATAATAATAAATAAACTTACCAAAATACACTGTCTTTTCGCATTTCGGACACTTTGATGCCATGCTTGCTTGTTGTTTAGGATTTATGGCGCTTTTCTCAATGTTCAGCTTTTCCCAGGCGCGCGCCAGAAGCACTTCACGAGAGCATCCCGCTTTGAGAAACGCTCTATATTTGCATAGCCCCGCCCACTAGGCCTGCTGATTGATCGTCCCGCCTACCCTATCCGCTGCGTTCATTGATCCGGTGTCCTGTCAATCACAGGTTGTAGCCGGGCTGGGATATAGACACAGAGTGGATCAGAGGTCTCTCTCTCTCTCTCTCTCTCTCTCTCTCTTTTTCTTTTTTCCATCCATGAGCTGGTGCACAACAAAAGGTCCTTTCACTGCTCGTGAATAGAGATTCTTCTGGACATAGCAAACCGTTAGCAGTGTGAAATCTTTGAGAATGACATTGGTGTGTCCTAGTCATGCTTAAAACACTTACTTTCTTGTTTTTCCCTGGGTCAGGATGTAACACTGGATATTTTAGGATCAAAATTTCCCCAAGTTAAAAAAAAACCCCATCTTTTTATAGCCAAATTGTTCATTTTTTTAAAAATGTGTTTTGCCTATGCCTGTGATTTATCACTGATATAAAGAAATGAGTGTGAACCTGTTAATGCTCCTAGTCTTACACCAATATGCTGTCTGATGACACTGAGCAGATCCCAGCATCATCCTGCAGATAAATCATCATGTCCTGTTTCTCAGCTATCTCAAATCGTATGAGTTAAACTATTACGTCACTATTTGGAAAAAAGAAAATGTTTCCACTAAGCAAAAGTCTCAACATCTGCTTTGACTATTTGACTGTCTGCAGAAACGCTATATGGACCAAAGTATTTGGCCAAACCTGTTAATTATTGAATTCAGGTGTTTCAATCAGGCCTCTTATTCCATACGAAGGGCAATTTTAATGTTTCAGCATACCAAGAAATCTTGGACAATGCTAGACTTCCAACTTTGGGATGTCCATTTTCTATTCCAACATGACCGTGCCCCAATGCAAAAAGCAAGTGCTATAAAGAAATGAGTTTGGTGTGGAAGAACTTGACTGGCCCACACAAAGCCCTGACCTCAAGCCCATCGAGCACCTATGGGATGGACTGGAATGGAAATTACGAGCCAGGCCTTCTGGTCCAACATCAATGACTGACATAATAAATGCTCTACAGAATGAATGGGCATAAATTCCCACAGAAACAGTCCAAAATCTTGTGGACAGCAGTCCAGTAAAAGTGAAAAGTGGAGGCTGTTATAGAGGCAAAAGGTGACAAAATCCATATTAATGTGTATGAATTTGGATACAATGTCATTGTAGGTTTGGCCAAATACTTTTGTCCCTATAGTGCAAGTCTCTGTGGTTTAGAGCTTGCAGCACTCGTGGTTTCCAAGTCACTAAGCTTGCTGTGATTGCAGCTTTGTGTGACTTAGTGACCCAGACATTTAGTGCTGAAGCATTACAGGACAGAAATTCCCCCCTAGGCTGGCATTAAATACTAATTTGGCACATGAATAAATAAAGAATTATATGAAGAAGCATTGACCCTGGACATAACATTTAGACCGACTGCACGTTATACTGCAACATATGTATTCAGGCTAGTTAAAAAAAGCACAATAATGTTCTTTAAATTGCATATAGCATGCTTCACTGATACCTCTTTTCCTTTCTGTTATTATCCACAGACCTAAAAGCAAAAAAGGTGCTGGACGCTCCCTTTCCTAAGTGATTACACGCTTCTGTGTTCCCGGCACAACAGCCCACAGCACGTGAACCTTTATGCTAGTTAGGGGTTTTCAGTGTTGTTCCACCTAAATCCATACTACATAGCATCACTCAACAAAAGAGCCACATTACGATTCATGTGGCATTTGGAACATCTACATCCTTAATGTATATGTGCATGTTTTGACAATGATGTCCAAAATAGCAAGGGAATTTTAAGGGTATGGTTGTTTGCATGTATCCCTTAGCCATTAAGTGAGAGAGAGAGAGAGAGAGAGAGAGAGAGAGAGAGAGAGAGAGATGTGAGAAAGGATGAAATTGGTGTTTATTTTAAGAGCACTGTTGGACTATGGAGAGGCCAAAAGTGGACGAGCTCTTATCAGACCTTTAGAAAGCGTTAGATAAAAACTGACTGGGAGTAGAGAAGAAGTGTCTGTGTTAGCTGATAGAAGCCCACACAGTTCAGATTAACAGCTTCACGTTCCAAATTTCTTTATTAGGGATGTGGTGTCATGTGTTGACTTTTAAAGTGACAAAATAGGACATTCTATTCTAATATGCAGCCTTCTTTTATTCAAAGAGACAAAATGCAACAATAAAAAAAAAAATCATCTTTTACGTAAAGGATTTCATGGTTTTCCGACTCTATGCTTGAGATATCAAAGCACTCCCAGAGAGTAAATTGCTCTCCTCCTCCCCCAGTCCAAACACATACAGTAGCTTTGTCATAGCTTCGACTAAGTAGAAATGTCCAGTCTCCCAGGCATACATCCTTCCTCAGGGAACTGCCCTCTCCTCCAGAACCTCATGTTCTCGCTTGGCTAATCTGGGCCACTATATTTAGCCTTATATTTACAAATCTGTCATTTCATTGTCAAGTTAATGTTTGTCTAAGTGCACAAGGAGAAACTAATGCTTTTCCAAAGGCTTCTCAAGAAGGTGGGGCAGTTATGTGGTCAGATAGTCATGGGGAGTCTGGGTGTTTCTGTTCAACTAGATAAAAATACCAGCGGTTCAAAAATTCAAGTTATTACTTAATATTTACACGTAGGAGGAATCATACAGCTCTCATGGCTTGGTTTGTGTAGTCCATACCATTATAGTTAACAAAACTAATAAATAGTGCAATGCAAATTGATTTTTTTAAGCTGAACAGTAGCCTACTATAATCTAGGCTACTATACTTTTAAATGTTATACTGGATATATAGACAAACATATACAGTGTGTGTGTGTGTGTATATATATATTATATATATATATATATATATATATATATATATATATATATATATATATATATATATACACACACACCTGTCACACAAGGGATGAAGACAAAAAAACTAGTATATTAACTAGTATAAAGTTTCTTCATAGAATTATATTATTTTTGTTTGTTTGAGTTTCTATATGTGGACTGCTCTCATCAGTTTGAACAAATTGCATTAACCTCCTAGCAGAGGTCACTATATTCTGTAGTAAAATATCATCCTAGTATAATTTCTAAAAAGTTTTTTGATTACCGACCAGCTGCAACTATATCTCCAACAACTGCTTGTTTGTATTTTGTCATATACCTGTACATTTAAAAACGTTTTTTACTTTTATGTAGGAAAAGTAAGTAGACTCTTTAGATGTTTAAGTGGAGAAACGTGGGTTATGTTCTTTTTAAAGGGTGCCAATAATTCTGTATGGCTGTACATTTTGTAATACTAAACACATGATTATACAGACATGATGCAAATACGAAAGTCCTTATGGAATATCACCTGACAGTGTGCTGCTTTCTTTAATGCTTTCTTGATTTAACAGAGAATCGAACTTACATTTGTATTTTAGATCTCTTCTTAGCCCTTTTAATTGTACAGTAGGTCTGTCTTATATTCCTATGAAATTAAATTGTGTCTCCTAATGCTAGTGATAATGTTGATGATTACCATTGCAACAGAGCAATTAGTATGATCAGAGATATAGATTAAATGAAATGTGGTGTCTGTATATTCACTGATGTAAAGACCATACTGCTATAGACTCATTTAAAAGAAAAAGAGGGACTTTCCAATATTCACAGTGTGCACGACCATGGGCGGCGCGGTGGTGTAGTGGTTAGCACTGTCGCCTCGCACCTCCAGGGTCTGGGTTCGATTCCCTGGCCAGGCTCGATTCCCGTCTCTGTGTGCATGGAGTTTGCATGTTCTCCCCGTGCTTGGTGGGTTTCCTCCGGGTACTCCGGTTTCCTCCCAAAGATATGCAGGTTAGGCTAATTGGCGTTCCTAAATTGCTCGTAGTGTGTGATTGGGTGTGTGAGTGTGTGTATGTGTGTGTGCCCTGCGATGGATTGGCACGCTGTCCAGGGTGTACCCCGCCTAGTGCCCGAAGTCTCCTGGGATAGGCTCCAGGTCCCCCGCGACCCTGAACACAGGATTAAGCGGTATAGAAAATGAATGAATGAATGAATGCACGAGCATGTTGATTTGCGCCAGTTAGTAAACAAGAAAGGAACTGGTAGCTGATAAGACCTCAAGTTAATAAGGTGAAATAACTTTCTTTAATGGGTAAATCAAAAGCGAACTATTTCTTAAATAGCTTGTTGTGTCTCTATGACCTGTAGTCCATTCATTATTTCTTAGATCGGATCTTCTGATTTACATCTATTGACTTCTACGGTAATAAAATTTGGCTGTCAGTTTGCCAGATTTAACAGTGTATAGATTACATTATTGACTGAACATTATTACTATGTCCAGATTACATTCTGGACAGTTAGTCACTTGTTTTAACTTCCAAGTGACCTACCAATATAGTACTTTTGTTAAACAGTGATGATCAGGGCAGTTCTGGTCAGCTCAGGAGTATGTACTAGGGGCTGTAAAGGTGATAGCACTGATTCTAAGGGCCCTAACAACACAAAACACAAGGGGACCTAGAAACGGAAACATTCCCAAGGGCAAGAAAAATGTCCAGGGCAGGGAGCCCAGTGGATTAACCTGTAAACAGGCCCCCCAATTCCTCCTGGCACCTATTTAGCAGTAGTTGCACAGACTCAGACCCAACTCAAAGGCCCAGGAAGAAAGTTGGTAGTAAGAATGCATAATTTTCCATTTTTATTTAAAATACTATTATCATATCATTGTATATCAATCAGTACCATTATGTCATAGAGTATATTTTAGCCAGGTAGAAGCTATGATGAGCAGAAACCAGCAAGTATAGAAATCACAAACAAGTTAATAATCAATCCTCTTCTGTATGCTGAGAATCTTTTATTTCTGTTTAGTCATTCGGTCTTTTTGGTGATAGGGCGTTAAGGCAATGTAAATATTGGTGGAAATAGTATTGGGGAAATATCCAGGAATAATCTAGCCATGTAACCTATTCACCTTCATGCTTATACCTAATAATGCAACGCAATTGAATTTCTGAGACCAAACAGTCAAACGGAAAGGTTTAGAGTTGCAGATTTTTTTCCCCAAATCAATAGCACATACCTCATCTTCATTTACTATTTAAGCCACATTATAGACAGACATCTGTTCTTACTTTTGGTGTATATTTGAATTTGCCATGTGCTCACTGTGGAAGTCGATACAGCTTGACTTGACGATATGGTAATATGCTGCTGGTGGGTGTAGGTTCAGTTTGATTCTATAGATTATTTATATGCACACATAACACACAAACCACATGTCCTCAAGCCAGATCCCACAACACAAAGACCAGCCCAGGATCCGAACACCACTTGAAAGGTACTGACTGTCAACGCAGCTGGACAAGGCAAATTCTTTATTGCTGCTTATATTTATCCATATACAGTATCCTGGATAAAATTAAACACATACACACTTTTGTTCTATGCATTTCAGTGTGACTTAAGGAGAAAAGAATATGGACCCTCTGTAATTCCGGAGCCACTAATCCTGGCTATGCCTCCATCTGTTCAACTACAGTACTCGCCATCCTACTTCCCATTTCATGAGTCCACTGTTCCTCAGCCAACAGCGGAATGGACAACACAGGGCATGAAGGGGCAGCTGTCCTTTTTTTTTTTTTTTTTTTTTTACAGCCATGCTCCCTTCTTGGATTCCTGGCACCCTACCTTATGCTGGAGGACAAGAAGTGTGGAATTTCCCAGCAGGGCTTTAGGGGGCAGATGGAACCTAAGCTTGCGCTTGGTCAGGGTAGCTGAGACTTCTGAACTTTCAAGTACACCAATACTTCTGAAAATAATAATGGGCCACATGGTGATCATCAACAAAATGCTAGCAAATTTAGCAATCATCCATGATAATTTGCTCATGATTTGCCTCTTGTTTACAAGTCATTAGAGGAGGAATGGAGCTAGTATTTAGTAGTTGATAAATGATGGGCCCTTTACACACAACCCAGATGCAGGGTGAAATTATTTTCCTGTCAATGGTTTACAACAGAAATACCAAGATTATCACCAACTTTGCTCTGCTTAGAAAGAGTTTTCACTTCTTCTTTGTCATCCCAAAGATGTGTCCTTTCAGCAACCAAGGATTCTTAATAAAATAAAATAAAATAAAAATTAACACCTATCAGGGTCAAGTTCAAGTTAACTGATGTTAGCTTTAATGATAATTGTGAATAGGTAAAAAAAGAAAAACTTCTTAAAATTCGGGAAGCACTGTCACCTTGAACCTCCAGGGTCCGGGTTTGATTTCCCGCCTCGGGCCTCTGTGTTGCATCTGTGTGCATGTTCTCCCTGTGATTGGTGGTTTTCTTCTGGGTACTCTGGTTTCCTTCCATAGTCCAAAGACATGCAGATTAGGCTTAATAGCATTCACAAACTGACTGTAGCATGTGAGTGTGTGTGCCCTGCGCTGCATTGGCATACCATACAGGGTATACACCACCTCATGCCCTACGTCTCGTGACCCTATATACACGATAAAGTGGTATAGATGATGAGTGAGTGAGTGAGTGAGTGAGTTAAAGCTGAATTCACACTTGAGGTAAAAACGATGGGTGTTACTCCAACACATTATTCATCTGGTCTTCACTCACAGACAGCTATAAAAACCAATCATGGTACCTTGTGAAGGCTGCTTCCGGCAGGATGAAGGACACATTATTTTCTATCCTTATGCCAAAACCCGATTCGGACCGTCATCTTAGATCAGAGCAATTCATCGTGAATACTATACATAAAGACTCCAAGTTAAATTTAGTCCTTGAAAGTGAATTTAAACTGTTACCATAAACACAAACACATGCAGACTCACATACAGCTACACCTACACAGTCATTCTGAGATCATTGTCTCACTCTAATGTAATAGTAGTGGGTGCAAAACAGCAAAAGGAAAGCAGTCGTGGTGGGGAAAATATGTTGGAGTCTAAGTCCCAGTGGCTAAATCTTTGTCTCAAATCTAATTACTTGAAGTACATTGTGAAAGACACACAGTGAACCAATTATTTCATAGCTGTTTTCTCTTTTCAAGAGGCAGAAGAGTGTAGATTTGTGTTGCCAGTTCAAGCGGTTTTGTCATTATTCTGTGACTGGTTCATAGTCAGTGTTTGTGAAGTAGTTCTTATCTATGTTTGGTCAGTGTTTAGCAGTCAGAGTGACTGGAGCCAGTCTGTCAATATGCCTCACAGAGTGAGAGGTGAAGAAGCACAGTTAACAGTCCAAGGGCCTGGTTTGAAGTTCTCTCTGCTCTCATTTACACTTGATTCACCTCATGAAGTGCTTAAAAATCAGCTCATTAATGGTCTCAGGTGTACCAGTGGTAGGAAAGTCAGCAGGACAAAGAGTCCCTGGGATTAGATCAGAGAAACCCTACAGTGAAAAACACCTGAGAGCAAATGCCAAGCATAATACCTATAAATTGATTAACAGCGCGCTCTGCTGGTAATTGATACACATTACATCTAACAGTGTAATAAATCCCTCTAATAACATCTAATAAAGCTACAGCTATGTGAACAGGCTGAATAAATATGCAGATTAGCAGTATTCTTTAAACAGAGGTTTTAGGCTGTTTTAACAAGCCTATGCTTTGATTGTCTGCTTTTTTGGGTCAATGCTGCCATCTGGTGATGAAGTCTTTAAAACTTACCGTCTTACAGATTTCCTGCCTCCGGCAAAACGTTGGCTTGTTTGGCTCATCTTTGCACCTCCAGGGTCTGAGTTTGATTCCCGCCTCGGGTCTGTGACTTTGCATATTTTTTTGAGTTTGCAATGGATTGGCACCCCGTCCAGGGTGTACCCTGCCTCGTGCCCTAAGTATCCTGGGATAGGCTCCAGGGCCCTCTGACCCTGCATACAGGATAAAGCGGTATAAATAATGATTGAGCAAGTGAGATTTCACACCTATATACATGTTATACATGTGACCTTCTAAAATGTGTGTTCAAAATACTGAAATATATTATCAATATAAGCGTATTTTGCTCACAGGAAAAGCAGTGCTGATTAGCCTTATCCTAGTAGACTTAATTATCTTTTAGATACTCTTGTAGGGATCAATTCAATATGCAGAGCATGATGGCTCAGTGGTAAGCACGGCTACCTCGCACCTCCGTGGATGGGGCTTCTAAGTCAAGTGTGTGCATGTTCTCCCTTTGCTTTATGAGTTTTTTTTTTTTTCAGGTACTCTGGTTTCTACCTACTTTCTACCTTTTGCTAGCTCCAAATTGCCCAGATTGTAAAATTGGGTGTGTGAGTGGGTGTAGTTGGCACCCTTCTTGTGCTATTAGTTTCCTATGCTAGGCCCCTATCATCCATGACTATAGCATGAACGCTATGTTTTGTGTTGTGTGTCACTGGAAAAGGTGTATATTGTCATCCTTATTTTTTTGGGGACAGCTGGTTAAGGTATTGAATAAAATCAGTAACTTGGCGTTACTATTATTATGTAATCATCACTGTTGAACCCGTATAGCTGTGGCCCTATTGTAGACATCATACAAACACAAAGGAACACACTCCATGACAAACAAATAAGCGGCATAATTTGGGCTAACTGTTTCATAGGCGTTTCTAGTCTGTAATCTTGCTTTGTAGCTGCTGAATAGAAAGCATGGTAAACATGTAAGGCCGGGCTTTCTTAACTTTCTTTTAAATGTTTACAACTTTTTCTACCTAGAGATCTAAAATCTAGGTTGAACGTGGCAAATTGTAATCCGTCATGATCAATCAAAAATGGCCAGGAAAGGGTTTTTATTGTTTAAACAAGAAAAAAGTCATTAAACCCAGCATTGATCTTTTTTCATTATAATTTAAAGAACTGCCCATAATCAAACTTAGAGAACAAGTACATACATTAATTAATTCATATCATAAAAGTTAAACTTGTACAGTTAAATCTAAGATTTTCAGATTCCTTTTTGGGTGGGCCTGAATTAGACCTTCTGGACATGTCTTTCTTTTTAGGCTTTATTATGATTAATTGCAGATGTTAGTGTTTAATCATAAAGTTCATTCTGATCAGCCAGATGAATGTTGTTTTCTGAACAGATTTTACAATTAGGACATTCCGCTTTCAACAGCGTGCCTTATTGAAAATCAATGATACAACAATTTGTTATACTCCAGCTATAAATTCCTGTGTGTGTGTGTGTGTGTGTGTGTGTGTATGTGGTGCCTGAGTCTCACTTCTACACATCCAAGCAAACATCTATCATATCTCAATCCTCTTATACGTCGTTCCACATTTTGAAGTGGGAAATTAGGTGGGTTGGACTAATGGCACTTAATTATTAACCTAGTTAACCCAGTGTAAGTATGTATCCAGTGATGTAAACTTTAAAGCACTTTTTGTAAGTCGCTCTGGATAAGAGCGTCTGCCAAATACCTAAATGAAAGGAAGGTGGAATGAGGGCTGCAATAATAATTAGAGAGATTATGATCGTGTGTAAATACACACTGATCATAATGATTATAATCAGTGAGTGTATTGACACCTCTAATGCCTTTTTAAAGCAGAACTTGTGCTTGGGTAATTTTGCTATATACTGTCTGCAAATCAACAAAAGTTAACCCAAGTCTAAAATAATGGTGTAAACACAAAACTTGAAATAGACTATGTTCTCCTAATTGACACATATTTTGACAGCAAGGCCCAGATTTAGATATATTAACCACAATCATTATAAAGATATAGCTGTCTGAATGCGCACAGACGCAGCTACAGACATGCACACAAAGATCAGCAGTATGGAAGGTTGGTTGCTTGGTAGGTCAAAGTCTGCCATTGGTTGAGGCATGTCACATGACAGCAGATTACTGCTGGAGGCAGAGCTGCATTTGTTGGGGTTTCATATGGTGTAAATCAGACTCGCACACCACAGCATTCCTCTCAGTCTATGCTAACGATAACCACCAAACAAGCAGTTCTCTTCTAAAACCAGCACCCTCAAAGGAACTACCTCACTCAGTCACATTCCTACCACCTTAAAGAAAAAGTCCACACAACATATACACACACAAATGCTTAAAGTGAAATAATTGAGTTGTGCTTTGTGATTTTTTTTTTTTGATGGAAGGGGGGTTGCGTTGATGCCTGAATATACTGATTTGTGCTATATTTTTATATTTTCCCATGAGCAGTTGTCCATCATGCTGACCTCACAGGGGAAATTCCTTGCATGGCTACAATGGTTTTAATAGGAGAAAGGATTTCAACAATCTCAGTCACAAGCACTGTTAGGTGTAACTTGGATTACTTTTTTGATGCAACGAGTAATCTAACGCATTAGGTACGCCATTTAAGTACTCCGTTATTTAGTTACTTTTTCAAAAATGTAATCCGTTATTCAGACTATTTATGCAATCCGTGAGCCAGACAGCAGTCATTCCCAATCCATTATTGCGTGTGTGCGTGTGTGTGTGTGTGTGTGTTCGCGTGCGTGCATACGTGTGTGTGTGTGAAAGTCGTCCTACAAGCCCTGGCCCCCATAACCCGTCCCCCCTCTGTTATTCCTGCTGTTATACCCCTATCTCACCTATGCGGTTTGACTATGCGAGGGCCGATGCGCGGAAAGATGGAAACCTAATCACAGTGCCTAAACTCGCGGTGAATCATGATGAACCGTTCTTATGGCCACCGCGTGAAACCATGTAGGTGAGATAGGGGTATTAGTGGTTAACAGATTATCGAAGTGATGATGGTAGAATAATTATAAAGGTCTTGACTAAAACAACATGCATGAGGAATCACAAAGGAGTTTTCATTTTCTGCAATGGAAAAGTACTCTAGCTAGTTACTTTTATCAGAAAGTAACACAGTAATGTAACTGATTACTTTTTAAAGACAATAATTTTGTAATGTAATTAAAAAGTAATGTCCCCCAACATTGGTCACAAGGCGTAGTGGTTAGGTAATTGTGTTCACTCCTTAAAACAAAACAAAACAAAACAAGACCTTTTTCTCTCACTTCCCATTTTCCAACATTGTTAAATATATCATATTACATAGATTTCCAACATGGAGCTACCGAATAAAATGCAGCTAAGACAACGATTCAAGAGACGACAAGCATAGTGGTATACAGATAAGGTGAGCTAAAGATAAATATGTGAATGAAACAAGTGTAAACTAAAAAAGTTTACTCAAAATTTCACTATAAAATATAACACAAATATTAAAGGCCAATGAAGATCATATGTTAATAGTGATGGTTCATGTACAAGTCATGCATTTTGGCCATATTAATCTCACATTAATCGATTGGCACCCTGTCCAGGGTGTACCCCGCCTAGTGCTCGAAGTCTCCTGGGATAGGCTCCAGGTTCCCCGCGACCCTGAACACAGGATTAAGCGGTATAGAAAATGAATGAATGAATGAATAATCTCACATTAATCATGACTATATATGTTTTTCTGGAATAAATATCCTTTAGTGTACCTTGTTGGAGTTTCCTGAACTTTCATGCACTGACGGAAAAGAAATAGCAATAATAGCAGCGCTAAGCATCACTAAGCTCCAAATGTCTTATAAGACAGTGTTCACCAGCTGCATAAACAATGACTACGAGTTCACTGAACTCCCCAAAACTCATTGGTAACATTCATCCTTACACCGACTGCAGATCCGGGTTTGCTCTGTACCTTCAGCACAAATGTTTTTTTTCTGTCAGTTGTACTGAGAGCTGTTACTCTCATGGTAATACACAGCTAAGTGTTTCCTGCTGTCACCCCAATCTCCGTTTGGCTCCGCTTATTTACATGCTGACTCATTCTATTCAAAAATGTCCTGGAACTTATGCCACCCACAACGGCAATTTTTTAAATGCAGTGATTCAAGTTTTCCTTCCATCAAAGAAAGGCAAGGCTTGGTGCTAATGTAGGGAAGCAGCGACTTTCCACAGGTTTCTGGGTTTTGTGCAAATACAGGCTCCTTGGTTCTTTTTTGTGAAAGTATACAATTTTATAGTCCCTGGTAGGCACACCCACTATTTCACAATAGTAATCTAATGCAGTGGTTAAAAAAAATTAATTGGAAAGGAATCATAGAGAAAGTGGAGTTAAATATCAGAGTTGTGCTCTGTCTGAGATTTCAGTCTTCTCAGAATTGTCATCTAGTGATGTCATGTCCTGTGGGTAAAAGGCTACAGCAAAGCAGAGTTTGCAACTTTTTTTTTTTTTACCAACCCAGACTGGACCAAGTGAAAATTATATAAACAATTAATAGAATTAACAGACAGAAAGACACATGGCACTTTCCAGTGCAATATGTTCGGTGTTGACTGGTTGGTTGTAATGGTTACCATTGTACTTAGTCCACTTTATCATGTGATGCTTTGTTTCTGACAAACTGCGTCAAGGTGACAAAAAGTGCACAAATTAGTTCATATTTGGAGATAACAAGATTTGATAATATGAGGGTGCTGACTGTACAAAAAGATAATTTGTCTATATTCTTCTTTCAAAGATTCGTTTGGAGTGGAAATACGGTTTGGTGGGTGCCTCAGAGCTCCATGGTTGATCCTAAGCTTTTATGGAGGTTTGTATATTTTCTTCTGCATGGATTTTTTGCTGGGTTCACAATCAAAGGGGTGGACAGATGGCTTTAAACATCTCTTTCTGTGTGATCAATTTTGATATTTGACGTTGTTGATATTTGAACTCGACTACCAAATCCCTTCTTACTTTAGTGCTCCTCCAAAAACTTCACCCTTCAAATTTAAGGACACAGGTTTTCAACACTAACTGAGTAAGCTGACCAATATTAATACAAAACATTACTGAGCATGCATAAACGCGCCATGTTGCCGATGTTGTCCATGTTGGCTGGAAATGTGTTATGTGGCACAGTTTGTACTACTTTGTTTGATTCACATTTACAGAGCCAGTGCTGTGTATGAACACCAATTTTTTTTGGCACTCACACATAGTGAACGCTAGTGGACCACATGGAAATTATCATTAAATTAGACAAAAAAATTTATTGATCGGAATAAGTGATTTCAACTTCAAAGAGTTTGCTTGAATTTTTGTTAAGTTTGTCTTAAATCAAGATTGAGGTGCATATAAGTTACATAAAAAAGGTTTTGGTTGTTATACATTTTTTTGCTCTGCACACCAACTGTGAAGTTTGACAGCTGGAGTTTAAGTACTATGAAAGTAATCATAGCCAAATTCTCAATCCTTGTTCCATGTAAAACGCATGCCTTCCAGCGTTTAGCTGAGACTCATATAAAGCTTCTCCACTCTGAATAATGTAAGTTGGGTGAGGGTGACACGGTGGTGTAGTGGTTAGCACTGTCACCCTGCACCTCTAGCATGCGGGTTCGATTCCCACTTCAAGTCATTGTTCATGGAGTTTGCATGTTCTCCCTGTGCTTGGTGGGTGTAGGTTAGGTGTTCCCAAATTGCTTGTAGAATGTGTGAGATGGATTCGCACCCTGTCCAGGGTGTACTCCAGACTAGTGCCCTAAGTCTCCAGGAATTGCCCCAAGGCTCCCCTTGATGCTGTATACAGGGGTAAAGTGGTACTGTATATACAATTAGTGATTGATCCAGTTGCCCTGGATTGGGGGCCACCTACTGGCTATGTTTTGGGAATAATGAAACAGGATTTGTGTCTAACTATCTACCAACATAGTGTAGTACTTTTGCATACGAGTCAGTGGTTTCTGAAAGATATGAAGAAGCCCAGCAGTGCCTTTCAATGAACTGTTGTTTTAATTAAGTAATAAAAACAACAACATCTTACTTCAGTTAAAAACTTCATCCTGCCAAATACTGACTGTTAGAACGTCTCGAGATTCACTTCCGGTTCGGCGGGAGAGTCCCAATTGTACGCGCCATTCCTCGGACGTCCTTAATTAGCCCTGTCGCGGGAAAGCAGATTACGGAAAGAAAAGGTGTACTGTCTCTTTAAGAACGCGTACTGCTCCGTTTCGTATTGATCCAGCCACCATTTTCCAGCGCGCTCAGCGGCGGCAGTGGCAGCGACGGCGGCAGCACACAGCCCTTACCTGGAGACACCAGGAGCGTGGGGCAGCCATGGCAGCCAATATGTACCGGGTCGGAGGTAGAGAGCACGTTTTGTATCGTTTGAATCGTTTACTTTTTTTTCTACGACCGAAACTAGTAGCTTTGCTCAGTCCTTCCTCTTTATTTTCTAAAAAGCTTAAGTGGCGTGTGCTGTGCGTGTGACTAGAGGATGAGGGTGATGAGGATGATGAAGGTGGATGATGATGATGGTGGTGGTGACTGTGTGAGGAGGAAGGAGTCCAGTTTCGGGAACAGCCTAAGAAAGAAAGAAAAACAAACAAACAAAATAAACTTTAATCGACTCTAGTGTTTTAGCGTTACCTTAAGTTTGTAAGTTTGTGCTTAGGAAAGAGACCACGGTTGAAGGCTTTATGTTGAAGTTGAGGTTCTGTTTTTGAGCAGCATGAAGCGGGTTCCACACTGCTGGCGGAAACACTGCCTCTCTGGCTTGACTTTGACTAGCTAGCTCAAGACTGACTGACTTCAAAAGACCTGTGAGACACATTATTCCTTAAGATGACTTGTGAAGTGATACTTTTCAATCAGCTGAAGTGCTATAAGAAGTCAGATAGTGTGTGTATGTGTATATATATATATATACACACACACACACACACACACACAGCCTGCTTAAGAGTGCAGAATGCAGTCATGATGGATATCCCTCAGATAGCTTTGTTAAATTGAAATTCGAGAAACCACATCTTATCTCAGCTTAAGTTAGCAAGCTCTACAACCTGATCAGAGACTGTTTTACGATCCTTCACATGGCATAGAAACACCTTTTAAAAGGTTAATTGCTAATTTTTTTAATTAAAACTTTTTCTTTCTTTTCAATTAATTGAACCTGGATACTGATTCGTAAACGTCTCCAAATCCTAGGAGGAGGCGAGTTATTTAGCTTCCTTATAATTTCTTGATTTCATCTTTAACGTGAGGGACGATGACCCCGAGCCGAGGGCTCTAACATGGAAGGTTATGGGTTTGAATCCCAGTATCACTAAGCTGCCCTTGTTGGGTCCTACGAATCACCTTCATGCTCTTAGCTCAGCTTGGATAACAGCGCCTGGCACGTTGGCAAATGAGTAAATGCAAAGTATTAAGCGAGTAGCTTCAGTGCCTCTTGGAAGGCTGTACGTTGGCCCTTTGTCTGCTGCTGGGTGTTGATGATGAAGATGATGAAGGGTTTTTCGATGATCAGATGTGCTTGTGCTGTAGCAATGCGGGTCTTTGCATGTTAAGATTGAATCATATTTTAGGATAGGTTTTTTGTTCCTTGGCATGCTTTAATGGGCATCTTTTACAACCCTGAGTGACAGCTGAAGTCACAGAGACTAAGTAAGAATTACCACCTCACTGTTCATAAAAAGCTTTATGCAGAACAATATAAAATTCAATTGTATATATGGCTTTATTCAGTATCAAGGCATAATATCTCCTGTCGCTTTTAGTATGTGATATTTTTTATATATATATATATATATATATATATATATATATATATATATATATATACACACGCAAAGCTCTGTTTTATATCAGCTCGGACAGAACCGGAATCGACGTCCTCTAAGTAGTCAGTAGTCCACACTGTACAAGTTTTTATCACTATGTGAACGTTATACAAACCTGACACAATAGATGTGTGCTTTAAAACATTTAATGTCCTTTGTTTGTCAGTTGATATCAGAGGTTTTGAATAATACATCAGTGGATGGGTGAGGAAATATGTAGATTATAATATTGATGGTGCTAAATGAGATACAGATTAAAATACATTGACATTTGATTTTTGGATTCTGGTGACATTGGATTTTTGTGATGACTAGATAGGTGTGATGGAGCTCAAGCTCAGGACAAATGTGAGTCAAGCAAGTGTTAAAATGTGAAACTATTCTAATCTGTGTATGTAGTTTGTACACTGTATGTACGTTTCACACTCACAATGCTTGATTTAAATATATTTTTTTGTCATTATCGATAACATTTATATTATTGTTGTTCTTATGATGTATTCTTATTATAATACATTTCACACCCGATCTTGTATATTGTCCTATTTTATTTTATTTACTGGTATCTAAGTTTTTTACGTATCAGCCTTGACCTGATACCTGAGGTACTTTTAGTAACTAAGCCGAGTGTCCGGAAGTTTCTGTTGCCAGTTTATGCAAAACAGGCACAGAGGAGCCATGCATCTCACTTTCATGGTGCAATTCCTATCCAGTGTTTCAGGAGTAATGTCGAAGTGAATATAAGCCCAAATAGCAATCCTTACAATCACATTCATGGTAGAGGAAGAGATCTGGAGGGATTATAAGTCAGAAGCATCCTTCATATGCTAACTTCAATCACACCATTGGTGTTTTGTGCAATTTGACAAACAAGGTGTGCAGAGGACTGACTTGAGTGCTAAATTTTTGTTGGTATCAGGGACTGCGTACCGCTCGGAGGATTTATATCAGGATTATATAGAAGACGGAGAAATAATGAGTGCGGTTCAAATCATCTTGCTGACATCAAGCTCTCTCTATCAGGGAACGGCTCTGTGGATGTGGCAGATTACTCCTTTATCAGTGTGTTGGGAAAGATTGTAGTGTGGATTGGGATGTCTTTACACTCTTCTTTCAGTGTTTGCAACATTTTGTGTTGCTGAGGCTGTAAATGGCCTCAGGCTCTTTGACCATTAAAGAACCTCAATGGGCCACTGTACCTCCAGCCTCTGCAACACCTGATACATATTGATGACTGCTCTCCCCCTCGGGCCCGATGTTCTCCCATGCTCTGCCGAATGAGCGCATGAAATTCAGTAGCAGAATCCGGCGAAGTAGAATTTTTTTCAATTAAGAAAAAGTGAGGTGAAAATCAGTTAAAAAAAAAAAAGTTTTTATATGTTCATATTCAGTAGATATTTCAAACTATGGTCACTGGTTTTGCTTTCCAATCAGAAGCAGCTTCCTTGGTTAAAATCATCCTTTGGTCTACCCAAGACCTGAATCTTTCCTGTCCTAAACGCAGCATACAAACGGATTCCTTATACAGTTTTGTGCAATCCTAAAACATGGTTTGATGTTGGTGCTTTGTTCACTTTGACACATTGGCAGAGACACACGGCACATTTTAATACGTAGTATCTGCTCTCTCTGCGGGGATGCCTGCTGTTCGTCAGACTGCAGTCAGAGCGCTCGGCGTAGATTGGGCATCCGTGCTTAATTCCTTGAAGCTCTCAGTTTGTGGGTAATGTTGTTTACAACTAGTAACGCTTGAATTTTAATGCAGGAGGCATACTACTAAATGGATGCATTAGTTGGAGCCTTTTGTGATTTAGCAAATCATCAAGCCCAAAATTGCTAATAATGATTAATATGCAACTAATCGTACAAGCTGAAGTGCACAGGCGAAGCAGTGCTGTTGACTCATTCCTTAATGCTGAATTAGTGGAGATGCCCAAGGTAAATCTGTGCCATCAACTACACAAAGGCAATTTCCTCTTTCCTGAACAGTCAAGCTTTGCATCTGAATGCCGAGCCATCATTGAAAAACAATGCTTTGGAGAGCGAAGACAAAGCTTGTCTCAGTGCTGCCTTTTCTTCTTTGTCTTCACCGCACATTATGGCAAAAGGTAGCCTTGCGGAATTTCCTCTTGCAGAGCTCATTGTCCTGATTTGGCTTTGTTTGCCTCTTCTTTGAGTTGGGGCTCACCCGAACTCTAGTGCTGACCAGAAAGTGCCAAAAAAATCTTAAAAAAAAAAAAGAAGCACAAAGCTGACCACAACTATCAACCATGGAAATGATGGAAATATGCAGAATTGCATGTCACAGTTCTGTGGTGGCAGAGAACTAGGCCATGTGGAGCTGACGGACAATAAGAAATTATGGGTTCCTCTAGTTCCCTTAATTTGTCCTGACTAAAGAGAAGTTGTTCAATGCCTTAAAGCCAGTGGACCTGAGATGCTTCATTGGACTCCCCACAACTCCAAGGCCTTCTGCCAGCTATAATACACACATGCTATTGCTTATCCCCGAAGTCTATTGTTTAATACTGCACAGACTTACTTTTTTAACTTCCACAAAAAAAAAAAAAAAAAAAAAAACATAAAAAAAAAAGCCAAGGAGCTCTGTGGCAAAGACCTGAATTTACTTTTCTGGAGCAAATTCCATTTTCAGTCTCCGATCAGTGACACAGCAGCAGCTTGGTTTTCCAGAACATGTCGACATTTGTAGTTTGCTGTGTAATATAGATGGGGGGAAAAATCAGTTCAGTTACATATTGTGATTTTGTGTGCCAATTCTTGCATCAATTTATTTATTTTAAATAACTTTTTTTTTATTTTATTTGAGGGGCTGAAATGTTGCAGTTCCTCTATGATCCTAATCCAAATTATTCACTAACACACCACAGCATCCTGTCTGGTAGGGGTGAATTATTTGTGAAGTTTGTTTAGAATTAGAAATTTTATTATTAAAGCGGCATATTTATAAGATCGATAAGAATCGCAATCCATATTGAATCAGCAACTAGATATCATGATAATATAGTATTGGCAGCCCCCTGGATATGTAGTGGGTTCAGCCCCTCAGTATTGTTCCCTGGCAGGTTAACAGTGGTTTACACTTTGACTTAATGATAAGAGGGTCAGTGGTTCAAGCTCCAGCACCGCCACTATTGGGCCTGTAACCTTCTCTGGTCCAGCGCGCTGCATCATGGCTGAACCATCATGGCTGACCCATACCCCATACCAAGTTGGGGTATGTAAAGAAAATACTTTTCTGCTACTTCAATATAACAGTTGGAGGGAGAGGGAGGGAGAGAAGCATAGATATTTGACACAGGCTTTTGTTTTTGCTTTCTTGCAAATATTGTTGCTTTAGAAAACATCCGTTAATGAGGAAGAGACATGAGAGGAGCAGTTGCGTCATACGAGTCATTTGTTAATCTCTGGCCTGGTTGAGACAAGTGTACGGACGAGGCATACCTGTGAATTGAAAACCATTCCAGGTAACTAATCATAAGTCATTAGTGTGCCACATCATCATCAAAGCTAAATGTAGCCACTTTGGACAATCTAAACCGTGTTTCCCACACACAGAGTAAACTTGGGCGGGCCCGATTAACTAGTAGCAGACCGCTCTCTCTTGCAGAATAAACAGGTTCATGAGCGGTAGAGCCAGAACAGTGTACTGAGAGGCAGTAAGTGCAGCGGATGCCAGCAGCTGTAAAAAAAAAAAAAGAAGAAGGGTGTACTGACTAACGAGCACGTGCTCTGCAGAGAAACACAGTTTCACACACTGAGCGGGTTCTTCTTTAAAAAAAAATGTATATAGAGCAGGATTAGCCCTTAAAATGAATGCAGGTGAGATCCGCGCAGACCAATTAAAAGGGAGAAAAAAAACGCTTATGCCAGGATGTTATGCTGGTGTGTGTGGATGGATTTGGATTTTTTGACATGTCGTGCAGAACAAAAGTTATAATTACTTTTCAAATGTGTAAATTGTACTGCTCCCAGAGTATGGGAATTACGAAACAAAAATGTTAAACTAAAATGCGTGTATTATTATTATTATTATTATCACAGAAACGACCATAAAAACATTTGCCATTTCTATACTCATGCGACCCATTTTATGATTTTATTTTTATTTAGAAATGGTTGTATTGTTGGTTTAAATAAATAAAATTCAGTTTTTCATATTGCCTAGATTGTCCTGAATACCACAACCTTGTAGCCAACGCAAGCCTAATGCTATAAAGCCCTATAAAATGCTTTCTAAGGGCTAAGTCTATTTCTGACTTATGGGAAACACTGCTTAAATTTTATTTATTTTTGTTTACTACATAATTCCATAAGTGTCCATAGATTCATCTTGCTTTATATTACACTTTAATTGCAGTACTGAATAGTTTATAAGATTCTATTTAAATATTTAGTAATTTTTTGGTGATTTAAAAAAAAAAAAAAAAAGACCTAGTCCGTGACCAGAAGCACCAAACTGAGAGTTTTATAATCCATTACACCCAATTGCATATAATAATAATAATAATTTTTAACTGGCCGACTTTAACACATATTTGCTTGAGGGTCCTCAGGCAGGATGAAGATAACAACCCACAGTTCTCTTGTAGCACGTCAGCTTCCAGGTCGGGAAGGTGAGGGATAATGTGCGTCTCTGAGAGAGGCTGTTATTGGACGCCGGTACTGGACAACTCCGTAATTGAGAGCTTGTCATGTACTCTCCTTCCTGTCAAAATCCCAGCTGTGGTTGACTATGGCTAAGGATGGGTAGATACGACTAAAATATTGTAGCACTGTACAAAGACATTTCTACCATAAACAGTACGCATCAGCATTTGACATCATGGCATATCGCATAGTAAGGGAGCCCAAACTTCTGGCAGCCGACAGGTGTGCACGCACGCACGCACACACCATAGGCACGCACACACCAGTCAGTCTACACATGTCTTTTTACTATAGGGAAAAGTCCCTGGAGCAAACCCACCAAACACAGAGAAGATGCTGAGCCCATGCAAACTTAGATTTGAACCCACAACCCTGGAGGTGACTGGACTAACCATTATGCCTCCATGCAGCCACTTTATTCAATGTGTACAAAAACATTTGTTAGACGTAGAGATGTTCCGATACCATTTTTTCCCTCCCAATACCGATTCCGATACTTGGGCTCAGGGTATCGGCCGATACCGAGTACCGATCCGATACGTGTGTGTGTGTATATATATATATATATATATATATATATATATATATATATATATCTATATATATATATATATATATATATATATATATATAATTTCTTTTTTAAGTACAATACTACTAGCCCTGTGTAACGGGTTCGACCCTAAGTGCACGGGCGACACCATGAAACACGGACACGAGGCGAGGTCTTACAGGAAAAAGGGTAATTTATTTAGAAAAATGGGGAAGGAAAGGGTTAAAGGCTCTCTGCGGTCTTTTCCCCTTCGGCGGCAGGGATGCGAAGGCGGGCTCTACGCGGAAGTGAAGGTGCCGCGGGAGCTCGCGCAGCTCGTTCACGCGCTCCTCTCGCGGCGATCAAAGGCGCCCCCCCTTTTTAAAGTCTCTGGGGCGCATCACATCGCCCCACTCTTGTGCTACTGTCTCTCATAAAATCCACCGCGTCGCAAAGTCCAGCTTCCCAACAGTCAGACCCCGAGCTACACTCCCCGCTGTGTTATAGGCGATAGCTCATGGGCCATTGCCTGATTCTGCGGCCCTGCTACTTCACATACCTAAAGGGGGGGGAGGCCGCCTAACTAGTGAGCGAGGAGCGAAATCAATTTGGGCGCACGCCCATCACAGGCGCACACCGTGACACTCTGTAAGTAAGCTAAGCTAGCAAAGCTAGCGGGCACAAATAGGTTATGTTTAGGAAAATGGTATCGGATCGGTACGTGGACTCAAGTACTCGCCGATTCCGATGCCAGCTTTTTTTGTGGTATCGGCAGCATTTCCGATACCAGTATCGGAATCGGAACAACCCTAGTTAGACGTAAACATGGCTATGTTATTATTTCTCCCATGTTCAGCAGTGAATGCATATGCCATCTTCCTCAGTGATCTATGTATTCGTACCCTTGTACTGATGATTGTAGCGCACATGAGTTGCTAGTGGGTCTGCATTTTCTCAGTGTGCATCTGGTTGTACAAATTATAAACCCGGAAGTCTCCGATGTGTGAACAAAAACAGCTCCGCGAGCGGTTCTAGAATCTGAGCCTATTCTACAGTACGTTCCTAAACATAAAGTTGTATCCATCCAGTTCCAGTTTTTTTTTTTTTCCTTCAATCAGAAGCACACTGAGGAAGCTTGAGAACTTTATATTTATTTGTATAAGGATTCTAAATCAATTGCAAGTGTTAATGCATTGAAGTTAGAGATGAAGGAGGGGGGTGGGGTGAATTGATTTATCTTGTGATTTCTTTGGTGCGACAATTCATGTAGTGCCACACTGACTCTAAAATGACATTTGAGGTGGTGATGTGTTGCAGTTCCCCTATAACCCTACTGGCTATAGAGGAAAAACTCTTCACGCACTGGTAGGCGGCGCAGTGTTCTGTGTAGTAGGAGTGAAGTGTTTGATAAGTTTGTTTAGAATTGTAACAAAAGCGTGAAAAAGAATATTTTATAAAATCACCATATAGCTCGAGTAGGCACCAAGGTATTCATATTCTCGTATCAGGTCAACCCCGGTGTTTCCCATGTCTACTTAGAAAACAAATGTGAAATATTTAACCCTACAAAACTGAAAAATGTCACCATTTTCCAATTTAAAGACTAGTATTGTATAAAATATAAATGGAAAAGCATATTGTGTTGACGGGTTACTACAATATCGCGATTACATCATCACATCACCCAACCCATGTTCTCTTAATGTTCAGTAGTCCACAGGGTGACTGACGTGCTGTGTGAGAAGTTGCCTCATCGGGCCATGATGCTTCGCCTAGTTGCCGCGCCGCTCTGCTCAGCTCCTCCTTAACACCAGTTATCTCACTAGTGCACTCGGGTGATTGTCAGTTGAGACAGCAGCTTTATCACTCGTTCAATAGTTTCTTGTTTCAATAGGGTTTTTTTTCTTTCTCTGTGGCAGAGACTCTTGAGCCTGTTTTTTAGTCCATGAAAGATTTCACGTCTCTTGTTGCCCTTACCTTCTAGCGTGTCTGTCTCTCTCTGCCAATCTGTTTGTATGCATTTTTGGTTTGAAACAGCTGTAGCAAACCTGCTTGATGGAAATCAGAAATGGGCAAAAAAAGAGAGCGAGAAAGTGAGTGAAGCACTGGAAGTGTGTGTGTGTGTGTGTGTGTGTGTGTGTGTGTGTGTGTGTGTGTGTGTGTGTGTGTGTGTGCGTCTGTCTGAACATAAGCTTAAATGAACAGACATTGCCATAGTAACCGATGTCCCTTGGAGCCCAGTCGAAATGTCCTGAGGTGTGGATTGAGTGTGTTCCTTGCACTTAAACCTATACAAGATGTGGTCAGGTCAGGAACCATCCTTTCTGTCTGTCTCTCTCTGCATCTTTGTCTTTCGCTGTCTGAATCTCTTTTTCATTTTCTCTCTCTATCTGTCTGCCTCACTTCTTCACACTCCTGACCTGGTTAGATTCAACTTGTGTGTGTCTCTCTCTCTCTCTCTCTCTCTCTCTCTCTCTCTCTCTCATTAAGGCTCAGCAACATGCCCGTATTGGATCCCAGGAAATTTGACTGCACTGTGATGTCACCAACTGTGCAGCATGCTGATTGGTGGTGTGTGTGTATGTGGGTGAGGGCTTAACCGACGTTGTGGGCGCAGACATGCAGGGCAGAATGGTAGAAATCCTGGCACGATGAGCCGTGAGAGACATCGCCTCTAGGTTTTTTTCTTTACAGCTCCTCAAGTTGTGACACACAGGCCACTCACGAGGCTCTCGCCCTTCCGAGTCCATGCCGGGTTTTGCTCCAGGCCTCAAAACCTCTGGAAGAAGTTGAGCTCATTTAAAAAAAAAAAATAAAAATACAGGAAAGCGGTGTGGTCTGCACCATCTCCTTGTCTCTGACACGCAATCTGAGACAAAACAGATGATTTTGTGTGTTTTCAAGCATCTCTGTTGCATTCTCAGTGCTTGTTGTTGTTGTTGTTGTTGTTTAGAAGAAGGCTGCTTTTACATGCTGTATTGATAATGCTTTCCTAAGCAGAATTCACACCTTGAATATCTGGTACTTCTGAACAGATGATGTCTGTCATAGTAAGGTACTGTACTATGGTAAGATGGTACACATCATGTAAACAGCGCTATCGTGGTTAGAGGACGCCGTGCCCTTTTCGGCAGGTCTCTGAGGGTGTGTTACAGCAAAAAGCACCAACATTTCAAGCAGTCTCAAATATGTAGCTTGTTCCTCCACTATGACATGAATGGGGAAAACCAAAAAAAAAAAAATCAAGTAGGTTTTGGCTATTGTACAGGTTTCCGCCTGTTTTTTTTTTTTTTTTTTTTTTTTTTTTTTTTTAAATTGAATTTCTGGTTTCCAGTCAACTTCGTAGTATTAAGGTGAACACGGTGCTTGTTGAAGGTATGTGCCATGAGTCTTTGTCTTCAACCAAATAGAACAATATTTAGATTTTCCAAACACAACATTCATTTGCGACTCTTAAATGGACACTGATTCCTAGAGAGGGACCTAGGGTAAAAAATTAAATAATTTTATTTATATAGCGCTTTTAACAATGGTCATTGTCTCAAAGCAGCTTCACAAAACTGAAAGAAATTTAACAAAAAATAAATAAATAATAATAATATAATAATAAATAAATAAATAAAAAATAACAAAAAAATAAAATAATTATTATAGAAAAGAAAATAATTGGAAGTGTGTATGTGAAAATGTTTTGGGGTTGGGCAGAAGGTAACGGATTTAAATTTCAGCACCACCAAGTTGCCCATAAAAATGTCTCAGATGTATGATGAGAACAAAATAAGTCTCTCTGGATAAGGTCGTCTGCTAGATTCTGTAAATTTTCCAGTTGAAAAAAAAATGTAGAATTTTTTTTTTTATTAATTAATTTATATATTTATTTTTGGGGTGGGGGTATTTAAATTTTATTATTATTATTATTTTTATTTTTTTTTTAACCCCCCCCCCCCAAAAAAAAATCAGGGTTACAATTTTTACCAGAACAAAGTTAGGCGAAACCAGAAACTTTTTTACAATGTTTTTTACAATGCACCTAAGGTACCTTGTGTAAAATCATGTTCTACTGGCCAAGACCACATTATAATGTGATATTAATTTTTTTCATTATTATTTTAATTTCAGTTGTTTTTCCACTAATCTTTAACTTCCTTCCCTGTATGGCATTATTTGTAAAGTATTTTATAAAATATAAATGGAAAAGCATATTGTGAATCATAACAAATCGAATGCAATTGGGATATTTATAGAAGTGTGATGCTAACAGAATAGCAATGCAAAGCGAACTGGCACCCCGGTACCGTTATGTTGCGTCAGGCGGCCCCTGGTGTTTCCCATCCCTAATCATTACTGGTCAGCACATACAACTTAATTTCCTATTATTTCATTATCTAAAATGGGTAAAGTCTTATTTATTTGGCGCAGGGCATTGATTCACACAGCCCCTTTTTCAAACATACACACACGCTCATGAAACGCTCGTGAACACAGGACAGCTCATGCTGATGAACAGTCAGTGTACCGAAAGGGTTTTAGAACAACAGTGATTAATTTTGAGACGGAGCTGCCTGTGAAAAAAATGAGGATGGCAGAAGACGGAGTGGATCGTAAGCGTACGGACTCTATCCGGTGTTCATGAAAATAAATGCAGAGACCCAAGTCTTCAAATATTAGCAGGAGACGCCTGGCTAGTATGGATGGATCAGCTAACAATTGATTACAGCTCGGTTGTCTAGGTTCCCTACTTGCAAAACAAACATTATCGGTTAATATATTTTCAATAGGAAATTTTTTTACTGTCAGTTACCTGATTAAGGATCTACTTGGAGTCTAAACTAGTTTCTTTGCGAGGATGCTTCTGCTTGTGGTTAATACGGTAAATCTCCAGTTTGTAGTTAATACGAGCTCAGACAAAAAGAGGACATGATTGAAACAACCAGAAGACATAGTTTTGCTCTTTACACTATATTTGAGCTTTCTGGTTAAACCTATTTTTTTTTTTTTTGTTGTGTCCTTTGCCCATGGAGGTGCGCAGAGCCATCGCCGATGCTGAGAGACGCAAACCAACACAGCAACGTTCTTTGAGATTAGTGGAGCAGCCAAATGTTTTACCTGGTCCTCAATAACAGTAACTGATCAACATGTTAGTTTTTAAAACATATCTTTGGATGGCATACCACATGTCGGGATGGGAATAAACAGTCCTGTTATCAAGATACCTAGGTTCCGACTAGAGCTGCACAATATATCGAAAAATTATCGTTATCGCGATAATGGTATATGCAATATCTGTATCGCAAAGAGTGTATGGTTACACATAAATAAAAAGTAATGTTTGAAAGTAATTCATATTGTGTGGCAGGTTTATAGTAACAGCAAACCAGAAATCACAATATCTGCTGAGGGTTTTAAGTCATTCATAGTGTTTTGAAGTCTAAATATTTGCAACTTCCTTGACATCTAGTTTCTTTTTAGCCTGAATTAGATTCAATTACATCAGACGAATATCTATTACCTGTTTATTTTAGTATCATTACATATATAAATGATTTTTTTAAAATAGCCAATAATAATAATAATAATAAATGCATTTCTCTAGGGCAGTGCTTCTCAATTATTTTCTGTCCTGCCCCCCCTAGGAGGAAGAAAACCTCTCGCGCGACTATAAATAGTATCATTTGTCTATAAAATTGTTATAACTACATCTCTGCATAACACTATATCCTTATTAACGTATAAGAGAATAAAAAAGAAATATGGACCAGCTTACATAATAAATAATAAGCGCGCATGCTCAGTGCAAACAAAACCCCTACACCACCGAGCGAATGCTCCCTGCGCGCACTCTGCGAATGAGAGCGCCACTGCCCCCTAATGTAGTGGAGTGGTATTGCACTTTATTCTAGAACAGTAAAAAAATCTAAATAGAAAAAAGCATGTTCCACGAGGTCAAACGTGCCCTGCACCCCCCCCCCCCCTTGACGGAGCCTCACGCGCCCCACTATTTGAGACTGCTCTAGGGAAATGTTATCGCAAGAAATATCGTTTTCTCAATATTCAACAACAATATCGCATATTTTCCTAATATCGTGCAGCCCTACTTCTGATTAGATTTGTATTGTGATTGATTGCATTATTGGGACCACTGCCCTGCCGCTCGAGGCATTGGGTATAGTGCAGTAGTTGAGATGTGAACTTCCTCATGCCAGGCGAGAAACCCAGCACTGAAACACACACACACACACACACACACACACACACACACACACACACACACACACACACACTACCTCACTTTACTAGTGAGGGTAAAATTCTTCTAAATAATTTCTGTTTAGTTTGGGTCACCTGTCCACATTACTGCAGTAAAGTCACAAGTTTGTGAGCTACACCAGTGACGGCATTATGCCAGGGTTTCACCTCACATGGGTGAACAAATCAGAGATTATTTACCAGCCCACTAGCTCAGTGAAACGCCAACACGCAGGCCAACACACAGGCTACACGTTTTTAGAAACCTATTTAATTAGTCTAAAAACAATTGGCTAAGACAATTTAACAGCAGTAATATGATGAGATTGCAGGATAAATATGCATTGCTGTACCATAAAATATACAAGGTAACCCTGAGTAGCTTTTGTTTAAATATGTCAAAGAGAAATTTGCAGGATTTTTTTTTTTTTTTGCCTTTCTCCTTTTTTTTTTTTTTTTTTTTTTTAGTAAATGAAGAGACTACTCTGCTGTACATTAGCACTTACTTTAACCTATTAGCCTGCTGAGAAGCTTCGAATTGAAAAGCTGAAAACTCAGACACAGTCTGCTTGTCCTCGGCGTGCTGGTTACTGATTTGTCTGCTTTTGCATGATGCAAATTTAGCTATAGGTCTGGTTTATTGTGATGGGAGTTTACTCTGTGAAAGAACAAAAAGGTCAATCAGCCAGACTGTGTTTAGTCCTTGACTTCCTTGCTTTTTCTTTCGGTGTGGTAAGGGTTACAACTCAGGAGTGTTTATAACGGTGCGTGTGGGGTGTAGTGTGCCAGAGGCCCCGACATTAGCAAGTTTACACCCAGAACTCGCACAGAGTCTGAGGCTACAGGGCCGTCCCACTGCGCCATAAGCCTGCACACCAACCCACTGTCCTGGAGTCAGGCCAAAGGCAATAATAAGGATTGAAGGAGAAACTGAAAGAGGAATGGGGGCGTGAATTAAAGCAGGCTAGGATCTGACCATTGTTGCGCAGATATTACAGATTAAATGTGTTCGGTTCATTTATTATGTGTAGTTGTAGTCAGTTTGTACTATTAACATGAGAGAGGAGGTTCTAGTTAAACACATAACGTACAATAAATGTTATATATTTATATTATATTATTCATGACAAATAGGTGCTTCATTAGAAAATGGTTAGACAGGTGTCCTTGGCTGCGTACAGGAAGTTTTTTTTAGTGTACATAATTCCAGTACCAAGTTAAATAAAGGACTAGACTGCCGTCATGAAAGTACTTATGACAAATGTTTCCCGTAAATGTAGTATACGTACTTGGGTCTGCCCACCTGCCCACCCTTTTTTAAGGGTGAAGAATGATGACCTCTATGATCGATTAGCTTCAGTAGTAGCGGACATTTCCGTCTCGCGGTGTACTGAGAGGCAGTAAATGCAGCGGATGCCCGCTGGCCTAGAAATGATAAGAAGGGCAGACTGATGGTCGCACATGCGCCGCAGAGGAATAGGTTCTCTCAGTCAATGGACTTTTCTTAAAAAAACAAAGGACCGTTAATCCTCACAGGTGCTGATTTACTCTATTTAACTAGTATTTTTTGTTATTTATTATTATTTTTTATAAATACTGCTTATACAGAAACCTGGTGGTGTGTGTTGAGGAGGCTTCAAACATCAAACTGTATCGTCATTGCAAAAATGTACTGTAGAACTCTCAAAATGTGCATATTTACTTTGGTCAGAAAAACAAATGAAAACAACCTCAAAACACGTGACCTTATGAATCTGTGCTTTAGCTCTTAACTTTTTTTTTTTTTTAACTTCTTACTCTTCACATATGGGTAGATGGAAGAGATGGTCAGTAGGTTGGATCTCTGAAATGTGAAATTAATAGAAATATCCAATAAATCTAAACATTGTGTTAAAGGTCATATTATTTGTCAGAATGCTGGCCCATTCTGCTGGCTACCACCGCAGGTGTATATATATTCAGACATGTGGGAAACACTGTATGAGCCTAGCCTGGAGTTCACTGGTGCAACAAATGGCCCGTAGCCCTCAGGAGGAGAGGGCGCCTGGTGCTGACGACTTGCCCACGCTAACACTGACGACGGTTCTCGCTTTCTCTCTCTTTTTCTTCCCCCGAACCCCCCCCCCCCATTTGCAGATTATGTTTACTTTGAGAACTCCTCCAGTAACCCACTGCTCATCAGGAGAATAGAGGAGCTCAACAAGGTGAGTGAAAGTCCATCATTGTGCCCTTCAGAGCATGTTGTCAATTCTTCCGCAAGACATTTGCTGAATGTTTTATGCGCTGTCTGACTGTGTCTGTCTCAACTGCCAACCTCAATGTTCGCAACGATCCGTTCTCACAGCTTTCACTCTCGTACTCCCTTTTTTCTTGACACATCTCCTCCTACTGTGTTTAGTGTAGCTGCATTCCTTTCTTCAATGTACAGGGAATAGGAGAGGTCCATGTTCAGCTGTTTTCTGAATTATGAAGCTTTTCATGCTAATTTGCAGACGGCGAATGGGAACGTGGAGGCCAAAGTGGTGTGCTTCTACAGACGCAGAGACATCTCCGCTACACTTGTCGCCTTGGCAGACAAACATGCGCGTAAGTAACGAACAGGGGACCTTCCAGTCCTGTCGCCATTAGATCTGTGTATCCTAGTATTTTGCAGCTACAACATGTACAGACCACACTAAAACTAAAGTAAAGGTACAAGGTGGTTCTCAAACCTGTAGTTTGTTTCAAGAGTCAGAATCACAGGACCTGATTGTAAACTTGGGCTATTTTTGCCTTTGGTTTCAAGTCATATGAGAGTGTTTACTCTGATCATGAGTTAGGGGCGGGAATATGGACGTAAGCACAGGACGAACATTTGTCTGGTGAATATTTCAAAGAAAAAATTAATTTGCTTAAGAATTGGCATTTTTTCATCACTGTAGTGATTATTGGTAAATATAGCAAGCGAAAGTATGGCATATAATGCGAAACCGTTTCACATTGCAGCCTACAGTCGACATTGAATGTAGAAAGATGTACAGATGTGTCCGATAAACATGCAAACACAAGAGCTGTGCAGATGTGCAGCGCGCTGCTTGTACTTTGTCTGGATCGAGGTCGGATCACATTGCCACTACAATTAACTGCTCCGAACCTTGTTTGGGACCCGACCAAGCCCACATCCAGAAAGAGTCTTGTTTGGTTGCCATGTTCAGACATGCTTAAATGAACCACACTAAGGGGGGAAATCCGAGTTTAGTTTAAACTGAGTAAACCTAGCAGGTTTTAAAACAGTATGAGGTACCACATTGATCCGCCAGCGATTGCGGTTTCTAATGACATTTTATTAACATTTAATGCTGCGGAAGATCTACATGGCAAGATAAGACATGTTATTACTTACAGTATTAAAGTTAAGGTTTAAGTTAATTGGAGAAATAAACACAGCGTTTTGTTTCCAAGAAATCCTCCTTTGGTGGAAAACACACCTGATCGGGACACCTTACATCTTAATCATTGTTAGATTATATAGGACGGGGGAAAAAAATAATTCAAGAACGTTGACGTATATGCTTCTTTTAAAATATTCTTCCATAAGGGGGGGTGTGTGCGTGTGCGCGTGTGCGTGGAGATCTTCAGGAAGCGATGCTTCACTGCCAAGCCTCGTCATTGCGTCACTTCCAACCTGCTGACTATACAGTTCACATTTGGAAGTTTAGAATGTTGTATGAATACATTTTTTTTCCCTTTTTATGGCAAAGCAAAGAACTATTGATCAAAGTATTAATAATTAATTAATAGTTAAACCTTACATGCCCAAAAACCTACGAAATGTGCAGGTACATACTGTATATTTTATTATTAAAAAGAAGAATTGAGCAAAATAAAACGTTTTGGCCAAAAACTAAAATCGTGATTTACTCAACAGTTCTGTGCTGAAAACAGTCTTGGTGTTTTATACTTTTATTTAAATTAAACTATACAAGGGGAGTTCGAGTCAAACCGAGACTTGCGATAATGATTTCCCTATGAATTAAGGTGTAAAACTGGTTGATGTTTACAGAAGAATCCAAGAACAGTCCGGAGATGAGACTCTTTGCTGCAGTAAAACATTTTAAACGGTGCAAACGTGTTAAAGGTTGGTCATATGTCCGCGAATGACCATCCCGGCTGAGGTGGTTCAAACCCCACTGCAGTTGTTCCACCGGAGTGGAATACCTGATCCTTAAAAATGAATAGATGTCACTCTTGCAGAAGAGACACATCTGTCTATGGAAATTACAATCATTTACAAACATCACTTGCATATTACAGGAACTCGGCTGGCAGTTGCTCCAACATCCCCTATACAGTCCTGACCTTGCTCCAAGTGATTTCCACATGTTTGGGCCATCAGTCAACTTCCTGGGAGGCCAGCATTTCAGATGTAAAGCAAGCAGTGCAATCGTGGCTCCGGCATACTGTGAAAAGCTTTCTACCTTGATCGTATTGAAGCACTGGTGTAAAAATGAAGGGAGGTTTTTACTTTCAGAACTGTTTCATTTCTCCCAATCAAAAATCTCTTGAGTGACCTTGAACACCCCTCACAGTCCTGTTAAAGACATGTGAAAAGGGGGTGTTTTAAGATTCCTATCCTTCTCCTCTGAAACAGTCTAACGTGTGTTTACTTCTTATACGGCTGCGTAGCCTTTTCTGTTGTGACGACTTGAATGGTGTAAGCTGTCGTTCTGAACTGGAATAATTGGAGCTGTGATTAAGGATATCCAGTCTTTCCTGCTGTAAGCGGAGTCGGTCTCCGAAACGACTGCCGTACGATTGAATCATCCAGCATGTTCTGGTGCTTCATACATGTGCCGCGGCTAAGGCGTGGTGTGAGCTGCTGTCAGCACTGCTGGTGTGAAAGTAGGGTATTAGTGGTTAAATGTAGAAAGTATAACTATATATACATGTATGTAGTACAGAGTAAGATTGAGTGAGTATGCATGTATGAAAGTAGCCCACAATGCACAAAGGTTTAATAATGAGCAGTGTGGGACTGTTTGTTCACATAGACCACACAGACACAGTTAGGAACTTGGTGGGGGTGGGGTGTAAGCTGTGTGTGTGGGTTCGTGGATTGTGGGCCTCTCTGCAGAGCCAGCAGTCTCTCCGTGGACGTTCAGACATTTGCAATATGTGAAAAATGCATGGCAGGAGCGACTGTGGACCACATGGGTGTGGGCTACATCCTGACTCTGCTCTGAAGAAAGGCGAAGAGAAAAAGGGGAGTAAAGAACTGAAAAGGGACCTGAGGTGAGTCACAGAGTAGGAACAAGAGAACAGGTTTGGAGAAAAGATGGTGAAGATAAGAGGCTAAGGGCGTGAGAAGCAGAGTGATGGAGTTCCTCCGGTGTGGATGGGCGCTAAGGGAGTTTGAATTCATCTACATGTGAGAGCTGAAACTATCGGCTCTATATCTTCAGCAGTCTGACTCAGTGTACGTGCACACACACTCTCAGATGACTCACAGATTAAATATTTTGTTCTCTGTGATGCTGGCTCCTCCTCGCCAAAGCCTGAAGCTAGGGAGCTGTGCAGTGGCCGTGTTTGCACACGAGTGTGTGTAGAGGCAGAAAGAGAGAGGGACTTGACCCTGAACTGAACTGACCACTCCCTGTAATCACCTCGCCCACTGTGTCTGAACTCGAGCTCGTGCGTTCTGCTCGTGAAGGAGACAGACTCGCGATTAACCTGCTTTCAAGAAAGAATAGGTTTGAGTCCGGGCAGAATGGGAATGTGTGAGACACACTTCTTCGGAACAGGTAAATGCATTGCGTCTCAAGGGTGTCGGACTCCTCAGGTCAGGATGGCCTGAGAGCTGAAGGATTTCTCCTTCACGTGACCCTGGCAAATCGCAGCCACACAGAAGGACTAGCGCCAGCAAGGGCCAACTGTGGAGACACTCTTTTGCATCACGTTTACATCACCGCAGACATTACAGCTGATGGCTGACGTACATAGAACCTGCACCTGCATGAAATAAAATTGCTATGAAATCCTTCTTTAATTCATGATACAAATAAAAGCTCAACAATGAAGTAAAAAGACAAATCGTACAACGTTGGTAGCCCACAGTCGTTTATGAAGTTGTTGTATGCTGCTGCATTACAGTTTCTCTACACTAGAACTAAGGGATCCAAACCTGAAGAAGACATAGGTTGCCAAGGTTGGAGTGGAAGAGTTTGAGTGTCCTGCACAGAGTCCTGACCTACACCCCGCTGAACACGTTTGGGATCAATTAAAATGCTGACTGCAATCATGGCCTCCTCATCACTGCCCGACCTCATTGAAACTCTCGGACCTGAATGGGTGACTCTCCATTCTCCTAACTTCCATGCTGTTTTTGTTTTTCAGCAGCCTGGCTGGCTGTGCTCTCCACAGTGATGACTGGTCAAGATATTGGTCAAGGTATATTAGTCAACTATGCTACTCAATTATTAGTGGACCAGTATAAGTACTTCCATTTGCATACTACGAGAGGTGTTCAAGACAAAACCAGGACTATTGATTGTGCAGAAAAACAGAACATGGTTATATAAATAAACTTTTCTCAGTACCCAGAAGTTATGATTGGCCTGCCTGCTTCGCATCTGAAACACTGGCCTCCCAGGAACTCCTTTAATGACCCAAACATATAGCCATGGCTTGGAGTGGGGTCAGCACTTTAAGGGGGGATGTGGCAATAACTCCCAGCAGAGTGTTTGCACACGAGTGTGTGGCGGCAGAAAGAGAGATTCCTGTTGAGTTCCTGTAATGTGCAAGTGGTGTTCGTGAACGAATGTGTTCCCACAGACAGATGTGTGTCTTCCATAAGTTAGTGACAAGTGTCCCATGGATTCAGGGGTTCTCCTCGCGGACGTACAGCCTTCTTTAAGATGCTTCCACCATTCAAATACCTCGGCTAAGTGTCTCATCACCATACTGTTCTTATTGTCTTTTGTGAATGTCTACTGACTATGCCTTCAGTCGTGAGAAATAATAATAATACATTTAATTTAATGGCGCCTTTCATGGCACTCAAGGACACCTTACAGTCAAAGTATAAGAACAATGATTTAAAAACAAAAGAGACAGAAAACTGCATTACATAAAAGCCTGTCTAAACAAACAGGTTTTTAGACGAGATTTAAAAACTGGGAGACTTGGACTGTTGTGGACCTCGACAGGAAGTCGGTTCCATAAAAAAGGTGCCGCATAACCAAAGGCTCAAGACCCCATAGAAACTGTCCGTGTACGAGTGTAATTGCAGAAGCAGACCTTAAATCACGTGCCGGGATATGTATATCAAGAAGGTCCAAAAGATATGAAGGTGCCGAGTTGTTTAGTGCTTTGTAGGTTAAAAGTAGTATTTTAAAATCTACACGGTATTTAACAGGGAGCCAGCGCAGATTTTGCAAAACGGTAGTGATGTGTTGAAAACTAGAAGTTTTGGATACGACCCGAGCAGCAGCATTTTGTACTAACTATAATTTATTAAGTATTTTTGAAGGAAGCCCATAAAATAAAGCATTGCAATAATCAGTTCTAGATGTATCAAGAGCATGCACAAGAATAGCCGTACTCCTCATTGAAAGGGGGGGACGTAAACGGTTGATATTGTTGAAATGTCATCCAGTCCCAGTTTGACTTGAACACTTCTTGTATTTTGACCTACTAAAGTCCTGATTATGTCTGTTCTCTCGAGGGAAAACGGACACGTATACACACTTCATATCAAGTAACGTTAATTAATGTTTTGTCTGTCGTAGGCATGGATATGTGTTTGTTGTTAGAGAGAAACTGAGGGCCTGTGGATCTTTAGATACCCATAACTGTGACCTAAATGGTTTGAGATACAAAGGTTTAACAAATGAGTTGTAGTTTCACACACAATTATCAGTTTGTAGTGTAAAACTGTACACACTTGTTCATTGTGGATTTTTGGTTTGTGTCGTTTAGGTGTAAATATCTGTCCGTCCCACAGTAGGTGCATCGTGTTACATCGTCCATCTTGTAATAGATGTGTAAGGGGTCGGCAAATCACACCTCGCTGAAAAATCTAACCCCCCAGTTTGGGGTTTGGACAACAGCCGACTATACTGAATTGGACTATAAACATTGTTCAGATTGCTCTGATTTTGCATTGCAGAAATGTGGTTGGTGATTTTAACGTGGCAGAAATGGGGGTTGCATATAAACCTGGGTAAGAATTTATAAGCAGACAGTGAAAAAGGGTGGTTTACTCTCTTTCTGCCATCCTTCGATAACAATTGAGCGTTGTCCAAGCGGCAATTGCGATGCACATACGAGTGTACTGTATACAGCTCTCTCTAGTGGTGGCTTACCGTGGACTTATCACAAATGATGAGATTTAATTTCTCAGCTTATTCACAAGCCCAGCTTAATATTAAGAGCCAACTAAAACACAAGGCATAAAGTAAACATAACGGAGTAGGTGAAGGTAAATATTTTATTTTGGTTTAAATAAAATAGTGGTACTGTATCCTCGACCTGAGATTCTCTCTGCTCTCATATCCGAGGAACATTAAAGAGAAAACATCCAAATGGAGAAGCTGTGGGATGTGGTATAATTAAAGACTTCGAGTGCGATAAAGCAGACACATGAACCAACTCGCTCTGTATTACGTTTACATCTCCAGCGTTTGGCAAGCATTGTTACCCAGAGGGACATATAGAAATGCTTTGTACATTAAGATTTAAGCTTCATTAAGTTTTTGAAGTAACTTTGATGGACCAGATCTTTTAGGATTAAAAATTAGTACTTCATTTTTAGTTGCGCTGGTACATGAGGTTTGTTACAGTTAAACATTCATATTTAATATGAAATTGCCCTAAATAAGAAAAGTCACTCCAGCCACATTAACAGTTTAACTAAACTTTCCTGCAATGCTTCCCTTATTTACAGATTTACTGTAAGTCTTCATTAGTAGTAAAAAAAAAAAAAAAAAAAGTTAGAAAAAGGAAACTGTTACGTTTATCACTGTTACATGGTCGATAGTGTTACTTCTTTTATAGCTACTCGATTTAAACCAAACAAGAGAGAAGACGTGTGTGATAAATCACATTTTTATAGCCTTCTGTTCAAGATCTGTTTTTTTTATTTTTAATTTTTTTTATTTTTATTTTTAATAGACTCTTTGCAGTCATGATCCACCTCAGCACATTATTTTTTTATATTATTATTATTATTAGTAGTAGTAGTAGTAGTAGTAGTAGTAATAATAATAATAATATACATAACTGCTTGATGCGTATAAGGGGACATTCATTTTTATATAAAGAGAGGATTTTATTGCAAGATCTCGCAAAACCCTGAGTGGCTTGAGGGTCTTTTAAACTGTGCTTACAAGTTTGAACTCAAACAAGCTTTTGTAATTTTTTTTATTTTTATTTATTTATTTATTTATTTATTTATTTATTTTTTTATAACAAATATTGTGCCAAACTTTGCTAGAAACACTATGAATCCTAGCCTAATGCTCTAGGTTTCTTACCAATTGCAGATAAGACTGGTTAAGAATAATGCAATCATAAAGAAAGTGGGATTTCTTTACCTCTCACAGAGTCTTGGTAATAGTTTTGTAATTTAATTTGCAAAGAAAAGGAAAAAATACTTGTTGCAATGACTTACATTGATCCGGACATACTGTACTCTCACCATCTCCCCAAAAAGTTTATCCCCTTTATATATTTTTTTCCTTTTATCTCTCTTGTAGGTGGTGTAGTGATTACACCACCACTGGGCCAGGGGTAGCTATGTGGTTAAGGTATTGGACTACGGTTCGGAAGATCCCAGGTTCAAATACCACAACCACCAAGTTGCCACTGTTGGGCCCTTGAGCAAGACCCTTAACCCTCAATTGCTCGTAATGTATAATGAGATAAAAAAAAAAATGTAAGTCGCTCTGGAGGAGAGCGTCTGCCAAATGCCTAAATGTAAATTTAGGCCTTCCACCTCCAGGTTCGATTCCCGCTGTGTCTGTGTACATGTTCTCCCCGTGCTTGGTGGGTTTCCTCTGGGTACTCTGCTTTTCACAGGCCAAATACATGCAGATTAGGCTAATTGGCGTTCCCAAATTGCCCATGGTGTGTAAATGAGTGTGTGAGTGCGTGTATGGACAGTATGTGTGTGCCCCGCGATTGATTGGCACCCCGTCCAGGGTGTACCCCCACCTCGTACCCTAAATCCTCTGGGATATGGACCATGCAAATTGCTGTGTACCCCGTTTCAGGCCCTATGACCCTGTAGACAAAATAAGCGGTATAGAAAACTCATGAAAATCTCTTGTCTTTTTTCCCTTAAGGAGCTCAGCATTATTCAAATGTGTACTTTTTATTCCTGGAGCTGAAAATGATAAAAGTTAAGATTTAGATCTTGTTTAGATTTTAGATCTATTGACCCTTCACTGTTTTACTTCTTTATAGTAAGGAATTAATGCTGTAACACATCTCTTGTACCAAACCACTGAAAAATATACCCAGATCTTTCACATGCTGTAGATGAGAAATGGCATTAGGTGTGAGGTTATGGTACACCGTTTAAGAGGAAGGTTAGATAGTGAGTTAAAACTCCTGCCAGGTTCCTGTTCCTTAGGCACACTTTACCTTTTTGACAAACGTGGGTGCAATTATCATGAACTACAGTGCTTGAATGAGCGAGAGAGAGACGCACACATCCTCCCTGTCTCTCTCTCTCTCTCTCTCTCTCTCTCTCTCTCTCTCTCTCTCTCTCTCTCTATGTCAGGGAAAATGTCCAATTATGGAGGTCTATACAGATGATCTGGTTCATAGTACACTAGCGTATAGCTGTCTGGCAAGTGCAACGGAAACTCGAGTCCGTTCTTTTACACGGTCTCTCCTGAGCCTTCATTCCTCCTTTGTGAGTGGGGGTGTAGACGCCTATTTCTCTCCCATCCTCTTCCTCCTCACGCTGCTTGGTAAAGCAACTCATTCATCAATAATTGATAATTGCTTGGGACAGGTGAGATGGAGAGGCAATTTGTGGAGAGTATAGGCTGGGTGCAGTGCCAATAGATTGGTTGCGGTGTTCTGTTCTCTCTCTCATATTCTCTCTCTTTCTCTCTCTCACTCTCCACACATACACACACTGTCTCTCTCTCATGCTCTCTTTCTCTCTATCTTGCTCTCATTTGTGCTTTTTTTTCAGTCTCTCATTCTCTGTTTTTCTCTTGCTGTCTTTCTCTCTTGCTACATGCTGCTGCCTCTTTCTCTCTCTATCTCGCTTTAATTTTTACTGCCTTTTCAGGTTTCTCGTTCTCTGTATCTCTCGTTATCTCTCCTCTTTTTGGGGTCTTTCGCTCTTGGTTTTCTCTTGCTATTCGCCTCTCTCTCTCTCTCTCTCTAAGGATCGAGGCTGTAGTGAGTTCCTCTCATCATGCTGGCTCTCTCGAGAATGCAGAGGGCTGTTCATAGCCATGTGGCTCTCATGGTTTTCCTTTTTCTCTTTTTTTAACCCCTGCTTCTCTATAGTTCACATCAGAACTCCAGTCTCTATTATAACAACACAAGAACCAGAACAGCAACCCGTCTATTTATGTGCTGAGTGTATGCGTTTTGTGTGTTGTGCAAATGAAGATGAAACCGAAGGTGTGAGATACAGACAGCATGGTGAGTGTGTGTGCTCGGAATACTAGTGTGGCTGAGGAAGAGGAGGGAATGCGTATTGATTTCAGGGGCTTTTTTTTTCTTTCCCCTTCTTCTTCTTGAAAATCCCTTGATTGCTTTTGTTCTTCTCTCCTTGCTCATTCATCCTGTCTGTCTTTCTGTCTTTCTCTTGCTCTCTGTCTGTCTCTCTCTAATGAAACTTCAGATGAATTGGAGCACATTCGCTGGCTCCTCTTCCTCCTCCTCTTCCTCCTCGCTCTGCCTCCCCTCTTTTCCACTCAGCACCCTCAGTCCATTCACCACATACATGTAGAATTTTTTTTTTGAGAGAGCGAGAGAGAATTTCCTCTCTGCTCCTCTAAAAATGGATTACTGGGGAACAGAGATTAAGTACCCCGATGTGAATTATGTGACACACTGATTTCATTTTGTTTCCTTTTCCACGCTACAATTTCTTACTTTCTTATTCCGCTTCGTTTTTTTATGTCGAACTGATTTGATTTAAGGTATTTTCATCTAGGAAACCTAGATGCCTCACTGGGCAGAACAAGACACTTCAGTCAGACTGTCTATGGTTCTGGTAAACAGAGTGTCCGAGATTGGTGAAAGCTGTACCTTTACGTCATCTCCCATGGCAAGATGACTCTTAACTTCAAGAGAGCTGTAAAGACAAGGAAGCACATGTTTATAACTGCTCTAATGTTAAGGGATAACTGAAACGAACTTTGGAATTTGAGTGTTCACTATGAAATAAGGAGAATGAAACATTTAGGGATGTGCTGTTAAGGGAAGATGATAATTTATGGGATGATAACGGCTAGAGATGTGAATTATATTGAGAACGTCTGAGTAGAATTTCTTTTTTTGGGCAATGGCAGGTTTATTTCTATTCAGTAGAGCTAATATTGACTGAGATCCTCTCAGACCATCTATCCATCCATCTTCAACCGCTTATCCTCAGCTAACTGAGTGGGGAATCCTGTGGCGTTCCCAGGCCAGTGTGCAGAGAGAATCTCTCCACCTAGTCCTTGGTCTGCCCCGTGGTCTCCTTCCAGCTGGACGTGCCAAGAACACCTCCCTAGGGAGATGTCCTGGTGACATCCTTACAAGAGGCCCGAACCACCTCAACCGACTCCTTTCCACGCAAAGGAGTAGCGGCTCTACGCTGAGTTTCTCACGGATAGACGGAGCTTCTCCTCCGATCTCGAAGAGAAAAGCCAGCTACCCTTCTGAGAAAACCCATTTCATCCGCTTGTATTCGCGATCTTGTTCTTTCAGTCGTGACCCAGCGCTCATGACCATAGGTGAGGGTTATAACGAAGATCGACCGGTAGATTGAACGCTTTGCCTTTTGGCTCAGCTCTCTTTTCGATCCGCTCAGACATCGACATTATTACATGTTTTTCAGTATTAAGGATTACTCAAGGCATCTAAAACATTGAACCGTTGTGTACGGTGATGTTCTTTATACAAAGCAGTATTTTAAAAATTATTTAGCAAGTTCCTTACTGAAGATGGAAACTGTAAAAAATTTATTCAGAATCGGAAACTGATTAATCGACCAACAATCTCCCGTCTGTGTTTTTCATCTACTGGATCTCTGGCTAAGGAAGGAGCACTGATTGGTTCACCATCTCATACCTAGTAAAACATCTCACCAAGCATAGAAGTGACTGAATTCTTGTAACCAACCAACGCAGAACACGGGATTTATCAGAAAAGGCAAACGGGGAAGCCCAATTTCACCTTAAAGTGAAATTGGGGCCAGGGGTAGCTCAGTGGTTAAGGCATTGGACTACGGTTCGGAAGATCCCAGGTTCAAATCCCACAACCACCAAGTTGCCACTGTTAGGCCCTTGAGCAAGGCCCTTAACCCTCAACTGCTCAGATGTATAATGAGATAAGAGTGTAAGTCGCTCTGGATAAGAGCATCTGCCAAATGCCTAAAAGGAGGCGGTGTTCTATTCCACAGCGTACTTTAAAGGGTGCTCCCTGTGCAGGGAATCTCGGTTAAGGGAATTTCTCTTGACAGAATTCCACCATTCGAAAGACATCTACGCTGGTGACGTTGCACTGTCACTTCCCCCATGCGTGCTTATGTTATACCTGGTAACATAAGCACCTCCCTTGCCTGTTGCTCCTACTTTGGAAATTTCACACTGCATTAATTAAATATTGAAGATTTATTATTTTTATTTATTTATTTACAAAAACTGATGCCATTTACAAAATATGTAGTATTGAAATGTGTATAATTCTTAAATACATTATTTGATTATTCTGTCATCTTAATATTAATCATGTTATCCTCTATTATAATAATAATAATAATAATAATAGAGATAAATCCCTTTTTTGACTGATGGGATTTCCAGCAAAGTGATGCCCCATTATTTACTTGTTTTCTACACTGTCTACAGTTCCCTTTTGCTCCGTGTTGGAGAATGGGCAAAAATCGATTCAGTAATATATTGAGATTCTTTGGTATTGTAATATATGTATCACCACATTCGAATCCAAAATGTATACATGCTTGCATTTGAGATGGTAATGTGTTGCAGTTCCTCTATAATCTTACAAGTGGCGTGACCCAAACTATTTAGACACCGGCAAACAGCACTTGTGTTGTGAAGTGAATGATTTGCTTTCGAAATTTTAACAAAACCTGAGGGGGAAAAAATTCAACATTGAGTCGGGATGTTTCTAAAATCGTGATACTTGTACGACCATAATGCAAATCGAATCGGGACCTGGATATCGTGATAATATGGATTCGGGTGGTCCCTGCTGATTCCCGTCCCAAATCCCTGTGGTTTGGAATCACACTTAACATGGCTGAGTCCCCTGTGATGTATACTTTGCAGGGAACTTCAAGCCGATCAGAACGCAGCCCGAGAAATATTATCCTATTATTATTATTATTATTATTTCTGTTCAGCTCAAACGCTTTACCGGAGAGCAGAAGCTCTTTACACATGTTAGTTATATTCTGATTAAATGCCATGTGCATGTAAACACACATCTTATCAGATTGGCATCCAAGGAAACAATTAGCATGGAATCTCTAAGAATGATTTTAATCAGCTTATTATATTGTCTGTATAAACTAAAGTACTGCTGGTGAGCTACTCCTTAATTCGTACACACACAACGTTTGGTAGTACAGGTGAAGTCTTATGCAGTTGGATTTGTGAGTCTGGCAAGTGTGAATTTCTCAAGAATGTGGAGTTTGCTCAGGGCTGTGTTGGTTTATAAATATTTAAAATAAACTTGATAGATAAATCCCAATGTATTTTTGTTAGGATCTCTTGTGCTATGCAGAAATGTATACCAGGGTGGGCCGGCATTTCAACACTGATTTGTTAATGTGGCTGTGAGGTATCCAAGTACGCTGTAGCAATCTGATTTCCAGGACACTTCATTTATAAATGGACGACACATTTCACACCTTGCAAAATATTCAGCCTGCTTCATTTCACAAACATGTAGTCACAATTCAGCCACAATTGATTCACCTTTTCTGGTGGCTGATGGAACGGATTTTGACCTTTGACCCACAGGAGAGCTGGAGGAAGAGATGGAGAATCCTGAGATGGTGGACCTGCCAGAGAAACAGAAGCACCAGCTGAGACACCGAGAGCTCTTCCTCTCCAGACAATTGGAGTCTCTGCCTGCTACACACATCAGGTAAAAAAATAAAAATACAGCTTGGTTTTTGTTTGTGTGTTTCTGTGCACCATCTCGGACAATTTTTCCATAAATATAGGGTGAAATAATTTGACCACTGTCACATCTCTTGGCTTGAGCTGTGATGTAAGTGGAATACTCTAAGGATGGCCATTTGGCCGACATTGTGTGTCTGAGATGCATCATTATTTTGTGACCAGTCAAAAGCTGTATGAGGAATTCTCGAGTGTAAACAGTGTTTGAGTGGAGATGACATTACCGGCGCTGATTGAATCACGGCTCTGGAGAAAACTCGGGCTGGTAGTACGATCCTGGAATTAAAGTGCTGAAACGCTGAATGCATAAAGATGTTCTCAGGATCTTTATAAAGATCTTCACGCTGCAGACCTGGTAGGCATGATCTGAATCCCTCTCACTTCTCTCCAGCTGAAGAATGTGCGCTAACTGGAAAGTCTCCAGGCCTTGTATTCGCTGCTGGCTGTTTATCAATACCAGTCCTATTTTAAGTACTGCAGTAAAGGTACTCGAGTATAACTTGCTGTGTGTAATGAGAGGAAAAAGTAATTGAAACATGCACAGCATCTGGATGTCTGTTTTACAGGCTTAGCTAACAATAAAACACAGCTTCCATTGGAAGAGCATGAATGGACATTATATTGGTAAAAAAGAAATAATAAAATGACAGAAAAATATGTAGAATTTGTGATGGTGTTTTGTGTTATTACTTTATGTAATCTTCTCACCAAAGGAATCACCAGAAGGATGAGTATGAGTAGGTTTGACTGCTGTGTGTGTGTTTGCTGGACTTGACAAAATTACCAAAAGTGTTACTCATCTAGTATCATCTTGTTTGAAGTCACTACGCTTCTGTTCAGCCAACAAATTTATTAAATAAAAATTTTTTAATGACTTTTTTTTTTTTTTTTTCATTTTTAATGATGGGACACTATGACACTTCAATATTTTAGGTTTTCTATGACACAATGAAAAAAAAATAACCTTGTGGTTTTGGCTACATGAAGCTGTGTGTAGTATTAAATATAATCCTTTTGTCAACTGCACTGCAATGACTTATGGAGTGCAACTGATCACAAATCGTATCCATTTTGTCCATACGTTGGTTTGTTTGTTTATTTATTTATTTATTCATTTTATTTATTTATTTTGCAGACTAAAAACCTAAAGCACAAACTAAATAAAAACATTTTCTTTACAAAATCATTGTGAAGGTTAACCTTCATTTTGAGAAATAGTAAATGAAATAATAATCAATTTATTAAATTTAACAATTCAACATACATCATTTATACTATTTATTATCATGGTGTTGAAAATTAGATCTATTTTACTGGAGCAAATAATGTACATGGCTGTAATACGAGTTCTAGTGCAGATGTTTGTTGGCTTGTTTTCTTTTTTTTTTGTTTTGTTTTGTTTTTAAAATCTGAATTGAATGGATGGGTTTTCAGTACTGCAATGGGGGGATTTTGTGGATGCAATCTGGTGACCCTGTCCTGAATAAGTGGTTCCGCAATCGAAAATATAATTTATTCATGTCCATGAGAGAGTATGAGTGAAGGAAAAGATCATGTGTTTAAGGTTTCTTTTTTTTTTTTGCTTTTGCTTAAGAATGGGCCAAGATATAACACCATGCAGTACATGTAAAACTTTCTTTATTTTATTTTTTTGCAACTGTATGATGATAAAACTTAGTTATTGGTTCACATACAGTACGTGCTAAACCATGGGAGCAATCCGTACAGATCACGGATCAACTGCGATCCATTACACCACTAACTGATGTTAGTACGATAACATGGTAACATGATTCCGGTAATACCTGCTAAGGAATGCTGCACTCTTTTTGAATTGACAGGCAGCACGACTGTTGACATAACCACACAGAAACTCAAGTCTGTCCTCCGAGCAGATAATTTCCTGCCTGCTTGAATATGTCGAATTTCTGCACTTACACTGCTCTGTGATTTTGAAGGAAGATCACCTTACGCAGTCAAAAACCTTTTCCAGTGTTTGAGTGACACGCTTCAGCTTATTTAGAGTATGTCGAGAGGCAGCTCGCTTTGCAGTATCGGGTATCTGTGGTTACTCAGAGCTCTGGTATTACTTACAGAACAGCCTGTAGAAGAATGCTGTAATGATATTATCATATCAAAAATAGGATCAGTCCTTTCCTAATTTGAAGTAATTAGGAGCTTTGATACTTTTAGAACTGATAATCTCCTGCAGCCTGAGCATCTGTTTCAGACACAAGTCGCATTCTAAATCTGTTTACAGTATACCCTCAAGGTCCCAGGTCTTTCTTGTCCATTTTGCTAGGATTTGACTGTCAAAACAAAATTTGTATTTCTCCTTAATTTGTGACCTGACTTTGAGGTTATGTGCCTCAAGCCATTTTAACGTGTGTGTGTGTGTAACTGTGTTCAGAGGAAAGTGCTGCGTGACTCTTCTCAATGAAACGGAAACCCTGAAGTCCTACCTAGACCGAGAGGTGAGTATAGTACGTTTGCACTGAGGTGCTTAGAGAGTGAATTTTACCCATAGTACACAGGGAGAGAGAGAGAGAGAGAGAGAGATAGATATGCATGCTCTTATTGGGTGTGTATGTGTGTACAGTATGTGTATCTGAGCTCTAGTTTTTGAGCATGCTTCCTAATGAATAATTCAGCGTGTTGACCCAAAATGTTCTCTTCGCATTTAGTAATGAGGAGACTGGAGATTCCACTCACTGTCAGGCCAAACACACACACACAACAAAGACCCTCTATCAGTACACGAGGCCGGCTTTGTTTGCGTCTGGGTCTCTGACTCCGTCTTTGTCTACTTTGTGTTTTGTCTGCAGGATGCATTCTTTTACTCTCTAGTGTACGACCCTCAGCAGAAAACACTCCTGGCTGATAAAGGAGAGATCAGAGTGGGGAATAAGTACCAGGCAGAAATCACCGACCTCCTCAACGAGGGTACGTCTGCTTTGGAGCGCAACCTTTGAATTGTGCTGATTTTTATACCTGGTGCAAAGTCTGAAGGCTTAAACACATGCATCATGTCTTGCACTTCCTGTCTATGATGCATATCCCTTGCTGTATCTCATTGTAACACTCTTTGATCACGGGGTGACGGCAGGTCTCTCACAGGTCTCTGAATTTATACTTTGTGAAATAAGAGCCTCAAGTGTTTATACAAGTAAATTTTATTCGTTTATGTGGTCATAGAATTTATAGATTATAGATTAGATTATAGATTATAGAAAAGACTTTTACCAGATAAAACAAAAGACGTGATGCTGTTCTGTTCTGATTGTTGCAACACTTGCTTTAAAAAAAAAATAAAAAAAAATAAAAAAAAATATATATATATAATTTATTTATTATTTTTTTTTTTTAAATATACACACCACTTTTCTGGTGCCTGATCACACAGCATTTATTTAATCATCTTCACTCTATCCTGGTCACGCTTGTGGTGGATCCAAAGCCTGTCATGGGGACCCTGAGCGATAAGGCACCAGGCACACACACATTTACACGTTGGGGCAATTTAGAGTTGAGATGAGATGTTTTTCAGAGATGCAGTAGAATAGTCGTGCAGAAATTTCATAAAAATCAAAAGCACAATATGGATGTGTGAAACTATTTAATCACCAGAGGCTAAAAGTAATTTCCTACAGTACCCTGCCTCCTGCCCAAAGTCTCGTAGGATAGGTTCCAGGCCCCGTGTCCATGTACAGGACAAGATGCATAGATGACTGACTGAATTAATAGAAGGTTTTTTTTGTTTTGTAAATACTAAAAGTTGATAAATAAATATTGGCAAACATCCTCTTAGAGATTTGTGGTTAGCCCAAAGATAAATAAGTTTGAAAACAAAATATTGTATTTAATATCTAAATATCACAGTTTAAATTACAATATGTGGCGTAATAATTACCCCCCTTTTTTCCTTTTTTTTTCTTTTTAATAATTATCAAATAGTTCAGCTCTACAGTAGAACCTACAGACCTTCTCATGGTAACCCAAGTGCAGTAGTGACAAATCACACTACCATGCCAGGTTTAATAATAAGAATTAATAAGAATAATACATGTGCACATATTTACTTTTTTTTTTTTTTTATTAATATGATTGATTAAAATGTAGAGATGCAACTTTGGGGGAATTTACTCCACCCACAGCATCCAGTTATAGAACTGCTGACCTTGACTACTATGGAAGTCCTAAGGTCAAATAATTATGTATTACAATACCATTTTAGGGGACTTTTTCAATAATATACATATCCCTTCTGTGGATCCGGTGACGGTTGCTGAATTGGAAGAAAATCTCACGGTGGAAGAGAGAGCTTCAGCAATTGGATCTATGCAGAGTGGCAAGTCACCGGGACCGGATGGTTTCCCAACAGATTTCTTTAAAAAATTTTCAGAGCAGCTTTCCTCTTTATTGTTGTCAGTTTTTGAAGAGTCACTCTCAGTAAAATCTCTACCACCAACCATGCGTCAGGCAGTTATCTCATTAATCCTTAAAAAAGACAAGGACCCTCTTTGAGTGTAGCTCATTTCGTCCAATTTCCCTTCTTAATACTGATGCCAAAGTGCTTGCTTAAGTCCTTGGGCGACGTTTAGAACGGGTGTTGCCCTCTATCATATCACCTGACCAAACAGGGTTTAATAAGAATCGTTATTCTTTTTTTAACATCAGACGACTTTTGAATATTCTTTACGGCCCCTCTCCACCTGGCATACTGGAGGTGGTTCTCTCATTGGATGCGGAAAAGGCATTTGACCGTGTGTAATGGGGTTATCTTTTTAATACTCTGGAGAGATTTGGTCGCAAGCTTGTATCATGGATAAAACTTTTATATACGCCTCCATTAGCCGCTGTGCGTAGTAATAACAGCATATCTGCTTATTTTGAGCTTCAACGTGGCACGAGGCAGGGATGCCCTCTGTCTCCACTTCTATTTGCAGTCACAATGGAACCACTTGCTTTGACTTTGAGACAAAAAGCCGATATCCAGGGTATTCAACGGGCAGGATTGGAACATAAGGTTTCGCTTTATGCAGACGACATGTTATTACTGTATACTTGTCACAACCCCTGACAAATTTACCTAAGTTAGTGACTCTACTTACAGAGTTTGGCAAAATATCTGGCTTATATATTTGTATTTATATATTTATATATACTTATATAATATCTGGCTCAAGTTAATATCTAGAAAAGTGAACTAATGCCTGTTGGTGATGGGGTCAGTCTGTCATCTTTAAGCTCAATTCCTTTTAAAATTAGCCCTAAAAAATGTAAATACCTTGGGATTTGGGTTACGCATGATCATAAAGACTTTTTCGGAGTCAATTATCCACCTCTCTTATCCAATCTAAAACAAGATCTTGAGCGTTGGGACCACCTCCATCTTTCATTGGGTGGAAGAATTTATGCAATAAAAATTAGTGTATTGCCCAAGTTTCTGTATATTTTTCAGTGCCTTCCGTTAATTTTAAACAAAATCTTTCTTCTCCAAATTAATCAATCATATTTCAACCTTTATTTGGAACAAAAAAAACACCAATAATTAAAAGAAGTATACTGCAGAGACCTTGTGCAAAAGGAGGGATGGCACTTCTAAATTTCATGTACTATTACTGGGCAGCCAATATAAGAGCACTGATGTTCTGGTTAAATAATGACATTAATTCCCCTGTATGGACAATTCTGGAGGCGGCCTCAGTTAGACCCACCTCTCTAATAGCATTATTGTGTTCTAAAATACCACTTATTCAACCGATCTCTAGTTTGACCTCTAATCCAGTTGTTATACATTCAGTTAAAATCTGGAACCAATTCAGAATATCATTTTCTCTTAAAGAATTACCACAGGCTGCCCCAATTGCTAAAAATTACATGTTTGTTCCATCTATGATGGATGATGCTTTTAAAATTTGGGCTAGAAATGGATTGATCTCATTGTCTTTATATTGATGGAAATTTTGCATCCTTTGAACAGTTGGTACAGAAATACGACATTCCTAAATCACATTTTTATAGGTATTTGCAGCTTCGGAATTTTGTGGCATTGAATTCTGATAATTTCCCATCATGCCCTCCACTTTCTTTATTAGATTCAATATTTGAATGTAAATCAGTCCAAATACAAACTATACGCAGGATCTATGAAATACTCAATGTGTATGATTCAACACCCTTAGACTTACTCAGGAATAAATGGGAGACAGATTTAGATGAACCAATTTCAGAGGAAATCTGGCACAAAATAATACAGGGAATTTTCTCATCATCCATTTGCCTTAGACATGCTGTAATACAATTTAAGATTGTGCATCGTCTACACTGGTCAAAAGTCAGACTTTCTAAAATTAAAACTGATATAGACACCACATGTGACAGATGCAGACAGGCTCCTGCAACTCTGCTGCATATGTTCTGGACTTGTCCAAGACTCTACATGTTCTGGACCAAGATTTTCGAGACTTTTTCTGGAATATTTGGAGAGACAGTAGAGCCAACTCCATTTGTTGCATTGTTTGGTGTGCCTCCAGAAAACACCAGTTTTGACCAAAGGAAAATTAAAATATTGGCCTTCTGTTCCCTTTTAGCTAGGAGATTAATTCTGACTAAATGGAAAAACCCTGATGCACCAATAAGGATAACCAATAAGCCACTGGATAAGGGAAGTGATGGACTGCCTTAAATTGGAGAAAGTTGGGTATACAGTTAAAGGGTCTACTGACACATTTTATGATATTTGGCAGCCTTTCTTAACTCTTGCTGAGGGCCTGAACGCAGATATTATTGTACTGTAAAGGAGGTGTGTGGGGAAGATTACTTATTATTATTTTATTTAAATTTTTTGTGCACATCTGATTATGGCATCCTTGTGTTGGGGGGGATTGGGGGGTTGGTTTTGTGTTCTCTTTTGTTGTTTTTTCTGTATAGTTTGAAAATAAATAAAAAAAACTTTGATCAAAAAAACAATACCATTTTAGGAACACTCTACAGACCCTGTGATGTGAACGTGCAACCAGGACCTGTCGGTTTATAAACCTGAATATTTCCGCAGCTAACTCTAGTGTTGACTGCGTCTCACCGAACACTCCGATAGACACGGGTGAAGAGCTTGCAGAATGGAAACCCATGCAGAGCTGTAACAGTGTGGCAGTCTAATCTTGATATCCAGCTGTTTTTTTTTTTTAGATGACTGCTGTTTGTGCTTCTTGGTTCATTAGGAGAGGAGGATGGCAGGGAGCTGGCCAAACTGGAGGAGAAGATCTGGGATCCCAACAGTCCTCTTACAGAGAAACAGATCGACCAGTTTCTCGTAGTGGCTCGGTAAGTACCTGAAATGCTGTTGGATTTTATTTTTTTCCTTATTGATATTTGTCTGGAATCAGCAACCGAGTGACGGGGGCTTTGAAAAGAGCTACATTTCCTGTGGAATTATTGATTTCTATCTGAACAGTGAGATGCCGCTTTACAGGAAGACACTCGCTGTGCTCATTCATTCTTATCTCTGCTCTGCTCAATCTCTTTCCATCTCTTGCTATCGCTCTTCTGTCCTCTTTTTTTCTTTCTTTCTCCTTGCCTCCCACAGGTCTGTGGGTACGTTTGCGCGGGCTTTGGACTGCAGCAGTTCAGTTCGGCAGCCCAGTCTACACATGAGCGCTGCAGCTGCCTCCAGAGACATCACACTGGTACGCCACCACCTACACTCGCTCGCTCACTCACTGCACGCTACATCCTGCTTCCGCAGTACTTCACACTTTGGTCTGGCACATAAAATGCGTTCTTATGTCATCTGTGCTTTGCCAATTGTCCGTGCAGAGTTACTCAGAATGGAGTAGAGCATCATGATTACACGCGCAGATTTAATCAGTACGGTACAAAGCAGTATCTATATAAATAAAAGACAGGTCTTGTCTGTATATTGGTCAGAAGTTGCTTTCAATGATGTACGTTTTAACGTATTGTACATTGGACCAGAAACCGGTGTCAGAAAATTTTTCTATATGTATGTCTGTCCAGCCAAATTTAGATTTGAATGTAACTTTGATAGTACTTTTTTTGTACCGTAAATGATATGAGAATGTTGACTAGAAGCAAAGTTATGAGCCAGATTATGTAACATTTGGCACTTTCTTTCTTGAGATGGTCGTGGCTATACGGCTCACTCAAATGGGGCAATCAGCGCGATAGTTCACCACCTATAGACGTATGCGGAAAGCACAGAAATGACAGATCCTCAATCAAGAAACAGAAACCAAAGCGTCACAAAAAAAAGGAAAGTAGACTATGAAAACTGAACCTTCCAAGATGATTAGACAGATACAGTACAGTGTATGTTTTATCCATCCTGCAGGAAGGTTCAAAACAGTTGTCTCATACATTCCAAAACCGTCTGGCTGATAAAAAAAAAGAGGTATGTGGAACGCCACTATGAGATAAAACACGAGCAAACATATCCGCAGCAGTCCGATGTGGGGGTGTGTAAAATACGCGAACTGAGAACATTTCTCCTTAACCATAAGAAAAAAAATGTTGAGTAAAAGCAAAGTTATGAGCAGTTCTGTGCCAGACTTAATAATCTGTTTTAAAATAAGCTACTTTCTCAATGTAAACAAACACCTGCACCAATAGATATTAATTAGAAAAAAAATAGCTAAACTCAATACTTTTACTGAAATGAGTAAATATTTTCATCGCTGAAATAACCGCTAAAGATGAGTGAATTTTAACACGCAAGGTCTTTATCCGATCTACTTTTTCGATTGCTCATTTGTGATTCACTCTCCGATTCCCGAACAGGGAGTGTTTTGGCTGAGGAAGAAAGAAGTACAACTGGGTGTAAAAACAAGGCATAAAATACTCAAACTTAGAAAAATTATTTTTTTTGTTCTCTCGTTCAGAAAGACAGGCAGACGTGAGTATGTGAGCTTCAGTCTGAAATAGTATCGCATTAAAGCTGATCAGCTTATTTTTAGATTTAACCTTTTAATTACTACAAAAAATTCTCTTCCCCATCAACTACAAGTAATAACAGTGGATATTTAAAAGAAGCGCTGTTTGGTGTTTTTTCCTTTTTTTTAAAAAAAAAAAAAGGCTTTCCTTTTAATAGTAATCTTGTTATATAAAAAAATTATCTAATGTTATTATGGAGGTTCGTACCTTGACTGGTGATAAAAACATGGTTATATTTCGTTTTCAAAGCCACTTAAAAAAAAAAAAAAAGGCCCTTCAATTCTGATTCAGATAGACAATTGAGCTAACTTGGATTAACCTATGGGTTATGTTCCAGCACTTTGGACCCACCTTCATCCACACTCAGCTACCACTAGAGATGCCACTCATTATTAATCAATAGCCTGTAGGTATAAATACAAGCAAAAACATCTGAACATGAGAGAAACATATATACAGGTCCTTATCAAAAAAATAGCATATTGTGATAAAGTTCATTATTTTCTGTAATGTACTGATAAACATTAGACTTTCATATATTTTAGATCCATTACACACAAACTGAAGTAGTTCAAGCCTTTTATTGTTTTAATATTGATGATTGTGGCATACAGCTCATGAAAACCCAAAATCTAAAAATTAGCATATTTCATCCAACCAATAAAAGAAAAGTGTTTTGAATACAAAAAAAGTCAACCTTCAAATAATTATGTTCAGTTCTGCACTCAATACTTGGTCGGGAATCCTTTTGCAGATTCTTGTGTCTTGTGTCTCTCCACATTCTCTTCACAATATCCCACAGATTCTCTATGGTGTTCAGGTCAGGAGAGTTGGCAGGCCAATTGAGCACAGTAATACCATGGTCAGTAAACCATTTACCAGTGGTTTTGGCACTGTGAGCAGGTGCCAGGTCGTGCTGAAAAATGAAATCTTCATCTCCATAAAGCTTTTCAGCTGACGGAAGCATGAAGTGCTCCAAAATCTCCTGATAGCTAGCTGCATTGACCCTGCCCTTGATAAAACGCAGTGGACCAACACCAGCAGCTGACATGGCACCCCAGACCATCACTGACTGTGGGTACTTGACACTGGACTTCAGGGATTTTGGCATTTCCCTCTCCCCAGTCTTCCTCCAGACTCTGGCACCTTGATTTCTGAATGACATGCAAAATTTGCAACCTGTAGCCCATTTCCTGCACACGGTGGCTCTGGATGTTTCTACTCCAGACTCAGTCCACTGCTTCCGCAGGTCCCCCAAGGTCTGGAATCGGTCCTTCTCCACAATCTTCCTCAGGGCCCGGTCACCTCTTCTCTTTTCTGCCACACTTTTTCCTTCCCACAGACTTCCCACTGAGGTGCCTTGATACAGCACTCTGGGAACAGCCTATTCGTTCAGACATTTCTTTCTGTGTCTTACCCTCTTGCTTGAGGGTGTCAATGATGGCCTTCTGGACAGCAGTCAGGTCGGCAGTCTTACCCATGATTGCGGTTTTGAGTAATGAACCAGGCTGGGAGTTTTTAAAAGCCTCAGGAATCTTTTGCAGGTATTTAGAGTTAATTAGTTGATTCAGATGATTAGGTTAATAGCTCGTTTAGAGAACCTTTTCATGATATGCTAATTTTTTGAGAATTTGACTGTGACTCATTGTGCTATTTACTCAAATGGGAAACAAAGTGATTCAGTTTTTTCTTTGCTTGCTACAAGAGGACATTGGATGTTTTGATGTTGCTTAAAGCATTATATAATATATTTTTTTCCATAATGTTAAAAATAGCATCTTTTGCAAAGTGTCATTATCAGCGCATCATTAAGACACTAGCAGTACACCAAGAGTAATGAAGCTGGTGTTGGAAGAGTGACCTGAACCCAACCAGATTTTATAAAGAAGCAACTTCATAAGTAATAAACAAGACATTTTAGTATTTACTAGCGCAGCAGTATCAGTGTGGTATGTTAACAAAAACTCATATGATGATAAACAGATTTATAATAAACTAAACATAATCTTAAGGAGCCGTTTCCTGAAGTCCATTTTAAAAGAGAATTGCTGCTTTCTCTTTATCATGAACCCATAACCCAAACTGGAATATTTATTTTCTATAAGTGTATTATTATTATTAATATTATTATTATTATTATTAATAATATTATTATGATAAAAGGAATAGTTTGAGTTCATCATCTTCTCTCTGCTTGCACCATGTTCTAGGACCCCGCTTCAGGTTTATTCATTCTGACATTCTGACTGAAAGCATTTACTCTTATTTTTATTTTTTTTTTTTTATTTAAGGTTTTATGACTCTAGGTTTTATGTTGTTGGTTTTTATTTTTTTCTCCCTTTTTAAATATCTGTTTGGAAGCTTTGCCAGTGAGCGTCATTGTCATTTCCGGTTCATGCTCTTGTTTATAACAGGAAAACTGAACCGGAGAGTCTTGGCTTTCCTTAAATGTAAATAATGAATATTTGAAAACGTGGCTAATCAGAAGGCATAACCTCCTCTAAATGAGTCCTCTAAACCCCCTGCCAACTCCTGCCTATCTCCCTTTGTGTTCAGCTTCTGGTCCCACACGGGTCTTCTGAAACTCCACAGTATTAATCGAGCACAAGCAATATCTGTTTGTTTACAGATTAATTGCGTGGCTCGTCATTGAGTAGAACGTCTCCTTTTGACTGGTCTGAACTTTTCTGAAAAGTCTGGTCTGACACATTTTTGGCCTGATCTAAAAATAATAGCACAGAGCATGTGGGATTTATCTACCTGTGAAAAGTAACGCTTTTCCTGGCAAAAGATGTGAAACTTTGTTGCAGATGATGTTCTCATAATTAATTTCCATTATGTTTCCCCTCACTTTATTCACGATTTCTTTTTCTCCTCAGTTCCACGCGATGGACACTCTGCATAATAACGGCTATGACATGACTCGAGCAATCGCTGCTCTGGTGCCTCAGGGTGGCCCTGTACTCTGTCGAGATGAGATGGAAGAATGGAGCGCCTCGGAGGCCAACTTGTTCGAGGAGGCTCTGGAGAAATACGGCAAAGACTTCACTGATATCCAGCAGGATTTTGTAGGTTTACAGGAATAAAGCATTAACACAGAGAACTAGTAAGAGATACAGGGTTTATGCATAAAATACAGAGCATCGGCTCCATGGTCCGTGTGTTTTGTGGTAGTGTCTTCCAACTCTGCCACCTGCTGGTGATTTAGTGTCTGTGACTCTCTTTAGTTTAGGGACTGAACTCTGCGACAAGGAGGAGCCACATTTGGGGAAATGTACCCACCCATTTCTTTTTCTTTTTTTCACGAAAACTCAAACTATATAAGCAGACAAAGGAAGACGAGATGCGGTTTTAGATTTTCCCTCGTGTTCCTGCATTTTGGTCTCCACTTAGGAGTGTAGATACTAATGAGTGCAAAAAAAAGTTAAATCCCACTTTGTATTTTGTATTTGAAGGTGATCAAAATACACTCTCGGGACATAAAACTGCCAACACCACCTACTTTTTAAGTTCTCTTTAAAGAGCGAATTCCCAAGAAACTTGCTGTCAAGTTGTTGTAAAGTTTTGCAGTAGGATCACAACAGCTGCTTTCATCTAAAACCTGAAACAGAAATCTTAACCTTTCACATAGCTGGTGAAGGGTATGAAGAAACATCAGAGGTGTTTAGGGATTCTGTGGGCAAAACTAAAATTCATAATTCAGAAATGAAAGACAAAGAAACAAAAACATGGATAAGGAGGGGAGGAGTTACTGGGGGAAAAACTGCCAAAGAGATTTTCAAAAAATTTTCAAAGAGCTGGAGACATGAAAACGTCTTTAGGGACAAGAGGAAAAAGGCTATGTTCAAAAATGTTGTTTTGACTGTAAATATTTTAACACATCTTTACGACTTTGTTATATATGAGAGTTCTTATTGAACACAACTAAATAAATCTACCGTTTCTTTCAGCTCCCTTGGAAATCACTGACCAGCATAATTGAGTATTACTACATGTGGAAAACCACAGACAGATACGTTCAGCAGGTACGACAGAAGGTGGTTGACAGAAAACTTCTTCTGTTTCTGGGGAGAAAAAAAAAAACACATGCAAGTTATTCTTTTTTCTACAAATTCTGCTTTCTACAGAAAAGGTTAAAAGCGGCAGAAGCAGAGAGCAAACTCAAGCAGGTCTATATCCCTAACTAGTGAGTACTTCAGCCGAGAGGTCAGAGGGTAGACTCCGAATATGCAGATACTTACTTCTAAGTGAATTTTCTCCTTCATTATGTGAAACCTCAATTTGTGTGCGTGTGTGACTGGGTGCTTTGCCTTTGCAGCAACAAGCCCAATCCAAACCAGCTGAGTGTGAACAGCGTGAAGCCAGGGCTGGTGAATGGAGCTGGGGCAATACCTGGAGCAATACCTGTGGGGGCAATACCTGGGGCAGTGAGTCAGCCAGCAGGACTGGGCCGTGCATGCGAGAGCTGCTATAGTAAGTCTCACACTCGTACCTTGCATTTGACAAGTTGTCCAAAACTGTGTGTAAATTATGTTAATACATACACAATTTGTAAAGAGGGGGGAAACCCTTGCTTAGCTTTCACTCTCTCGCTCTGTATGTGCGCGCGTGTGTGTAGCCACCAGCTCATATCAGTGGTACTCCTGGGGACCTGCGAACATGCAGTGCAGACTGTGCGCCTCCTGCTGGACCTACTGGAAGAAGTACGGTGGCCTGAAGATGCCCACGAGACTGGACGGAGAACGGCCTGGACCCAATCGTAACAACATGGTGGGCATGACTTTCAGCAGGAGGACCTCTGTTACTATACATTTGTAGGAAACTATAGGAAATCAGGAAGAGGTTGATACCAAAAACAGACAACACAGAATAGAGAGGAAACGTGGAGGAGTTTTTAGGAGTAATAAATGTAATGCAACATACACCAATCAGCCATAATGTAATCACCACCTGCCTGATGTTGAGTAGGTCCCCCTGTTTGCGATCAGAACCAGCATTAACCATTTTATCCATCTGACCTCTACAGTGGCTCTTCTGTTGGATCGGACTACACGGGTCAGCCTTCACTCCTTATGAAAATGAGTGGGCATTGGTCGCCCATGACCTTGTCACTGGTTCACTGCTTTTCCTTTCTTGGACTACTTTTTGGTAGGTCATGATGGCTAAAAGGCTGGGTCAGGGGATGGGATGTTTCTGGTCTGCAGTGGTCAGGACCTACCTAAAGTAGTCCAAGAAAGGAAAAGTAGTGAACTGTCTTCTCATGTCTGGTTCCTATTAAGATTTCTTCCTACTGCCATGTTGGGGAGTTTTTCCTTGCCACTGTCACCGTCGTCTTCGGCTTGCTCATCAGGGACAGTCTGATCATTTTGATTCATACACATTCACATTTCATACAGACTTAAATAATTCTTTTGATTGTGTAAAGCTGCTTTGCGACAATCTCAATTGTTAAAAGTGCTGCTGTATACAAATGTACAGGTTCATGGGTTGCCAAGGCTTACCGATACGTGTGGGGAGCGAGAGCTGGCGCGTTTAGTCTGATCCAATAGAAGCGCTACTGTACTCTATCTCATAGAAAGGTGTCCGAACAGACCAGTTATCACTATTTTGGATAGTTCACCTGCTCAGTATTAGGTGGGTTGTCATAATGTTATTGCTCATCTGTATGCAGTTTACCTGTATTATTTAAAAATAAAAACATGCAGCTTAAATTGAGATGCTATAATAGTTAAGCCATTTATTTTCACAAGCAATTTTTTTTTACTTATTCATTTTAAAATTCACACAAGATAAACAACTCAAGTGTTGAACTCCAGGTCATGTCATAAAGACCAAAACATCAATGGCTTATTTATTTTTTAATCAATGTCATAGCATCTACACATTCAGTCATTTGAAAGGAATAAATATACAGTATATAGTGTGTGTGTGTGTGTGTGTGTGTGTGTGTGTGTGTGTGTGTGTGCGCGCACATGCAAATTAGGAAACGTCAAGCATCATATTTCAACCTGAAATGATCCAGGATTGTAAAGTCCTATTCCCTCTGTCCACAGCAACATAAATAAGACTCTGGCTTCCTCTGTTTCAAAATTAGTCTCCAAAACATGTGAAAAGTATCCTTTTTTTTTTTTTTTTTTTTACCCCCCCCCCCCCCCCCCCCCCCCCCCGAAACCATCTTTAGTTCTTAGGTGGTTTCAGAAATGACCCCCCCCCCCCCCCCCCCATGAAACCCGAACAGCATTTTGCACACTTTGATGATTGCAGTATCTGTTTAAGATTACCTTCCTCCTGTCTTCTGTTCTCATTCCTCTGTTTTCACACTGCGCTCAGAAACTCTGGGACTGTTTCGATTTCGGTGCTCTACCTTACAGACTAAAAGTAGTGACTGATTGCCTGAAACATTTCATTTGTAAATCACTATCTTGTTTTAGACAGCAGAATGCGTTCCTTTCTAGAACAGGACATCTTTGTGTCATGGGACCTGAAAGTTTTGGCTTTGTTTATTTCTGAGCTAAGCACCCTGTGGTTGAGGGGTGTGTTATCACAGATGCTGAAACACTCACTCTGATGTCTTTCTGGTTGGTAGAGTCCCCACGGTGGACCAGTGAGACACGGCGGGAGTCCGAAGTTTGCGGTGAAGACCAGACAAGCGTTCTACCTGCAGACCACTCAGCTAACGCGGACAGCAAGGCGTATCTGCCAGGATCTGTTCAAGTCCCGCTTTCTGGCCCGTCACCCCTACACACCTGTCAACACAGCAGCCATCAAAGCCGAGTGTGAGTGAAGTCGCTGCAGCTTTATTACTCGCCTACCTAGGGACAGATTCAGAAACTGTATGCCACCTCTTACATGTACATTTTATACAAGGACTTAAAACTTACCAGCAGAATTCTCACACTTTAAATAATACAGTATGTCTGTTAACATGCACACCTCACATCTTTGCATTGTTAAGTTTAAATGCAGGCAAATGTATACTATATTTATTTGTGTGTAGGTGCAGTACGGTTGCCAGACATGACCAAAAAGCCCATGTCTTCAAGGCATGCCGCCCGGAAGCCTCTGGAGTCTGTGGTTAGATATCTGGGTGGGTGGATATGACATCTGCACTCTTGTTCTGTTTTCTTTCTCTCTCATTTAACATATACAAGTGCCAAGACACAGTGGAGGAGGTTTAAGGAAAATTTAGAGCAGCAGTATCTTTTTAGGTAACAGGCCATATATACACATATCCATTGTCAAGTGGAATGGAACAAAATCAGTTTTGGCTGGAAATTACACATTGTTAACTTGGTATAGGTATTTATCATCAAATACAGAACCAAACTGGACTTCATTAACATAACCGTAAAAGCGTACTTTTGCTTTCCCTACTATTTGTTCTGTCCTGTAATCTAAATGTATTTAATTGGGATTGAGATGCTTATCGCCTACAAGTAAAGCTATACGTGTCCATCAGTTTTTATTTCTGGTGCTGGGACAACCCCTAAATAAGAATGTACACGTTTGTCAACACATTTTGCCTGTCTAGCCGAGATTATTTTGCCCTCTAGTGGAGTAACATTTAAAAAAAAAAAAAAAAGTTTTTTAAATCACCAAATTAAATTGCAGTCCACAACACAATTTTAATTTCCAAGATGCATTCTCAATTAGTTTGAACGGTCAGGTTACCATTTGTTACCAGTAGGATCCTCCGGCCATATATTTGACACCATTTAATTTAGAATGAACTGAGAATGTTTCTCTGGTGATTCCACTGTGTGGACACTTAGGGGAGGAGGAAGCATCCAGCGCACATTTAAAGGTTCTTATTGCTTGTAAAAAAATTTTTTTTTAAAAAGGTCCATTATAATTAGATTTGAAGGGAATGTTACATTCTGACCAATCAATGTCCCTACTATCTTTCTTTCTCTCTTGCCTTACTGTAGAGGCCCACCCGTGCCCACCTAAAGCGGAGCCCCCACGTGGAGCCTCCATATCCACAGGCAGCTTGACTCCCATTAAGTCCTCCCCAATCCTGAACAACGGTTCACCCACCATCCTCGGCAAACGCACCTACGAGCAGCACAATGGACTAGACGGTGAGCGAGACAGGTGTCTGTTGTTAGATCCGGTGGTGTGTGTGTGCACATTGCTCATGACCTGTAATAAGCACGCCTCTATTTTTCGATCGACTTTCCATAACCGCATAAAAGCTGTCTTGCACTTTAAGCTGCGTGTAAATGAAGGCTGAGATCTTTTATTGTGTAATTGTTTTCCAGTGTTCTCTCTCTCTCTTACCATGTGTCTAACTTTAGGCCACTCCTTTTTTTTTTTTTTTTTTTTTTAACCCCCCTCCTCCTCTCTCTCATTTCAACACTCTACAATGGCTGACAGTGTTGTCATGGTAACAGATCAGCAGTGACTCACATGAATCTCCAGCAGGATCAGATGCAAAAAGCACGCACACTGATCAACCTCACGATCAGAGGCACTGAGCGACACACATGAATGATTACAAATGCAATACACTGGTTATTTATGACCTCATCATACACAAATGTGTCACCCTTCTGTGAGGAATCCTCCCGTTCACTCACCGTCATGTTGTGTTAATAGTTCTAGCCAGGGGTCTGGAAGAAACCAATGTTCAGTGGTTATATAACTCCCTGATGAGTTTGTCCCTATTCTGCTCTGAGCAGTGCACTTTCTCTCACTCCATCCACTTTTATTTATCACCTTGTTTTTGTTTGTTACATATTTTCTCCTGCACTTCCTTTACACACTTGATCACGCTTGGCTGTTTGTGTGCAGCTTGGAGAAACGAGAATGAACATTATTAGGAAGTCATGATGCGCGTAATGTTGTGTCAGATACAGATTCGAAGTTGTTAAGGCCTGTCGCTATGGTGATGGTCATTCCGTAATGAACAAGTGCTTTGTGGTTTGTAGGGATGTGTGACTCAATCACTTGCTTCTTCTTATTCTTTTCTTTATTGCACATCTGTTTCACCATCCATAGGGTCCAAATCCAAAGTGCTGGGTCCCCAGTGGGACATTATGTCCAAGCGAATGTCCGAGCAGGGACGCCCTCCCCCTTCCATGCAGGACAATGAAGTACATGAACTCGACTGACCCTTTCTGTGACCTCACGGACATCAGGTTTCTGGTAAGCTTTTGTTGTCATTTTCTTGGATTTGTGTAAACACTGTCCTGGGCCTGTTGAAAATGATTTATTCTCCATTGTTTATCTGCAGGCGTATGGAGAGGCGTTTTCCTTATTCTCAGTGGTGAAGGGATCTCCGAGAGGATCTGTGGTCAACATTGCGCTATATTAGAGCCGGTGTTTTTGTTCAGGTGTACGAGCTAGAACAGGCTCTGACCTGACTGTATAGGACTGCATTCTATCTTTATCATTATATTGCTAATTCTGTTTATTATTATTATTATTATTATTATTATTATTATTATTACAAGTCTTGTTATTGTTCTTTTTTTTAACCAAATGTAATCGTTTTGATTTTAGCTAAACGATAAAAATAGTTTCTTGAAACAGCTTGTTCAATCTGCGGGGGGAAACTTGGACTGTCTTATTGGACTCTAGCAAATTTGTTTTTCCTTGTCAGTTCAGAAAAAGAAGAGACTGGCATTTCTTTCAAACTACCATTTTCATTTCTGCTCGTTTTTTTTTTCCTTTTCTTTTTTTCCAATGCTCGTATTATTCGGTTTCTTCAGTCCACCCTGCCCTGACGCCACTGGCGATTAACTTATTGATTAAGATGACTGAATGTGTTGTTTTTCTACCTTTTTCACAAGTATTGCATCTATGCTTCTATGGTGTAATTAAAAAAAAAAAGTTTCTCTTTTGTGAATATGTAAATGACAACAGTATGGAGGCATTATTGTACAGTGGTGCATTTTGCGCCTCCAGTGTTTATCAAGGCTTGTTATAAGGAATTTGCCATGTACAGCATATTCTTTTTGTAAGGAACCTCTCTTGGAAGTCAAACGATACTGCTCCATGAATACAGTGCACCTTCTTAAGAATGATACCATATATGTGTTGTACATGTTGTGCAGATTCTTTTTTTTTTTTTTTTTTTTTTTTTTTTCTTTCTTTCTTTTTTTTCTTCTTTCTCCCACTCTCGTACATATCCTGCCAAGAACAGCATTCTGACCCAGGCTGCTTGTCACCTGGTGATATGTGATACATTGAAGTTTACACCACAGTTGGCTCATTAAACATTGATACTTCGAGAGAGCATGTGTCAGTAGAACTCTTCCCCTTGTGTTCATCACATGTGAGCTAAAAGCCTTACGGTTCTCTTTAAAATTTACTTGTAATCTCCGATGCTGCACAAAGACATTTCATCTGATTGTTTATGAGAAGGGGGGGGGGGTCAAATAAGTAATTAACCAACATTTTTAGCCACTTGCATTGCCAGGCAACAAGGTAAACTATGGTATACTGGTGAACATGGTCAACACTAATCTCTTAAAACTGTTTTGAATAACTGCCACAGCATGAGGCAGATGGTGTCCATCATGCAACAGTCTTAGTAAAAAGTCAAAACTAAATGCTGGTTTTCTCTTCAGTTTGTCCCTCATATGCAACCATTATGATCTTTATATGCAGGTCCTTCTCAAAAAATTTGCATATTGTGATAGTTCATTATTTTCTGTAATGCACTGAGAAACATTAGACTTTCATATATTTTAGATTCATTACACACAAACTGAAGTAGTTCAAGCCTTTTATTGTTTTAATATTGATGATTGTGGCATACAGCTCATGAAAACCCAAATTCCCTATCTCAAAAAATTAGCATATTTCATCCGACCAATAAAAGAAAAGTGTTTTTAATACAAAAGTCAACCTTCAAATAATTATGTTCAGTTATGCACTCAATACTTGGTCGGGAATCCTTTTGCAAATTCTTGTGTCTCTCAACTTTCTCTTCACAATATCCCACAGATTCTCTATGGGGTTCAGGTCAGGAGAGTTGGCAGGCCAATTGAGCACAGTAATACCATGGTCAGTAAACCATTTACCAGTGGTTTTGGCACTGTGAGCAGGTGCCAGGTCGTGGTGAAAAATGAAATCTTAATCTCCATAAAGCTTTTCAGCAGATGGAAGCATGAAATGCTCCAAAATCTCCTGATAGCTAGCTGCATTGACCCTGCCCTTGATCAAACACAGTGGACCAACACCAGCAGCTGACATGGCACCCCAGACCATCACTGACTGTGGGTACTTGACACTGGACTTCAGGCATTTTGGCATTTCCCTCTCCCCAGTCTTCCTCCAGACTCTGGCACCTTGATTTCTGAATGACATGCAAAATTTGCAACCTGTAGCCCATTTCCTGCACACGCCTGTACACGGTGGCTCTGGATGTTTCTACTCCAGACTCAGTCCACTGCTTCCGCAGGTCCCCCAAGGTCTGGAATCGGTCCTTCTCCACAATCTTCCTCAGGGCCCGGTCACCTCTTCTCGTTGTGCAGCGTTTTCTGCCACACTTTTTCCTTCCCACAGACTTCTCACTGAGGTGCCTTGATACAGCACTCTGGGAACAGCCTATTCGTTCAGAAATTTCTTTGTGTCTTACCCTCTTGCTTGAGGGTGTCAATGATGGCCTTCTGGACAGCAGTCAGGTCGGCAGTCTTACCCATGATTGCGGTTTTGAGTAATGAACCAGGCTGGGAGTTTTTAAAAGCCTCAGGAATCTTTTGCAGGTATTTAGAGTTAATTAGTTGATTCAGATGATTAGGTTAATAGCTCGTTTAGAGAACCTTTTCATGATATGCTAATTTTTTGAGATAGGGATTTTGGGTTTTCATGAGCTGTATGCCACAATCATCAATATTAAAACAATAAAAGGCTTCAACTACTTCAGTTGTGTGTAATGAATCTAAAATATATGAAAGTCTAATGTTTATCAGTACATTACAGAAAATAATGAACTTTATCACAATATGCTAATTTTTTTAGAAGGACCTGTAGAACCTTTCACAGAAGGTTTTTTCATAAAAGCATGTGGTGTAGTTGCACTGTAGTTTAAGCTGTCCCTATCATATAAATGTGGAATAATAATTCCATTTAGTATCCCGAAGTACAGTATTCTTCAATTTGAATCTTGAATGATTGTGACGGATCCTACAAGGTTTTAAGAAGAATTATTCAAAAAGTATTCACTTAAAAAAAAAAATGTAATCAGCAAACATTCTACATGGAATTGAGTGATGAATTACTAAATCTTGGATGGTAATGGTTCTTTATTGTGCTTAAGTAAAGAGTTATTAAATTAGTTACATTAATTTAATATTATTGATGGAAGAGGTCAAAACTAGTTTCACAGACAGTCTCATTGTGTGAGTGTCATGTCCTTGTGTCATTTCCTTTTGCTCCTCTGATTTCCTCTCACCTCTCAAAAAGGTGAGGAGAGTATGTGCATTGGTAACCCTAAACTATTAGTGTGTGTGAGAATGCGTGTATGGTCTCCTGTATGAATAAGTGTCCTATTTGGGATGTATTACTGCCTGACACACAAGGAATGTTAATCTTTGGAGCCACAACATCCCTGACCAGGATGGATTAGTTACTGAAGATAAATCAATGAATGATTTTTGTTGTTAATAATTACACTTTAATTGGGAGACTCAGACTGCAATGTTCTTTTATGGCGTGCACAAAAACACGTTTGGCACTTTTATTTATTTAATATGTAAGATTTTGAAGATGCTTTAGTCCAAATGATTCTGCAAAGAACTATTAACCATTTAAGGAACAGTTCTTTGCGTGTCCTTAGACGGCATTAGCAGTGTGGCCTTGCAACCTCCAATTTTGTGTTCTTGGTACTCCGGTTTCCTCCCACAGTGCAAAAACATGCAGATTAGGTTACATCCATCCATCAAGGAACCTCTGTACAGTGACTATTGTATTTATCCCCACTTTGTACGACCATGGTAGGACATCCGGTCAACATGCACAAGCACAATCACACACTACGGGCAATTTGGGAACGCCAAGTAGCCTGATCTGCATGTTTTTGGACTGTAGGAGGAAACCGGAGAACCCGGAGGGAGAAAAAGCAAACTCCATGCACACAGACCTGACTGGAACCCAAGACCTGGAGGTGTGAGATGACAGTGCTAACGACTTAACCACCAGATTAGGTTTCTTTGTGTTCCCAAATTGCCCGTAGTGTGTTTGTGTGTCCTGTGATGATTGTCCAGGTAGAAGCAGTCCTGTGCCCAAAGTCTCGCCTGACCCTGTACTGGATACCTGGTATACAGTAGATGTATTATGTCATTTAAAAAAGCAAGAATAATTAAACCAATGTAATCATATTGTTAACTGTGGGACATCTGCATGTTTTTTAGCCTCTCAAAAAAAAAAAGCCCGCCCTTTAACATTGAGCATAATGGCGCGCGCGCTCCTGCGCGTGCATGTGGCGCGAGTGCAGTGCAGTGCGGTGCGGTAGAGAGCGGCGCGGAGTCTCCAGCACTGAAGCAGTTAACCTGTGAGCGGCGCAGCGCTGTAGAGTCGGCGGCCGGAGCGGCTCTCTGAGCATGTGCTGTTCCTGCTGCAGTGAAGGAAAATGTGTCAGTTAGCATTGGAGAGGAGCACGAGGGAGGAGAGAGGGAGGTTAGCCGGGACAAACACACGACGAGAAGGAACCGATGCGGCGCTCTTCCCGTGTTGTCTCCTGTCCTCTGCATGAGTGCGATGATCTTACACAGGGGCGAACCTGCGCGCGCTGCGGCTTCACAATAAAACCCGGTAAGACTTTACACACACACACACACACACACACACACAAGCTTCGACTTGTTACTCATCAGGGGAGCCCTTACTTTCACTCACAGGCCTGGCTATTATTATTATTATTATTAATATTATTATTATAGGGATTCTCTGAGCTTTTGATTGTCTTATCAATGATCAATCATCCATTATTTATTTATTTATTGTCTCGCACCTGATCTCGTCCTGCTCCAGGTGACCTGTGTGCTGCATCAGCAATAAACCATGAGTTTCCCCCTAAGTGTTTAAGATCACCCCAGCTGTTTACATGATGCTGAACTGCTCTCATGTCTCATTCTGATCAGTCATTGTTCAGAGGTTGCTTGGAGAAATGCTGGTGGTTACACTCTCTCTCTCCTCTAACACACACACACACACACATGGTGGCACAGGTTCACACATTATACAGTCAGGGTTTCATGCAGGCTTGTTGTCACGGTCGTGCTGTCTGGTCTCAAACCCGAAGCCCCTCCAGGTTCAGATGATGTGCTGTGAATTACTGTAAAAGGAAACCCCTTGACAGAGGAGCACGTCTTCACTCTGCAGCTTTTCACGCTTCCAGGTTTCGCAGCCTTGTGTTTTGATCTGTTCCGCTATGAATTGGACTTGATGAGGATCTCGGAGCTGGTTAAACATGAAACTTTATGTGCTTGACTCATTTTCTTCACCGAACAGGAAAAAGGACATCTGCCTTAGTGCATCTGCTTTAGATCTACCCGGCATTCATGTTTATATGAGTATTACACACATTGTGTTTTTTGTGTGTTATAAACCAGATAACAAAAATAAAATAAATAAAAGTTAAACAAGTAGGTTAGGGCCATAAAAAAATAATTTCAGTGATCACAAATATGCACTAAATCACTTATTACTTGTTAATCTTTGATATGTTATCCTTCTTCTTACATGATGTTTTACTTTATTTAGTTAGTTATTTTGGCTTGACAAGACATGCTAATAGTTATCTTTTATAACTGATGTCGGCCTCTGAGAATAGGAAATGTTACAATAACTTTCGGATTTTGCGTTAAAGGATCTGTCGTAATATGTTAAATTACTTAACGAAACACCTTTTATTAGCAACAGTTATTTTAGACAGTTAGTTTAGTTCCAATTAATTAAAAAAATATTCATATCAACATGCCAATTTTTAAGTTGGATTAACTTTTGTACAAAAAAAAACCATTTCTTCAATAAATTTATGCAAAATTATCCCTGTGTTAAAGGGAAAGATAATTAAGTACTTAAAAAGAACAGGAGCAAGCAAACTTGTCAAGAGTCTATATCTTACCTAAAACTAATGAGAGGCTGGTCCCCCCCCCCCCCCCAAGTGCTTTGTAGTTACCATTAGACACCACATTTTGAGGAAACGGGAAAAAAATTGCCCCAAACCTTGTTGTCCTCATAGCATGTTATGGTCATGAAATATGTGAAGTCACGCTGTTACTGTACATTACCCCCATGCCTTATTTGCACTCATACCAGATTGGACACATACTGCAGTAAAGCAGATATTTGATGGTTAAGTCATTTAACCTGCGCTTCAGGTTAAAGTGACGTACACTACCCCGAGTGTCTGATCCTCAGAGCACAACTGATTAAATGAGGATTCGGCTTGCGTGAAATGAGTTCCTCTGGCAGTTTTAACGCTCCACATCTAAATCTTTTTCTTTGCTAATCATACTGGCTTTATAACCTTTCTCATCCATCTTCCTGAGTCTAATTAAGTTTTTTAAACCTGCTGAGGTTGTGGAATGTATGTCATATAATTTATTAGTCACTCAATCACTTTTAACAAACAACCCAAGAGCTACACCCAAGCTGTACCACTTGTGTTAAGTTCACTTTTCCCTCAGCTGCTGGAGCGGGTGAAGGTCTGTCTGCGGTGACAGGATTAATTAGGGTCACTGCGAACACCCTCTCTATTTTGGCAGCATACGTGCTTGGTATACAGGACAATAAATGTGTGTATATAAAATAAAAGTTTTCTCGGTTAGCGGAAAATCAATCACATAAAACATATTTTTGTAAGAAACCAATCAAACTACAAAAAAAAAGTAAATACTCAAAGTTTGAGACTTTTAATTATAAACAATAAAAGAAATATTCACTATCTTCATTATCTGTAATGGTCAAGATGTCTAGCTCACTCTAAATTTACATAATTGGCTCATATTGATCATGTTAGTTTTTTGGCACAAAAAGTCTGATTTCCCTTGATTTTTCTCCCGTCTATTGACGCACATGTTCAGACGACACTCGAATGGATTTGCAAAAGAGGCGACATTATTAAAAACTAAGAAGTTCAAGTTTGCAAGATTTATTTCAAAACTGTGAAACAGAACAAAAAGTGAAACAAAAAAATATTATTTTACAAACAAACAATGAAAGATACTTGCTAGTGTCTAGTGTGTGAATATGCTAGTGTTTATGTGTGAAAAGTCACAAATTTATTTTCTATTTGACTTATGAGCATAAGATACGGGTCCTCTTCTCTAGAATCCTATCGGTGGAAACTGCATCTGATAAGAAGAATGATTTTGTACTTATCTTTTATTTTAAAAGAATGAAAAATAGATACAACATATAATAGATCAATACTGATCACAGATTAAAAAAAATATATCATTTTAAATCATTTTATTTAATAATCACAATAATATTAATTCATTCATTCATTCATTCATTTACTAAGTAAGTTAAAACTACCACATTAATTTATGGCTACCCAGCCATAAATCTCTTAAACTAAAGCACCTCCCTGAAAGAAACCAATCCATCTTGATTGGGGCTGTAGTAGTCATGCAGTTAGAGTAGTTCATTATAGCAGAAAGGCAACTGATCTCAAACTCTGCGTGAATTCTTATGAACCCGAGCAAAGCATGCTACATCATGCTGCTTTGTTAATTATGTAGCTTGCCAGTTTCCACTTTCATGTTGCTAAATCATGCTTTTTTTCAGCCTCGGAAGGTCCTAATCCCCTCATTATGACCAATATTATGCCGTCTGGAGGGCTTAGGGTATTCTCAGGGTCTTTAATTCAGGCCAAGACAAAAAGCAGCAGCTGTTAGACGTCTTTGAGTTTTCCATTGAATTTAACAAGTATTAACTGGCAGCGCTTCAATAAATACAATGAAAATATTGAAGAAAGGTTAAACTATGGCATAGTTTGACATTCGTTTTTATTCTATGAAAGCTTTGTTGTCCTAAAGTTCTGAGGTGAAATTTGAGCTCTCTTAGACAAAAGAGAAAGAGAGTGACCGAGAAAGTCTTTTAATGGAAAATCCCACCCCCACAAATTTGGCAAAACCAATTGCAGAGCTTTTGAATGGAGAATGGTTGCAAGATTGTTGTGATGGTCTCATGCATGCTGATCCCTTCCTGCCTTTTGAACGAACATCCTTTCTGTTCTTACAATCTTATGAATCGACTTTGCATGAGAAATTCCACTTTTATTAACAGCACCATAAAAGTCCTTTTATATGCGATATGGTATTATGATGGCATTAAAGATAATTTCACATTTGAATCCTGTGTAATGCATGCCTGGGCATTGAAAAAGTGTTTTTATTTCAAACTTTGAAATGATTTAAAAGAAAGCAGGTGGTAAATATTTCATTACAAAAGAATTTAAAGAACTATTTCATCTTGTGTAAACTGATACATTATTGGGGAAAACAATGGCGTTTCCATTTAAATGAAAATCTGCACCCTTATAATGCAAGACAATGCACACAGGATGCTGGTGTTTATGTGTGAAAAGACAGAATTTCTTTTCTTATTTGAAATATGAGTATCAGATACTGGCCCTGTGCTTTAGAATCCTATCAGTGAAAATCATATCTGATAAGACGAATGAATGCTCTTTGCACTCAGGAGCCAACACGCTGCCCTGAAGTAACTGAGCTGCCTGTGCTATTGATCTACTGCCATTTATTTTGTGCAGAGTGGAGTGAAATCATGGCAAGGACCCAAAGTCCCCATCAGCAACCTCTACACATTGAGAGAGTAAGAATGCACGGTAGTCAATACTTGCAATGTCATAAAGTAGTAAACAGGGCACTTCAGCATTTCCTGTCATGGAGAATACTGAGCAAGGCTTTCAGGAATCATACTCAAAGCATTTTATCACAAAGTGAAAGAACAGGTAACGCTTCTCTAAAGTCTTGCCTGCAGCTCTCTTGTGGCAAAGGACAAAGTGATCTGGATGATATCTTGTGTAGAACATCTGTCCGCCAGCCCGAAGGTGGTCTTTCTTTATCTTGATATCACCTCGAGTTCTCAAGTACAAAATGTCTGTTTTCATAACTACAGGCCCACTGTAGTGATACATTTAATTTATACAGTTCATGTAAAATGTGCTCACAGACACTTAGAAATAGAAATTTGTCCTTTTGAATTGTTTATGATGAATGGCGTTATTTTAACGCGATCCACAGACTGCCGGTGAAATAAGGGAAATAAATGTACAGCTAATTTAAAATAACATTAAAGTATTCTGCAGTTAGTGAGCTGAAACCTTCACCTACAGCTTTGCTGGTGATGACGACATTAATTACAGCCTCTTAGATTAACATATTTACTGTATTCATCATAAAGCAGTTTTAAACAAGAATTAAAAGTATTTTTATTTCTCGTTTTGTTACACTCATACCTGTGACAAGGATTGAATTTTGGTTGTTTATTTATTGTGACACTTAAAAAAAAAAGTTAACACTATAATTAGCGATTAAATTATGTTTTTTATTTTATTTATCTGTAATTTTATGGTACTTACATAATAAGTAGGAGAATAGGAAAGTAGTGAAATATTATAAATAATGTACATATAAAAATTGCCTTTTAACTTGTAATGCGCTGCAAGAGAAGCCTTGCTATAACATGCATTGGTACAGTACATCCACATGATCAATCAAATATCTTATGAGGTCAATTTAATAATCACTATGTTTAAAAGAAAAACAAAGCTAGCCCCAGTCGGTCAAAAAAAAAAAAAAAAAAGCTTTTTGCTAAACTTTGATACAGTAGCTTGTAATTTCCTCATTGAATGTCTATGAAAGACTTCACATATACTATCACTTATATAGTCTTTCTATATTATTCTATATCTTGATTTTGATGTAAATACCTTCAAATTAAAGCTTTAAATAATTATTGAATTTCACCACAATATACTGTTGTAGACAGCTAAAATACCAATAACTTTGTCAATATCCAAATATTTATGGACTGTATTTGTGGAATCTAATCATTAATCAATGATTAATTTCATCCTCTCTTTCCAAATACACTGCCAGGCCAAAAAAAAAGGTTGCACACACTAAGATATGGTGGGCCGTTCATGTGTGAAAATTTCTCTTGGAGCCACTCTTTCACACTTTGAGTCGTGGAATATACAGTACAGTACTTGTGTCACCAGGGTAGAAAAACTCAATAGATGTAGTAACCTGGTAAACGACATTCAGGTCATCAGCTGACTCCATTTTATTGTCCAATAATGTTGCTGAACCTAGACCTGACCAACTGAAGTAAGTCCAGATCATAACACTGTCTCCAAAGGCTTGTACAGTGGCCTATGCATGATCACTTCATGTGCTTCTATTTCATCCCCTGATGCACCCATCGCTCTGGAATAGGGTCAACCTGGACTCTGGACTTTCACTATTAAACATGTTAAAAACAAAGCTATGTTTTTTACTGTTGATCTTTTACCATGCGACTTCCCCAAGTGTTTAAGTGATCTCCATTCTTAATTTTTCCCCCACATTTCTTTCGTAAAGTTGACGGTTCAGGTTTAAATCGTGTTTTAGAGGCTTCTTAACGCAGTTTCAGTAATTTCAAATTTCCTCAGTTGCTCTCTTTGCTTGATGCTACTCAATAATTTGACCCTTCTGAAATGTTGACTTTTTTGTAGCTGACCAGTGTATGTATATTCATGACAATATTTTAAAATAATTGTTTTTCCTACAACAAAACACTTTAGTATTGTATTTCTTGCCTGGAGATCATGTTGCTGAAATGTATACACAACTATTATGCCATACAGTATTGATGCACCCATTCTGAATACGTTGGAAGGAGCTATTCTTGTCGTCGGAAACTCTGAGCGCACAGGTTTGTTTACACACAACATGAAAGCCAGCATTTATCAAAGGATGCATATACTCTTTTATTACCATTTACAGCATGACAACAGGGTCAATTAATGTACTGCTGTTTACCCACTGTGTTATTGCAAATATCATAGTATTGAAATTGATACTCTCTGTATTTTCGAAACACCAGATGCTGTTTTTATTGTGAGGGGAAGAAAAGTTTTATTTTAGTAATTTGTATGTATTATTAAAATGTATTAATAGAATAGAATATTTCCTGATTAACTTAATGAAGGATTTTTTAAAAATACATTTTGTTAGGTGGGTTATGTTGACCAGAGAACTCGTCAGATAAAAAGCACGGTTCACAAATGGAAAAATAACTTGCAAGTCACATTATATGGATTTTAGGTTTAGCCACTTGGGTATTTACTTCTGTGGCATAGTATCAGGCATGTTGCATGGCTTAATCTTCAATGAATGCAAGCTGTCCGGGCCTCGTGGGAACAAAACATTTTAAGTCCTCCAGCGTGCTTTCTCTTTGCTGTGGAAGCTTTTGTTTCCCCAAGCATGACATTGTATACATTTGGCATAAACTTCTCATCACAGCACAGGATGTTGTTCTAACAGTGCAGTGGAACATGCAGGGGCTCTTGGACAAACTTGGGATAGACAGCAGAGTTTTTATGGACAATGGTGTTTTTCCATGTCACCTCCTTGAACCCTTACACTGGTAAAGTTTTTTTTTTTTTTTTTTTTTTTTACATTCTGATATGATACTCTCATAAACCTAGATCTTTATCTATTATCTTTTGCAAGAGATGCAAATAGATTTTTAGCTGCTACAGTAGGCCTCTTTTTTTAATACTTATTTTATATTTAATGAATATACTTATATAGATGCTCTCGCACTGCCATCTCTCAGGGATCGAGGACGGCATTCATCCAGGCTCCATTCTGTTCTGGCACCTAGGTGGTTGAACAAACTTCCTCTAGATGTCTGTACAGCAGAGACTTTGACTATCTTTAAATGACGACTCAAGACGCATCTGTTTCTTCAGTACTTGGACTAACCCCCCATTCCCCCGCAAAAAAAAAAAAAAAAAAAAAACTCTTCCAACTTGTGTTGGACTAATGGCACTTGGTTATTAACCTAGTTAACCCAGTGTACGTATGTATGTATGTATCCAGTGATGTAAACTTTAAAGCACTTTTTGTAAGTCGCTCTGGATAAGAGCGTCTACCAAATGCCTAAATGTAAATTGAGAGGAGCCATGCTTATAAATTTCTTCTGTTCGTAATTGTCAGGGTGGAGGGCTGAGAAGTCTTGTGCATTCCTTCTGTAACTATTTCAAGTCTTATGAGTTTCAACTTAATAGGGCTCTTTTAAAATCTCTCTTAAATAGTAAAGCAGAAGCATGTTGTAAAGAGCATGTATTTAAATTGTGCATTTTTATATGGCTCAACCTTAATGTGGTGTTTCCTCTGACTATTATTGATCTCTGACATGACACCCAATTATTCAAGAGGTCATGATCGTGCATGGAGGTTCACCTAAGTTTTTTATTTATAATCTGTATAAATATATCTGTACAGTAAGTGGGGCTTAATGATTTAAGTGACCGTGATTTAATTTCTCTATTGCCTTTTTAACATTTAAAAAAAAATCTTTTCACATGGTGAAGCTATCCAAATGCACTTTACGTTCTGCTCAGACTCCATCACAGGGCAGAGGAAAGCGCTATCTACTCCATTCTGCACACATGAGCTCACTAGATTTCGAGTTATTTCAAGCAAACGAATGTATGCAATTCCGTCCTTATTAAATCAACCAATAATGATATGTAGATGACTGAGCTTTTACAAAGCATTCGTGCAGAAATCTTTCAAATGTCAAACTGTAACATAAATTTTTGCTCTGTTCCTGGGTGTGTCAATAAAAAGCCTCGCTGGGTGACAATCAGTTTCAGGGCTGACGGAAAAGCAAACAGCTGGGGGATGGAATAGGAAAACAACTAACAAAAGACAAACATCATGCAGATGTACTGTACATCAGGTAGAAAAAGAAACCCATCAGAGCTTTTGTGTCTCATCACTATATAGACCATTTTTGAGCACCGACTTTCCTATTTAAAACCCATTACACATAGTACCAAGAACTAGAAGTTCTAAACAAAGAATAGAAATATCAAGGATAGTATTTTATCACTGCTTTTTCTTTAATTTGTGTGTTCTAAAAATATTTTTTTTCATGAAAGGGATTTTCTCAGTGGCGTGCTACAGAATTAATTATTTGAGGAATTCAAAACTGTTGGTGTAAATGTCCAGATGTGGCTGCATCACCATCATAATTTTATATTCACCCACTCACTCATCATCTGTACCACTTTATCTTGTATACAGGGTCGCGAGGGGCCTTTAGCTTATCCAAGGAGATTTGGGGTTCGAGGCGAGGTGGACAGGGTGCCAATCTATCGCAGGGCACGCACGCACGCGCACACACACACACACACACAACGGGCAATTTGGAAACACCAATTAGCCTAATCTGCATGTCTTTGGACTGTGGGAGGAAACCGGAGTACCTGAAGGAAACCCTCCAAGCACGTGGAGAACATGCACTCCTAAGCTATCGTACCGCCTTAATTTTATGTTGTTAAAAAGAAAAATCCTTACTTCTTGATTCTGAGTATATGCATTGTTCTTTTGAAAGAGTTCCCAAAATAATGATAACATCTTATCATAAAAAAAACATCTTGGTATCAGAATCGGAATTGGTATGCAGGGAACGGTCAGGCGATGAACAAACAACATGGATTTGGCAAGGCAATTTGTAAAAAAGTCAATAACCATGAATATGGACTTGATGGAACGTGGTGACCATGTTGGTGACCACGGTTGTGGTGTCCTGGGAAGTGACCTGACGATTATATTAACACTGCTTAAATAATTTCATTCTCTCATTCAATCTAGCAAAATGTTTGCATTTCCTGCAACATTTAAAAAAATAATAAAATGGATGTGAGGATTATATTATATTTAAGCAATTTTATCCCATTTATTTAATTCTGAATTGTTTAATTTGCATGAATTTATAGATATGACTCCTACAACATTTCACACATTGTTATCTATCATAAATGACCACTGGTCATGTCTGTTGTAAATGTTCCTACTTACAGCAGAGACACAGTAGTCTCTAAAGCATGATTTCTCTGGTGTGATTGCTGAGAGACCACCTCCTAATAACGCATATTGAAATGCCAGAAAATGTCGAACGACTTTTGGGTGAAAAATGTAGGGCTAGGTATATTCTTCTATCTTATTGTTATGTTAATAGAGCAGAAAACATCAATATTGTCTTATGTGGAGCAGATATGGCATGCATCTTATCAGGAAATCTGATATTCCGATTGTTTCTCTAATTTACATGGCATTTACATAGAATTGCAAATTGTGAAGTTCTGCCTGCACGCAACATTTTTGCTGTATTAATTTAATTTATATATATATATATATATATATATATATATATATATATATATAGTTGTATCTACAATACCAGTAACACTGCAACTTGTATGCCATTTTTCAGTCAAACCTGTTCCTAGCTAGCAGTCAGGATTATGTGCTTGTGGTAGATATGTAGTATTTCTTTTATAATATATACTGGGTATTGTACAGATAACAGTGATGGACATGACAGCTCTACAGAATAGTGTAAATGCGTATAAATTACAGATTACATTTTCACAGGCGATTATTAAGTACTATGTGCTGTATTGCACTTATACCAGGACCAAAAATTTAGTGAAGTCCACAGTGGAGAAATATGAAACTGTTCATAGTGACTTCACTAGTGACTTCACATGTGCAGTATACAACAGTTACTACGTCTAATCTCTGCTACATCATGCAGTATTTGATTAATTCAATTCAATTTGTATGTTTTAAGAATGAACATTGTCACAAAGCAGCCTTACAGAGTCAAAAGACGGTGGCACTCGTCTTCACCTGTTTTGACTGTAAGAAGCATTCTGTAAATCTATGTGCAATCTCTCATCTACACCATACATCACTCACTCACCTGGACACTAGGAAGGGGAATTATGTTAAAATGCTCTTCATCGACTACAGCTCTGCATTTAATACCATAATTCCCTCCACACTCACCACCAAGCTGGAGCACCTGGGACTGAGCTCATCTATATGTCAGTGGATCTCCAATGTTCTGACTGGCAGACCACAGGCAGTAAGGATGGGCGGACATGTCTCAGCTACACTCACTCTCAGCACTGGACAACCCCCAGGGTTGTGTTCTCAGCCCCCTGCTGTACTCTCTGTACACATACGACTGCGTGGCCACTACCAACTCCACCACCATCATCAAGTTTGCTGACGACACTGTCGTGGTCGGACTGATCACCAACAATGATTAGTCGGCCTACCTAGAGGAGATTGGAAATCTGGAGAACTGGTGCCAGAGGAACAATCTCCTCCTGAACGTCAGCAAGACAAAGGAGCTGATTGTGGACTTTAGTACAAAGCAGGAGAGGAACTACCAGACCCCCATCATCAACAGGAGCCCAGTGGAGAGAGTGGACAGCTTCAGATACCTCGGTGTGCACATCACGCAGGACCTGTCATGGTCCTGTCACATCAACACCGTGGTGAAAAAGGCCCGACAGCATCTCTACCACCTCAGACGCATGAGAGACTTCAGACTGCCCTCTAAGGTGCTCAGGAATTTCTACTCCTGTACCATAGAGAGCATCCTGACGGGTAACATCACAACCTGGTTTGGAAACAGCACCATGCAGGACAGACGAGCTCTACAGAGGGTGGTGCGATCAGCTGAGCGCATCATCCGCACCGAGCTCCCTGACCTGCACTCGATCTACAGCAAGCGGTGCTGGACCAAAGCCAGGAAGATCGTGAAGGACCTCAGCCATCCCAACAATGGACTGTTTTCTCTGTTGCGGTCTGGGAAGCGATTCCAATCCCTGAAGGCCAATACAGAGAGACTGAGGAGGAGCTTCTTCCCGCAGGCAATAAGGTCTCTCAATCACACCACCGCACAGGATCTTTTTAAACTTCCATCTTTCACGAGACAATCATGGACACATTCATACACACTTGCACTACATATTTATATATCTGGACCATTGCACAAGACACTTTAATAAGTCACTTTTTATGCATATTTGCACAACCACTGCCACTTTCAAATATTTCTATATTTCAATTTCTATATTTTGTAATATTTTTTATCGTGCCCTTATTTGTACAGTTTATTTTAATAGTTAAATTTGTTTTCTTTAGTATTTCTTTTTATTCATATTTATTCCTTACGCATAAGTTTTTATTTTTTATTTTACATTTTTAAGGTCACTGGCGGTCATACAAGCATTTCACTGCATTTCGTACTGTGTATGACTGTGTATGTGACAAATAAAATTTTTATTTGATTTGAATTTAAAGATTTAGTTTTTAAAAGTAATAAACCTTTTTTGGAGTAAGCCATGCTGTGTTGCGGATTTGATTATGTTTGGCGCTTTGTAGGGGCATTACGGTCCTTTCTGTGTTCCGCATACTCTGTGTATTCACGGTGAACTTCCTCGTTGATTGGCTCTGTTGAGTGATATATGGCTCTCTACAGTATATTCATCCAAAAAAGTGCTGGATGCTGTGATGTAATCTGGCACGAAGCAAAACTGTTCACAACATCCCTAATACTCAGCAATTTCATTAAATTTTTGCTGCAGATTTAATGTCAGGCGAATACAGAAGGACTGGCAAAGGTTCAGTAAATTATTTTGAGCCAGAGTTATTTATTTATTTAGTTATTTATTTATAATAAGAAGCTACATGGAAGGAAGTAAAAAAAACTATATGGCCAGTAAAATAAATAAATAAAGACTATGGTCCAGACCTGGATGTTCTTACAGCTAGCTACAGCTATGTACATACTTCTTTGTAAGAGCGTGTTAGTTTAAGTACTCAACTTACATCAGCAGCAAGTCTCTGGTCCTCAGCCTTGGATGTTGCACAACTCGCACACCTCCACTGTAGGCTTGGGTCAGGCTGAACCGGGGGAGTGTGTGGGTGGATTTAAGGTTGGATTTATGATCTGAGCATCAGGGCGCATAGATTCGGTGGTTATTTGCAGGAAACGTTTGTTCTGTTTGGAGAAACAAGCTCAGTTTAGTTTAGTGGGCTGGTTGCCTTGTCTTACATGATAATTTTTTTTGTGGTCCTTAAAACCATGAAGAGTGTGAGTGAGTTTATGTGTATGTGCCCTGTGCTGGATTAGCATCCCGTCCAGCGTGTACCCTGCCGTGTGCCCTAAGCCTCCTGGAATAGGCTCCAGGCCCCCATGACCCTGAATGCAGGATAAACTGGTATAGAAGATGAGTGAGTGAATGAGTAAAAACATAAACCAAGCAAAGTTCAACTTCTAAGTGAATCTGTTAGTGTGAAGTGCAGTTTACTTATGATGGTTAATTGTACATGATGGTTAATTAACAGTTAATTGTCATTTTAAATTAAATTTACCTGGACTGACAGTGTAAAAAAAAAGTCTCTTTAAAAAAGGCCCCATAGGGCCCTCTGGTGGAGCTCTGTGTATGTGCATGCATATATGTGCGTGTGTGTTGTGTGACTTCAATGCCAAATAAAAAATTAGTGTTCTATCACTGAATAATTTATATGACTGTATATTATATACTCAATTAAATATTTAAACTTTTCCATTTTCATCATCTCATATCCATTGCATCATATCTACTTTAAAGAGTGTTTGGGAGTTAACTCTGAGAGTAGAATGTGAAAGTTGAAAATTGACATCGTTTAACGCATTTCAGTTTTTATGTATTGTATATAATTACAGTTTTGTTCTTTTGTCGTTTTCCCATCTTTTAGTACGACAGCCAGAGTTCTAAACGGAGCAAGCCATCCCTGTTACCATGGCAACAACAATGATCCCTGAGCCCTTGACGCCGCTTTCACGGTGGTACCTGTACGCCATCCATGGCTACTTCTGCGAAGTCATGTTCACAGCAGCATGGGAGTTCGTAGTCAACTGCAACTGGAAGTTCCCTGGTGTGACGAGTGTGTGGGCGCTTTTTATCTATGGAACCTGCATCCTGATAGTTGAGCGCATGTACCTGTGTCTGCGTGATCGCTGTAATGTCTTGCTTCGCTGCCTCATATACACCCTATGGACGTATATGTGGGAGTTCGGCACAGGGCTGCTGCTGAGGCAGTTCGACGCCTGCCCTTGGGACTATTCACAGTTCAAGTACAACTTCATGGGCCTGATTACAGCCGAATACGCCGTCCCCTGGTTCTGCGCATCGTTCATAGTGGAACGTCTGGTCATCCGCAACACATTGCGGCTACGCTTTGATGAGTTGGCCGAGCCTGGCCCGGTTGGAGGAAGTGGTGCAGATGAAAGAGGAGGAGGAAGGAGAGGAAGAGGAGGTAGAGGAGTAGTCACCAATGCCAATGGCTATGTCAAAGTGGACTGAGTGAGAGGTGTCATGTCCCTCTCCATCTTTAAAAATGTATTTGCCCAGTCTATTCTTCTGCAGCTTTCTCCTGGGAGAGAGATGTTAGGATTTAGTTGGCATGGCTGAGTGGAAAAATAGAAAGACCTACAAAAAACAAGCATGAAAACCACAGCGAGAATCAGGTGTGTGGTTTTAGTGTCACTCAGAGGGGAACTGCAGTCTCTCTACTAGTGCCCCTATTCTCATATGCCTCATCAGGCATTCCCCTGCAGCCCATTCGCCCAGAGAAAATACAGAGGATTTAATTCTGTTGCTTGTATCATTTGCCGATCCCTTTACCATACTGTACCTCCAAGACCAGTCCATCCAGTGAAGAAACACTAGGTGGGATAAGAAGCAGGAAAAGAACACGAACTGATTGAGACCATCTTGAAGTACAGAACAATGGACCAGAAAGTAACCAATGCTATAAAACTCACTATTTTAGAATATTAAAGTTAAGTGTGTAGTAGCAAAAGCAAATAACTGTTAGAAAAAAAAATTTAACTGTTGAAGTTTGTGTTATTTATTAATATTTATCTATAGGTAGTTAAGTAACTTATTGTAGGCTTACACTATGTTGTATACTGTGCCCTAAAGTAATGCATTGAACTTGAATCTAGTGTTTTTATACTGAAAAAAAGAATGCTTGAACATGCATGAGAATAGTGTCTTCCAGATTTTTTAACAAGAGGCAAATCTGAAATGTATTCCGTAAAAAGAACTGTGAATATTTTTAACCATATGAATTGAGACAAATGAGTACTGTACTGTAATGCCTTGTACTGATTATAGTTAGGATTTACATATGGGATGTCTTCAAATATTGTTGGAACATACTGAGAAAACTGTGTGGGGTGTGGGGGAGAAAAAAACCTGATCTGCTGCTATGTTGCCTCGTTGTCCAAAACAACTATATTAATTAAAATTGACCAGGCCTTGTGCACTACAGCCCCTGAAGACAATTGGAAAAAATTCTAGGCTCATGAATTTAAATTCCAAACATGATAAAAACAAACAAGCCAATGAACGGCGAAATCTTTAATGTAAATAACTTAATGCATGTTGAATTGAAAAATAAAAATTCCTCCGATATTAACATTATAGTCTATTTACCAGCTTTTAAGTGATAAGACGCATCTTACCTGGAAGCTAGTTTAAACTGAAGAAAGTGGGAGTGAATATTGTCCTATGGTGATCTGTAGAGAGGCAATCAATATACAATCAAAACACATCCATGAGAGCACATGGTCATCTTTTACTTTTGTTTCACTGGGGTATAAATCTGAAGCGATACCATCGGGTAGCTCCATGGACTCCGTGAACTAACAGTAGATTTCAAATAAAAATCTGTCTGCATCTGCCAAGACACTACAACTGGGTCATCACTGAATCTTTCAGCAGGAGAGTGTTTAAACTCACTCAAAAATAGTTCAATGACCACGGAATCTGTCATTTGACATGGCCAGATCAGTGCCTTAAACAAAACCCCATTCAAAACCTGTGGGGTGAGCTGAAGATAACAGTGCAGGAGATGTATGAACAGTATCTCGGATTGTATTTCAACCATTGCAGGTAAAGACTAAAATGTGTAGTCAAAAAAATATATATTGTATATATGTACTGTATGCGTGTATGTATGTATATAAATAGTGTGTGCATGTGTTTTCTGCCATAAAACATTTGGAACTAACTGGAGATAGAGAAATCATAAGCATAAAAATAATAAACCAAGGCCATGTTATTGAGATGAGAAAACTAGACCTTCTCAAACTGATTCCTTGGGGACTCCTCCTCTTTGCATCAAGTGGAGTAAAGGGAAAAACAAACCTCAGATTCAGAAATGCTGCCTATGCAAGAGGTAAGACTGAAATCACATACAGGCTGTCTCCCATGAGTGGCTTTCTCCTGGAGGCTGTTGAGAATATGAAGCCATTTTTGCACCAGAAGAATGCCAAATGCAGTAGTAGAACAGGTAGCTCATATCTGACGATATATACAATTATGGGGAAATTAAAGTAACCTTCTAACCTTCCATCTGTTCTCTGTTTTTATTTATCAGGGGCAACATTAATAATTGTGTGGTCATCATACACAACACTATATTTGGGGAAAATCATGGGACAAAGATGAACTTGTATCAAATTATTCTTTAGACAAATGGAAGACAATCTGTCTAGCAACTGGGATTAAATTGGCTCATTCAGCAGGACATCCAAAGTTTGATCCAAAGTACACCAGCGAATCAACAAAGTACATCAACAAGCGAATGGCTGGGGAAAAAAAAATCAATGTTTTGGAATGGCCAAGTCAAAGTCCAGAACTTAAGAAAGCTGGGATGAATATGCTCTCAAACAACCAAAGAATTGTTGTAAAGGAAAGGGGGACAAAATAATGTGAGAAACTGATGACATCCTACAGAAAAAAGTTATTGCAGCTAAATTGAAGGGTTATAGATTATTATAGGGTTACTACTTCTCATTATATAAGTTTAGAGGTTTACTTGGTTTCTGAATTTTGGCTTATTTCAGGGGGAAATGACAAACCATTGAAATCTGTTGTGTTTTGTTGTCACCTGAGGTTATTTCTTCACCTGTAGAAGTTGGGGAAGAACACACAAATGTTATTTAGGCCCTGATGAATGAAAACTTAGAATTGGAGGAGTGATTTCCTTTTTTCCATCACTGAAAACTGGGTAAAGGAAAGTGGTATAATGTTGCAATGTGTCTCTGTTCTAAATTACTCCTTAACAGTGCTAACAAGTCCTTAAACGATAATAATGTCCTTTGCACCGAGTGGCAATTTTTATATACAGTAATGTATATAAAATGCAATGCAATGTGGTTCTACTGTATATCAGTGCTTTTAAAGACCACAAAGTTTGTGAAGAGAATTTATAACACTGTCTACACTCTGCATCTCAACAAATCTTCTCTTCTGGCACAAATTAGTAAACACATTATAGTGATTACATTTACCAAACCTTAACTGAATAATAGATTATTAACTCAATTATATTTTCCGTAATCACTTAAGTGAACCTTGAAAAACCACTCCATATAACCACACATTCACGAAACACATCCATATAATCTAACCCCCATTAGTCACATAATCATTTCAAAAACATCCAGTATATCCACAAAACCCAACTATACCACAGGATTCAAATAAGCATATCCTTCAAGCACTAATTCTATTCCATGTTCCACATTATATGCTGAATAACACAGCATGAAATATACAGACAAATAAACCAAGAGTAACGACGCTTAAGTACTGTAACAAACCATGCTTATGAAATCAGAGGAAATCTTTGTTCCTAGACATCTACAAAAACACTGGTGAACCATCTTTGCCAGCTGTAATTGCTGGGAGAAAGGAAAAACTTCCTGAAGATTTGTCACTAACGCTACATCATAGGCAATTTCTTTTAAAAAGATGGCAAGAGTAAATGGAAATTGGAAAATGTAAAACATTAACTCATTCCTTCATCTCATTAAAATTTTCAAAGAACAATTTAGTCAAGTAAAAAGGAAGCAGGACATACAGTACTGTGCAAAAGTCTTCATCCACCCCTCATTTCTTCATATTAAACTTAATTCTATTACATTTGAAGAAACAGAATTTTTAATTGAATTGAAGAAACAGGAACAGATGTTTTACTACAACACGGTGCAAAGTGCCTGAAGATAAAATAAAAAATTAAAAAGATCAACCTCAGCAGCAACCTCATTTCCCCTCTTTTCTGATCCAACCACTCAGCACTCAGCATCACCAGTATACTAATCACCAGTCTGTTCATCCTTGTTTCCAGTGGCGGACTGGCCATCTGGAGCACCGGGAGTTTTCCCTGTGGGCTGCTGGGTAATGTGGGCCAGCCCAATCAATACACAAATATATTAAAAAATGACAGAAACCATAATATTACATCTCTTTTCTACGCATACGTATGGATGAGTGCGGATGATCGCACGGGCGCCGCCGACAAAGAGCTAGTGTTTATGTTACTGCGCATGCGGATGTATTGCCCCTCATTAATATTAATTAGCTTGGTCTATTCCATCCGTGTTCTGAAACACGCCCCCCTCCCGACCCCTTCACTTTTAACTTACGGAGGGAGAAATATTGATCCTTTCTCGATACAGCGAATTTCTCTGAGCGAATTAACAATAATTTCCATGAATGAAAAGGAGAAAGAAGAAAAGGTGGAGCTGAAACTTTAGAGGTAAATGCTGTGAAATGCTTCAAATGAACAAATTCTGCCTATACCTGGTCAGGTACAGCGTGGCTGGATCCAGCAGCCCACCACATTCCACATCATAATACACTGGCTCAAGTGGAGATACACTTTTAAAACTACTTACTAGTATAAAAATATAACACAATACAAAAACGTAATTTTTTTTTTTAAGTATCACTGAACATATATTGGGTCATATTTGTAAAACAAAGAAACAAAGAAAAGAACAATAAGACAAACAACAAAAATTACAATATTTTCAGTGACCAGTACGTAGCACCAGTCTCACAGAGACCCAGGAGGCTTTTAAACTATTTGACAGCAAAATGAGACATTCTGGCAGTATTGTGATTTTTTAAAATTAAATTTAAAAGATGCAAGACAATACTACCAAAATGTATAATTTACAGGCTGTTAGAAAATATTCTGTGCATTGTCTCTTATTGAGTCACAAGGAGTCAAAGTTAAAAAGCATCAAAATCATTCAAAGTTATTCAGATCAGTGTAAAGTTAGTGTGATTTTGAAAGTGATATAACTCCACCTGGCACAGTTTCATCCCAGTGGAACAATCTGACTACATGTGCAGTGCCATGAAAAAGTATTTTCCCCTTCCTGATTTTTTTATTTTTTATTTTTTTGCATATTTGTCACACTTGTATGGGTGGAATTTGACCTAAACACTTTATGAGGAAAAGACAAATTGGCCTTTTTGTTTGTGAGATATCATGAACATTTCGCAGGGGGTATCATCGTGATGCAGTGTAAGATCTACCACTCATCAGTGTAAGCTGTAAGTGCAGCAGGTCAGTGATGATGAACCCGTGCCTGCTGATGATGACCAACACGTCTCCCTGATCTACCAGAGCCAAGTGAAAAGAATCACAATCAAACTGAACAGGTCAGCTGCAATAAAATCAGTAGCAGCATTAACTCGTGCTAGTAATTATTATGGTAGTCAATATTAATTGAAAAGTAAAGTTTCTCAGCATTATTTCAAATTAATATTGACTACCATAATAATTCAAATAAGTAACTAGTTTACTAGCGTGAGCTAATGCTACCGATTTTATTTCAGCTTACCTGTTCAGTTTTATTGCCATTCTTTTAAAAATATTGTCTTTGAGTTGTATATGTTGTTCGTCTTGATGTCCTTTCCTTTGTTTCTTGTATTGTGTTATATTTTATACTAGTAACTGTTGTGCAGAAATTTATTTCTGCATTAATGAGCCAATGTATTATGATGTGGGCTGCTGTGGGCCAGGAAGTCCAGGGCCACTTTTTGGTCCCAGTCCACCCCTACTTGTTTCTCACTGGTTCATGCTGTAAGTTTAATGTATCATTAATGTGCTTGAATGATTCATAGGTCACTGTGTGTTACTGTAAACAGCAACAAAAAAAATTATTCCTCTGAAAGTGGTCACTGGATTGAAAATGAGAGCCAAAAATGCCCTTCAGGAGGCCTGGAGACCTATTCTTTAATACTGCATTAAAAATACTGGCACTTTGAAAGTGAAATATGATGAAATGAGGGGTGGCTCAAAACATTTTGCACAGTACTGTAACTTGGTCTTCCTGCTCGACCAGCTTAGCCTGTGTTGCAACAGCTGATAGTTGAAAAGACCAAACTACAGTATCCAGGCTGGTAATCCAACTTTGTACTTTGCACCGTACTTAAAATGTCCACTGATTAGCCCAACCTTAATAAACAAAGCTTAATAAACACAACCACACCCTCAAATATCAATGAAAAAAAAAACTACAATGGCAATGTTGTTAGTCCTAACCCTCTTCAATTAAGAGGGTAGTATAGAGTAAATTAAATTAATTATTCTTGTAAATTGAATTAATAATCGATTAGAACTTTAAGCAGATTCAGTAATCCTCAGGTAATCAGTCTTCTTAACCATGTAATTGGTTAAGAAATGTTGAGACAAAATTTTAATTTGTAATGTTGTCTTTTGCCCACCAGGTGTCCTTATCACACCACCACAAAATAATGATGGCACTTTCAACCATCTCTTAAAACTATATTTAGTCTAATAATGTTCATAGTCTTAGAGTCATAGTGAATGTCAGATTCTTCATTTTATAAGACATTGTTTAGGGAACAAAGTTGGCTTTTTAGTCAATCATTAAGTATTTGAGTTACATCATAAGTTTTTTTCAGCTCTGCTGGAGTTGTAAAATTTACAAAAAGCTGAATAGTTACTTGCATAACAGACTAATCAATTATGGGCAGCATCGAGTTATACCAACTTTCATGGCAAAACCATAATCATTTCAAGAATTCAGCCTATATGAAAAAAAGTCCCTTAAGAGGGATTCATAACAAATGCGATATGGCTCTTACACCTTTCTTTCACATAGTTTTCAGATATTTCCTTAATGAAATGTTCATAAACTGCCTTAGTTGCTTGTTTTCTTGTTTCTGTTTTACTATATCTGTAAATACTGCTGGCTTGGATATACTCAGCTGCTTTTGCTGAAAAAGTCTTCCCTTTCCAATAATACTCCTGTTGACTGCAGCTCTGTAGAATAATTACATCATACATACAGTATGAACTCACCTGACGGGTGTGTCTCTGCACCTGTGGAAAGTTTCTGATCTGGCAACCTATCAGGTACAAGCACTCCAAATATAGACAGGCTGTTAACTTGTAATATAAAAGCTACTGAAACACAGACGCCAGGCCCAGGGGGGAACTTTTTATGGGACAAAGGGTATGTGCTTTTATCTCATGGCGGGGACCAAATGTCTCACCAAGGATATGAATATCTGACAGTTTTGACCTGAGGACATTTGGCTGGTCCCTACAAGAAAAACTGAAAGCTTTTATTGACAAAACTAAAAGCCAAAAGGTTTCCTTCTGGTTACTGTGTTTAAAGTCAGGGTTAGGTTTAGACATAGATATAGCTCTAATTAGCTTTATTAATAATTATGTCAATGGGAATTATTGAATTCAGGTGTTTCAATCAGGTCCAATGAAACAGTGAAGGGCAATCTTAATGCTTCATCATACCAAGACATTTTGTACAATGCTATGCTCCCAGCATTGTGTTAACAGTTTTGTGAAGTTTTCTATTCCACCATGACTGTGCCCCAGTGCACAAAGCAAGGACTACAGTATAAAGACATGGTTTGATGAGTTTGGTGTGGAAGAAGTTGAGTCCTGACCACAACCCCATTGAGCACCTTTGGGAACTGGAACGGAGATTACGAGCCAGGCCTTCTCATCCAACATCAGTGGCTGACCTCATAAATGAATGAATGTGCACGAATTCCTACAGAAACACTCCAAAATCTTCAAGAAGAGTGGAAGCTGTTATAGCTGCAAAAGGGAGATCAACTCCATATTGAAGTATATGTACACAGTATGTTTGGATACAATATCATTGCAGGTTTGGTTGAAGAGTTTTTTTCCTTTTTGTGTTTGTATGTGTCTGTAAGGTTAGTCTTGATTTCCTCTCTGATTTCTGTGCTTTTCTTGAATGTGTTCCAAAATTCAACATTAAAGTAGCAATGATGCAAAAGCTCAAGCCAAGGAGTTTGAAAGTAAAAGGATACAGGATAAACAGCTATATGTGTGTCTTTGGGTTCTGGCTGGAGTGTTGCAGAGTATATGATGACTTTAAAAACTACCAGTTCACAGACAAAAGACTGTGTCATGCTGTTATTAAGGGGTATGCCAAGCAGGCGAGAGTGAGTAGGTGGGTCAAGGCCCGATGACTCTGAATAGGCTCTTACAAAACACACACACACACACACATCAAAAAGTAATTTTTGCCCGATGAGCACGTTACCACCACTGCTGTTTGTGATTGCTTTAACAACATGGGCCATCATTTTCTTGTTATATAATCCAGTCCTAAAAGTGTCATGTTGTTATTCCTTCATCCTTGATTCTGGCTTTAATGAGAACATAGGCACTGATATGTGAGTCACATGAAATGAGTCATGTCCTTGTATAAACATGCAGGCAGGAGCAGCAATTTCGAGCTGGTTGAATATGTGATTTTATAATGCCAGCCCTGTGTTTGTCTCTTGCTCTACCCTACCCTACAGGAATTTCCACTGGTGTGTGTATCAACTTATCAGCATAAACTAGTAGCACATCTCTCCTTAACAATCTCATTCTCGAAAGCTAAAACAAACATCGACCAGTGGAAGTGTCTCTATGTGTTATGGCAGTTTTGAAACGGTGGGCAGCTGTACTTTACGCCTGTACCTTGTATCGGGTTGCCGTTATGTAAACGGCTGCGGCTTATCTCTTGGCCAGGTTTCCCACACTGTTTTGCATTTTTAGAGGAACGTTTGAGAGCTAGACTATCCTGTCACTTGACGTAAATGAAAGGAGTCGCTCCTTCTTTTTTGCTGCTATCCAGGTGTTTTCAGTTATGTCCCCTGGTGCATGACAAACTGTTGGAAGATGTCACACGTTACAATGGCAGTTATCCAGTGTGTACAGTATGTGTGTATGATGTTTCTGTATGAAGATGTACAAGCAGAAACTGTGCTTTATGGATTTTTTTTTTTTTAATTCATTATTATTTGATATGTTTGTTTCTGTTTCCAGTCACTGTTCTAATGTTGTCACTGCTTTCAACAATCAGATAGAGCTCTCTGGCCCTCCCTTTCCTTCTCACACAGTTTCTCCCACTTGCTCTCCTTCTCAGAATCACATGCAGGGTTTCAAACCGCACTACAGCCAGGTACTGTGCAGAGCATGAATTATGGTAATGGCTCCTGGCAGGAGAGAAAATAAGTGCAGTTATTAAAATTAATGGCCGCTGCTTGTCCTGCGGTCCAGAACCCCAGGCAGGGGAGAAGAGGGTGGGGAGCCAGACCTCTCAGATTCCCTCCCCTCCATCACCGGTACCTCTTTAAATGTGTGCACATGTTTATGTGTGTCTGTCCTCCAGTTTTATTTCACAGGCCTCTCTTGCATGGTTTGGCGAGCATTCTGGCACAATGAGGCGAAGTGCCAGGCACTTGACAACCATTGAGGTCTCTGGCCTGCTTTTGCCTATTTATGTTTTTAACAAGGTCCGCAAGGCTGCACACAGACCCTTCTCAGTGCTGAAGTTTTCCCCTCGCATTCTCGGCCTTTGAAGTGCGAATCTAGCACTCGGTGCGGTCTGACGTAATAACCAGTTTTAAAGAAACTGGAAGGCCAATCCTGGTCTGTCTTACTGGACTCTGTGGACATGCACTTCAATGTCTTCTACACCTTTCAGTCTAGCTCCTGTCACACTTCAGTGCTCTCATCTTAAGGAACATTCAAGTCTCCACATGGCCTTTCGTTTATTGCAACTAGGGGAATTGAGCATGGAGTAGTTAATTTGTGTATTCGGTTTGAATAAGGCGTTTCAGCCACCAAAAATCCTTATGTGTTTATCTAAGGCACATGAAGTCCTTTGCTGCACTGCATTACATGGGTTATTGCGTAAAAAAATTCAAGTCAAGCTGAGAGTGTTTTTGGTATCGGGTTTACTCATGTATGATGTTTATAAAGATATCGCATTGCTCTGATATTAATTACGCAGTCTAGTCAGTAATTAACCAGACTACTGTACATAAACTAAACAGAGAGAAACCAGCAACAGATATCTCCTTTAATGTGGCAACATCTGATGGCATGACCTTTTATATCGTGCAGGTATTTCTTGCTAATAGTGACTAACAACTAACATGATGTTTAGCTATCTTGTTGGTTAAGCAATGTCTCCAAAACTATAGGAATGTCTGACTGTTTTGACCTTTTGCTGCTCCCCACACATTTTTTAACTGCTTTTTAAAACTCAATTTTTACTTAACCCTGGAAAACCCAGACCACCTTATCCTAATAGGAAATCTATCTCCTTTGGCTGAAATGATGATACAGACCCAGTGAACCCTAAAACAGGTGTTTTTTAAAAATTAACCCTTTCCTACTACATGTAATGACATAGGTCATATATGACCCCTTGGGATATCCAGTATGTTTGACCAACTGGTAACTTTCACTCATGACATAAAGGCAGGAGTTCTTTCTTAGTAAGGAAAGACCAGAGTCTCATTTCAAAATATATTTATTGATTTTAACTTTTCATCAATGACTATGCACATAAAATTTTATTCTAAGGCAGGAACTAAAAACACTGGCATCAGCTTTTATATCACCAAATAAAAAGCACAGTAGCAGCCATATTTGATGTGAAAAAAATCAGGTTAGTTCAGTCAGTTACCACTAAATGTCAGTGTTATGGGTTCACATAGGGCACACTGGGTTGTAATGCAAAAAGAAATCTTTACTTTGGTGTGTGGGTTGAATATGACGATGAAATAAAAGTCTGGGTCAAATATGACCGCATGGGTTCTCCAGGGTTAAAAAGAGCATTATTTGTTTCCTTTTGGTTACTGAGGTTGAGGCTATTGGCTGATTTAGGTGTAGGCATTGCATTTGCTAACTGCAGCAATAATGATGTCAGTGGAATGTGTGTGCGTGTGTATTTCTGCTAACTGTAGTTAGGTGTTCATACGCTTTGTTTTTTTTTAAAAGTTGTGTGTCAGTCCGTATCTGTCTGTTGGTGCATATTTTAGCACAGTGTCTGCATTACTCTATCAGATGTGCTGCATTGTGCGTGATCCAATCCAGATTTACACTGCTTGAGTTAAGCAGCCAGGGATGCTGAGAGCCCCAGGAGTGCGTTTCTGCGTGTCAGGCTCGGCTGTGGTGTTTGCTGAAAGAGAGCTCCACTGGGGTATACAATACAGTGTGACCTGTGTTATTGCAGGTGTGTGTGCATATTACGTCTGATTATGAAATATGCGAGACATTCACTACTTTTTTTTTTTTAACCGCTCGGATCATGTTAGAGTGGCCTTTCGAGGTTTAACATAAATAGCATGATTTCCTGGACGGAGACAGAGTAGTAAAAGATGTAGAACTTCATTTAAAGAAATACGTTCTGAGTGATGGCGCATATGTTCGGTTTAGTTTATGAATCTGTAGTAGAGCTCTTACCTATGATCTCAACACTAAGTCACTTATTTTTATAAATATATAGAAATCAAATTGCTATTTGTTCTGCTCAGTTCCCATCCTCAGCCATGAGGCCTGCAGTATGAGAACATGATGCTACTACACGATCTACACAGCATTGTTCTATTACTACAGGTTCCGTCCCCAGGCCCCAAGTCTCCGAATGTACATACGAGATATTAGTGTTCACTTTGGGGCATTAAAATGCAGTGGAGCCACATAAGTCTAAATGAGAAGCCCATTTGAGCTTCTATAAAAAGAGTTAGATAGTAAAAAGCACACTTTCGTGTTGGTTTTGGATCGGAGCTCACTTTGAGTTTTTCAATTGGTTGGCTTATTTTCCTCAGGGGAGGTTTCTTTCACCTCTGTTGGTCTGCTGCTCATGAACAAGTCATTTTACATCATGTCTGCACTGCAAAACATTTCAGGCCCCCGCTTTTTTACCTTCATGGTTATTAGGAAAGGAGTGGTCACTGCAGCCTTTGGATGCCAAGATTAAGCTGAGACACTGTGCATATGCATGAGAATGCTTCATGAAGCCTGGACTATACTTTGCTACTTAGGCTTTATCTGTATGGGGTTACATTATAAAAAGATTACTGCCAGACCCACTTTTTTCTGCCAACCCCTTAAGCAATTGCAGTTTTCATTTGCCTGATTGATTTATAACATGTATCAACCTAGTGAACTTTTGTGGTTATCTTAGCAAGCATTTGAAAATGATGCAGGCCATCCAAGGTTCAAGGGTCCCAGAGGCTAAGCTCCAGGTGTAAGATTTTTCATGTATTTATAGCATTGTATTTCAGTCGTATATTAGGTAGGTTCGTGAACATATAAATGCAGTATTGTTCTATAGAGTAATACAATATTACTCTGTAGAAGAAGAAAAATACCTTTATTTATCACGTACATTCTGGCAAAATTCTTTTCTTCACAAATCCCATACAGCTTCTTAAGGAGTTAGGGGTCAGAGCACAGGGTCAACCATGATATGGCGAAGAGGATTAAGAGTCTTGCTCAAGAGCCTAAACGTGGCAACTTGGTAGTTCTCGGTCTTCTGTTCACAAACCCAGGAACCACTATAATGAATATACATAATTATTATAAATTTACAGGGTTAAAGAGCCACCTTTGTAAATAAGTCAGTGGAACCTGAGGAGCATCTGAGACACGTTGGTTTTTATTTATATATATATATATATATATATATATATATAGATATATATATATATATATATATATATATATATATATATATATATATATATATATATACAGTGGTGTGAAAATCTATTTGCCCCCTTCCTGATTTCTTATTCTTTTGCATGTTTGTCACACTTAAATGTTTCTGCTCATCAAAAACCGTTAAGTATTAGTCAAAGATAACATAATTGAACACAAAATGCAGTTTTTAAATGAAGGTTTACGTTATTAAGGGGAAAAAAAACTCCAAATCTACATGGCCCTGTGTGAAAAAGTGATTGCCCCCCTTGTTAAAAAATAACTTAACTGTGGTTTATCACACCTGAGTTCAATTTCTGTAGTCACCCCCAGGCCTGATTACTGCCACACCTGTTTCAATCAAGAAATCACTTAAATAGGAGCTACCTGACACAGAAAAGTAGACCAAAAGCACCTCAAAAGCTAGACATCATGCCAAGATCCAAAGAAATTCAGGAACAAATGAGAACAAAAGTAATTGAGATCTATCAGTCTGGTAAAGGTTATAAAGCCATTTCTAAAGCTTTGGGACTCCAGCGAACCACAGTGAGAGCCATTATCCACAAATGGCAAAAACATGGAACAGTGGTGAACCTTCCCAGGAGTGGCCGGCCGACCAAAATTACCCCAAGAGCGCAGAGACAACTCATCCGAGAGGCCACAAAAGTCTCCAGGACAACATCTAAAGAACTGCAGGCCTCACTTGCCTCAATTAAGGTCAGTGTTCACGACTCCACCATAAGAAAGAGACTGGGCAAAAACGGCCTGCCTGGCAGATTTCCAAGGCGCAAACCACTTTTAAGCAAAAAGAACATTAAGTCTCGTCTCAATTTTGCTAAAAAACATCTCAATGATTGCCAAGACCTTTGGGAAAATACCTTGTGGACCGACGGGACAAAAGTTTAACTTTTTGGAAGGTGCGTGTCCCGTTACATCTGGCGTTAAAAGTAACACAGCATTTCAGAAAAAGAACATCATACCAACAGTAAAATATGGTGGTGGTAGTGTGATGGTCTGGGGTTGTTTTGCTGCTTCAGGACCTGGAAGGCTTGCTGTGATAGATGGAACCATGAATTCTACTGTCTACCAAAAAATCCTGAAGGAGAATGTCCCGCCATCTGTTCGTCAACTCAAGCTGAAGCGATCTTGGGTGCTGCAGCAGGACAATGACCCAAAACACACCAGCAAATCCACCTCTGAATGGCTGAAGAAAAACAAAATGAAGACTTTGGAGTGGCCTAGTCAAAGTCCTGACCTGAATCCTATTGAGATGTTGTGGCATCACCTTAAAAAGGCGGTTCATGCTAGAAAACCCTCTAATAAAGCTGAATTACAACAATTTTGCAAAGATGAGTGGGCCAAAATTCCTCCAGAGTGCTGTAAGAGACTCGTTGCAAGTTATCGCAAATGCTTGATTGCAGTTATTGCTGCTAAGGGTGGCCCAATCAGTTATTAGGTTCAGGGGGCAATTACTTTTTCACACAGGGCCATGTAGGTTTGGATTTTTTCCTCCCTAAATAATAAAACCCCTCATTTAAAAACTGCATTTTGTGTTTACTTGTGTTATCTTTGACTTATAGTTAAATGTGTTTGATGATCAGAAACATTTTGTGTGACAAACATGCAAAAGAATAACAAATCAGGAGGGGGGCAAATAGTTTTTCACACCACTGTATATACATTATATGTATATATGTGTGTGTATGTGTGATATAATTTTTTTAATTAAAAAAAATATATATATGAAACTGTCAATTGGTGACAAACGTATAAGTGTCACCCGTATCACTAACAACATAATACCAAGGAACAAAATGAGCTGTACTAAGAACACAAAAATACAGGAGTTAATAACAGCAGGCCTCCACGCCTAGCTGAACTATGATACCTTTACCCAATCCTGCCTAGCAGGGTTTATTCCATTGCAATTTGATTGGCTAAACTCCAATCAGCAGATAGTGGGCAGGGTTAGAAGGCATTTTTAAGTAATAGGGACTTAACACTACCTTAAAGGGGACTACCACAAGGTATACTGTAGGTATTTCTGCAGTTTCAGCTTCCTTTCAGTTCTGATTTGTTGGTGTGTATAAATATCTGCACACACCCAACCCACTATAACTGACATTCCCCTAACTCAATAATTAGTCTGCTAGCACTTTTTAAATGTCAATCAACATTTGGTAAATGTGGTACCAACAAAAAAGACAGTTATCGAGCAAGTTATCGAGCTTTGACAGACAAGTCAAAATCATCACATGATCAGATTTTTTTTTATTATTATTTCTTACCCTGCATTTTGTGTACCAGATAATAGTATGTAATTTAATGAGTAGGTGTGTTGGAATCAATTCCAAGGAAAGCATTAGATAGAAATCTGAATAAGGTCATTATTTTCCTAATTCTTGAAATTCTTAAGTGTTTGTACAGTTGTTGGTCAGAGGTCATAGTGTCATTAGGACATCCTTTGGATAGTCTAGAGGTACATTGGCATTGCCCTTGACTGCTACACTGTGTGTGTGTGTGTGTGTGTGTCTGTGGGTGTATGTGTGTCCTGTGCACTCCCACGAGATTCTGTAACAGATCTGAGACGTGGCCGCTATGATCCAATCCAGGAGTAGCAGCTTGAGTTGTGTGCGGCACATACTCTCTCCCTCTCATACTATATCAGGTCGCACCAACACAACACGGCAGCCTGGCCATCATGTTTGATGTTGCCTCCTCGGTTTTCTTGACATTTGGTCCGTCTGTTCATGCTGCGATCCAGGGATTCCTCAATTGCGTATCAGACCACCCGGCTTTCATGTGACACCCGTCCAGGTTGCTTTCTCTCTCTCCGTCAGTCGCATGCTTTACCCTACACCCCTCGCCCTCTGCTCTCAGGCCCATCTGGACTCCTGTTAACCTGCTTGCATTCCACAATCACGATGGTGCATAGTGCATCCATATTGCTTTGCCTGTATGTGTGTGTGTGGCCAGATGCCTATCCCACACCAGACACTGTATCTGTGCTATCTAGTATCTTGTGTCTGGACAGGAGAGCCAGTCTGGAGAGCCATGTTGGACATACAATATTCCCTCGCTCCTCATTACAAGGAATTAAGATCCACCTTCCATCATTTTCAGGGTTTCAAACATTTGGATTCTTGAAACACAAATATTTCAGAATGAACTGGAGGAAATCAACGAGTGACACTTGATTTGATGATATGCTGATGATGAAATTGGTGGTGAATGTTTGACCGAGGATCAGCACAAAACCTGAGCGATGCACAGACAGTTTTAGTAGTTTGTGTCTACTTTCGTAATCTAAAGGACTTTAGCTCTTCCCTTTACAGGCTCATTGAGGTCAAGGCCTCAGGCTGTGGCTGCCGCTCTTTTCAGATGCTTGGGATAAGCAAGGTGTACATGCGGGTCTTTATGGGTGTCTGGAACAGGTGTCAGATGCGAGTGGCTGTAATGGAGGCTGTGTACCTGATAGATAAGATTATGAGCTGTCTTGTTTCAGCATGGTCAATGTGTAACCTGCCTGAGCATCGACTTTAATAGTTCAAAAGACACCTGTGAACACAAAGGGAAAGACATAGAAACGCATGCACAGACATGCAAGCAAACATTCTCTGTATTCACTATGCGTCTGTGGTAAAGTTGATTGTAATGTAAATGAATTTGTGGTTGCTTCTCGAAAGCATGTGCAGACCTTTCTTTATGATTCATATCTCGCCTGTACTCTGTCCTGTCGTAACTGGAGTCTGACATAATTGTCATTTCGACTATGAGGCGATGACCATGAGGCGTACTTGGAACTTTTTAGTAAACAAGCTTGTTTGTTCTTCAACTGGTGTTCTTCTTTTGCTGAAATCCAAAGCAAATAACATTATTGTCCATCCATGAAACTGGTACAGGAACACTCATTTCTCAACGTAGGTCTGCCTTTTGTTTCATCTAAACAGCATACTTTTGATGAACAAATAGGTTAAATAAGGGAAAATGTGTGCTAGTTACAAAACTTAATGATTGCCTTTTCCATCAGGCCTGCCAATAATAATGTTTCTTTGTGAATGCACTATTAAGAGTTTGGGGGGGGGGGGGCTCAAAACACTTCAAATTCATTTTCACCCATTTCCTGTTGCAAAATAACAACTCTCGTATAACAACCCGCTCTTTAACCCCCCCACCTAATGAGTCTTAATTGGACCTGTAAAACCTTTACAATACAATAAGCTTGCCTCCACATGGAGTTGGCTAGAAAGATCACGGCATAATCAGTGTAAGTTTTACGTACCTGAGCCACATAAAGGCTCAGCAAACTGGCCGAAGCTAGAATCCAATAGAGGAGTGATGAGGATGAGATCCTTTAATAATGATGCAGATTTGTTTTTTTCAATTATAATAATAAAACATTTTAAAATCTGTACTGTATCTGTTATGATTACCAGCTTTTCTTGCACCCATTTGACTTTTCTGCTTCAACTCTGAACCCATAGCAATGTGAACACACACATTTTGTCTGTACTGCTGCCATTCTATGAATGCTTAGTTTTATGGCATACAACATAAAAATGTCAACTTAAGACCACCCTTGTTGTTTGTTACGGTCATTTTTGTTTGTTTTAACTATCATACAAAAGTTTTATGAAGCTATTAAGTAAACCAGAATATCAACAAAAAGACTCAATCAAGAAAATACTGGCTGAATGAGTAAAAATTTCCACTACTTTTTAGCAGAATTAAAGAAACGTGTTTTTTGTTATGATGATACCTTTTAGATTTTTATGTGTGTAAGAAAATTTCATGTCATCTAATTACGGTTCGTGATTGACCGTGTTGTGTGTTTCCTGAGTTTCATTATGGTAATAGATATAATTAGAGAATTATTTTGCAATTTGGAGCTCTGCCCAATGGTTTCTGCTAAAGAAATCTGTACATGACAGTTTATAAGGTGTGGTACTGTATATGTGTACGATGTTTGACTAGACCAGATTTCTTCCTCATTCAAAAGGCAAAACAAAGGTAAAGGATTATAGAAAGGAAAGAAAAGGTAATCTTGCATAATGTCCATGTTTAATTACCTTAGAGTTTATTTAATTACATGCCAATTTATGGGGAAATAATAGGGGAAAGAGCATAGCTTCTTAATATGGTAGTTAAAAAAAACACAATCAATATCAGCTATGTAGTTTACAATAGATAAGGCAATTTAAAGTGAAACAAATTTTAGCCCAGGGAAATGATCATTAAAATGGGAATGCACCAGCAGGGGGCAGTATGATGGTGCCCTGAGGGATTTAAGCACAAGTCATACTTTATAGATGAAAGTTTGTGCACTTTATTCAACTAACCAGGTGATTACCAGCCCTGGTGAAGCAACATCTGGTGTTTTAAAGACAATGGATCGGCACATATCTTAATGACATCCACTAGCATTACTTCTTTTTCATGTGTGTATGACCAAACATAGGATATTCTATATGTCTCTTATCACAAACTATTTAAAAGTCACAATTATCTCACCATCATTATAATCTGTTTTATAAAACTGATATACATTTCATACTAATCATCATACAAGTATAAAGTATCAGGCAAATTTTTAGACACGCCTTCAAATCCTACATTGCAAAACAATACAGACGACTTCAAAACGATAAAATAACGCATATGGAATTATGTAATTAAGAGAAACAACAGGTTGGCGGCATGGTGGCTTAGTTGTTAGCACTGTCGCCTTGCACCGCCAGGGTCAGGGTTCAAATCCTGTCTTAAGTCTGTTCTTAAGTTCTCCCCGTGCTTGGTGGGTTTATTCCGGGTCCTCAGATTTCCTCTCACAGTGCAAAGACATGCGGATTAGATTAATTGGCGTTCCCAAATTGCCCGTGGTTTATAAATGAGCGTATGTGTATGTGTGTGCCCTGTGATGGATTGGCACCCCATCCAGGGTGTACCCCACCTTGTGTCCCCTGGGGTAGGCTCCAGGCTTGCCACAACCTCTATACAGGATAAAGCAGTATAGACGGTGAGTGAGTGGAACAACAGGTTAGTCCATTTTGAAAATTGCAGATTTTTGTTCGACTGTGCTTTGAACTTGAATGTACAGTATTTTCAAATTCAGTCATAAAAACTGTCAGACACTATGACGGAACTCGGCCTCATGGGCAAGACCAAAAGTTGGATCTACTGCAGAAGAGAAGTTTAGAGGTATGATGCTCAGAAACCACCCATTAATAGAACCTCAGATCATAGCCTATATGAACGCTTCACAAAGCTCAAACGGCACACAACATTAACTGGTTGGAGGAAATTGTATCATATTTTGGATGCTTTCAGTTTTATTTAACAGTGTAGAAAATAATACAAATAAAGAATGAATTATAAATTTCATCCAAACTTTTGACTGGAAGTATACCCATGTAAATAATGCTAGGTGTTTACATTTTTCAGTACAAACCGGATTCCAAAAAAGTTGGGACACTAAACAAATTGTGAATAAAAACTGAATGCAATGATGTGGAGATGGCAAATGTCAATATTTTATTCCGAATAGAACATAAATCACAGAGCAAAAGTTTAAACTAAGAAAATGTATCATTTTAAGGGAAAAATATGGTGAATCAAAATGTCATGGTGTCAACAAATCCCAAAAAAGTTGGGACGAGGCCATTTTCACCACTGTGTGGCATCTCCCCTTCTTCTTACAACACTCAACAGACGTCTGGGGACCGAGGAGACCAGTTTCTCAATTTTAGAAATAGGAATGCTCTCCCATTCTTGTCTAATACAGGCCTCTAACTGTTCAATCGTCTTGGGCCTTCTTTGTCGCACCTTCCTCTTTATGATGCGCCAAATGTTCTCTATAGGGGAAAGATCTGGACTGCAGACTGGCCATTTCAGTACCCGGATCCTTCTCCTACGCAGCCATGATGTTGTGATTGATGCAGAATGTGGTCTGGCATTATCTTGTTGAAAAATGCAGGGTCTTCCCTGAAAGAGATGACTAGATGTTCTAGAACCTGAATATATTTTTCTGCATTGATGGTGCCTTTCCAGACATGCAAGCTGCCCATGCCACACGCACTCATGCAACCCCATACCATCAGAGATGCAGGCTTCTGACCTGAGCGTTGATAACAACTTGGGTTGTTCTTGTCCTCTTTGGTCCGGATGACATGGCGTCCTACATTTCCAACAAGAACTTCGAATCGTGACTCGTCTGACCACAGAACAGTCTTCCATTTTGCCACGCTCCATTTTAAATGATCCCTGGCCCAATGAAAACGCCTGTGCTTGTGGATCTTGCTTAGAAATGGCTTCTTCTTTGCACTGTAGAGTTTCAGCTGGCAGCGGCGGATGGCACGGTGGATTGTGTTCACTGACAATGGTTTCTGGAAGTATTCCTAAGCCCATTCTGTGATTTCCTTTACAGTAGCATTCCTGTTTGTGGTGCAGTGTCGTTTAAGGGCCCGGAGATCACGGGCATCCAGTATGGTTTTACGCCCTTGACCCTTACGCACAGAGATTGTTCCAGATTCTCTGAATCTTCAGATGATATTATGCACAGTTGATGATGATGATAACTGCAAAGTCTTTGCAATTTTTCGCTGGGTAACACCTTTCTGATATTGCTCCACTATCTTTCTGTGCAACATTGTGGGAATTGGTGATCCTCTACCCATCTGGCTTCTGAGAGACACTGCCACTCTGAGAAGCTCTTTTTATACCCAATCATGTTGCCAATTAACCTAATTACTGTTAATTGGTCTTCCAGCTCTTCGTTATGCTCAAATTTACTTTTTCCAGCCTCTTATTGCTACTTGTCCCAACTTTTTTGGGATTTGTTGACACCGTGAAATTTGGAATCAACATATTTTTCCTTTAAAATGATACATTTTCTCGGATTAAACTTTTGATCTGTCATCTATGTTCTATTCTGAATAAAATATTGACATTTGCCATCTCCACATCATTACATTCAGTTTTTATTCACAATTTGTTTAGTGTCCCAACTTTTTTGGAATCCGATTTGTACAACTAAGCACCCCAGACCATCCTCCAGGGTGGAGGGTTTGATTCCCAGCTCTGGGACGCATGTGGAGTTCAAGTGTTCTGCCCTGCTTAGTGGTTTCCCTCCGGGTACCCCAGTTTCCTCCCACTGTCATATAGTGACATATAGTGTGCGAAATGAGTGTGTGAGTGTGCCTGTCCAGGGTCATCATACGTGAATTCTCCTTGGATTGGCTCCAGGCTTCCCACAACCCTGTGTAGTATATGTGTAAGATATACATAACAGACAGTATTGTAAGAAGATTGTGTTATTCTGTTCTGTCAAATGTGCTATACCAAGTACACTGGGACCGTGGACCATAAAGGAGTGAATGAGGATATTCATATATACTGGATTATAACATGTATTGTGTAGTTAACATAGTGTCCAAAATATATTCCAAAATATCAAAAAACAACAAAGTTGTGCTATTGTTCTGACTGTTAGGTGGAGCTCTAAGTGCACCTAGTTTGACTGTAATTCGCCAAGTATTCAGTAACAATCTGTAGACAATGCTACATTAATTAATGTGTTCAGCTAAATCATGAGTATGTGACCATATGTGTGTGTGGGTGTCATGGCAGTGAAGTGAAGATGATTGTGGTTTTCCTGGAATGTTACATCGACAGGATTTGCAGAACCGAAAGCCAGTTTTCTTGAAACGGTCATTTTCTGTGAGTGTGTGGTCGCTTTTTAAAGCAGATTTAATCTGCTGAGGTGGTTTGATTTTTGGGTGTGTGCAAATGAGTGTGTAAAGGAGTATAGGCATGTGCAGGCATGGATGTGTGTGTGTGTGTGTGTATGGGTGGGTGGGTTATATAATTGAATATGGAAGCTGATCGTTCCAGAGGGGAGCTGCAATCATTCCCCTGATATGGCGAAAAAGTGCAGCACTGCAAAAAAAAAAAGAAAAAAAAAAAAAAGCAAGCGTTCCAGTCCGGAACGAGTGAGCAGCTTTACTTCCACGACTATCAGGTTCTCCTGCACGCCTGTGGCTTTGGCACATCATGGTTTAAATGGTGAAGAAAGAGAAAGAAGAAAAATATGGATGATTAGCTCTGATGTGGGCAAAGCAATGTGTCCTGTTTAGAGATGAATGTCTCTTATAAGCCAGAGATAAAAAAAAAAAAATTTGAAATGAGGGAGAAATTCAGGTCTGGAGTCGACCATGCAGTTCTCTTACAAGCTCCCCCCCCCCCCCCCCTTGGCCTTTGTACAATTCTGGAAACTAGCAGCAAATGAAACCACACTTTGCTCTCCAGTATAGGGCATTTATTCATTAAACCAGTCTACTCTGACCAGTGTAAGGCTTATGATCTCAGAAAAGTCCTGAATAAACCTTGTATACGTTATATTTCCCTTGAACAGCGAGTATTTTTTAGTCGGTCCTATAGAAAGCTGCAAGCATTGCAGAATGCAGTATGTGTGTAAATATGGGCCTGCTGTTCTAATGGCCCATAGTCCTTAGACAGCCCAGATCCAATCTGTCTTTGTCCTGTGTGTGTGTGTGTGTGTGTTTAAGAGAGTGGAACAGAGAATGTGTAGAAAGCAGTGCAGCAAGCAAAGGGGATTTTGTGACTACTAATGAGCTGAGGAAATGAGAGTGCTCAATAGACCCTTTACAGCATCGCACTCTGCATTACCGTTAGTCACTGAAGAACACACACACATGTGTTGCTTAAACAGTTAAAACTTCATATATTAAATCATGCACCCTAGTGTCAGAATCGGTGGAATCTATTTACTGGACGGTGGTGTCCAGGGGCAACCGGGCGTCTGCTGGAGCTTCGGCCTCCTCCTGGCCTTGTCTTTGGCTGAGAGCTGAAATTCTTTGTGTGAGGCCTACAGTTGCCAAGCGAGAGTGAGAGACTGGGCGAAGCAGTGGGAGATGTGTATGGGTTAGTGGGAACCAGAAGGGGGCTTTCTATGCCTCTCTTTTCTCCTCTCTCGATCTTTTTCTCCTTTTCTCTCTTGTGACTTCTCCTTGGATCTGTTTCTTCTGCGCTGTGAATGAAAAGATAATATTGATTTGTGTCACTCTGGCATATTACTCTCGGCAAGGCTGCGCACACTGATGCCAAAGCTGATATGACGCGTAGCCTATTTACTTATTAACTGAACTTTCGATGTGTGCGTTTCCATGTGTGTGTTTGTGTGTGTGTGAGAGAGAGAGAGAGAGAGAGAGAGAGAGAGAGAGTGTATGTATGTGCGTGTGTGTGTCTTTTGGCCTTCTTGCTGACCCAGAGACAAACAGAGTGGTTTGTCAGGGAACGGCTTTGCAGGATCGGTAGCAGCTGTTGTGCTGGATTTCTCTCACTTCCCCTTAGCAGACGCACTTCTTCTTTCCCTTCTTCTTTTTACACCCTGTCAGAGGGATGAAGAGTTGTTTTGAACAGTGTCTGCTACAGTTTCACATCACATGTACACATTTAACTCATTATTCATGCCTTAGTCAGATGAAGGAGTTGTGCAATAATTATTTCAATGCTTATCCTCTGTTTTATGAGCAGAAGGATGTAGTGCTGAACAATGTTTTCAGTGCTACACACACACACACACACACACATACACACAAACATTGTGGCACACAAAAAGGCATGTTGAACATGCGCGGTGCACAGTGATCATGTGAAGGGGACTTTTTGCTGCTCTATTTCAACTAGTAAAACCACCTGCAAAGCTTCTACACACAGAGTGAGGCCTATTTTGGTCTCTGTGGGTCGTTAGCGGAGAAGGAAATGACTATTTATGTATGTACGGATGCAAGTGCTTTCATGTGCTCACATATATGAGCACATGAAAGCACACACACTTTTTTTTTTTTTTGACAGAGAGAGAAAGAGAACTGAAACTGTGATGAAATGTGCTCTCGTTAGATACCAAGACCAGCTCTTGCACTTTATCAGAATGTAAAATTCCTATACTGTACATGCTGCTGTCAGTACAGCGTTCTGTGTAATCTTAAACATTCCTGGAAGAAATCAGTGTTACAGTGATTAGAGTTCCTTTGCATGTTTGTGTGTGTGTGTGTGTGTGTGTGTGTGTACAGGACATAATTAAATCTCTGTACAGTAATATTTAGCACACCTGTTAGTATGCATGTACCATGTAATCTAAACCCACACTTCTGTTGTGTAAAAACAGTGTTTCCTCTCAGCCCATCTGTCCTGGAACATGAGGGATGGTGGAGTGAGGTTGATACTATAATGTATTCAGTTCAGCACTCTCTTTTTTTTTTTTTTTTTTTTTTTTTGTGAAATCAGATAATGTTCTTAATAACCGCTCCTACATTATTCCTCTCCTTTTCTCACTGCTGCTCTCTTTGTGGGCCTTTTATTTCTCGAAGGCCTCTCTTTTCAGCAAAGGTGATACACTATCCACTTCTCCTGGTAAAAAAAAAGTCAGCCATTGTCTGGTTACCATCTCCACTATTGTATGTGCTACCTTAGCCTCCACAAGGGATATGGGGCAACTAACCTTTATATGATGGACAAGCATGAGATGTTTTCAATCTGCCGCTAATCTCTTCGCAACACCTTTAGTTTGTTAGTAGGACATTGTGCCAGAGGCTGTTGATCATCATTGACTGATTTTGGAAACGTTTCACAGACAGCCAAAGGAAAATGAAGTGTTAAGTAAACCCCACCAGGAGAAACGCATATGTTCTGTGTTGGAATATGATGAAAATGATTTCACAGATAGATCACACCTTTTTTTTTCTGGCCCTTTCATTTTTTTTCGACTTTTAGACATGTGCTCAGCATATGTATCACGACCTGACTCGTATGTCTCAGGAATATCTGACTAAGGCATTTATTTTTAGAATAGGCTGTAGTATTAGTTCACCGTTCGTTCATTCGTTTATTTGTTAATTCGTTCGTTCATTTATCTGCACTGAGTACTTTATACTGCCAGTGCGGTCACTGTCGACCTGAATGCCAGTTCACCTAAGGACAAGACTTAAACATACATTCGCTCATTCCTTCACACCTATGCCAGTTTAGCATGTGAGAAAAACCAGTGAGAGAAAACTGGAGAATCCAGAGGAACTATGCCAACAAAGATATGATTATGATGAAACTTAACCATGAGGCTTTGTATCTTTGTTTCTTTGTTTGTGCTAAAATATATATTTTTAATAAACAGCAAATACTGAAACTCGAGTCGTGTCAACTGGACTTCTTTCTTGTTGGGTAGAAACGTTTCACTGTTCATCCAAGTAGCTTCTTTAGTGAGAGGGAAGTTGATAAGTTCCACATATTTGTATCGTCCACGATCAAGGGTCCTGCAAATACTGCACATCACTGCATTTGACTACAAAAATAACAAACCCTATGATCATGTTCAAACAATGTACTTCTTCAAACTGAAATCTAATCATGCAAGTAATTATAAACCCCAGATATCTTTCAGTGGTAGTCAGAATCACTTGATATCTTCTTGGTTATGTGCAAACATATACAAAACCTTCTATAGTCACAAAAAGTCATATGATGATATAAATAATTCTGTCATACAGTAATCTTTAACTTCCCTGTTCTGTAGAAATTCTTGCCAACTCAGCTCTGATTTTAAATGCCAAACAATGATATGTTTTCATGATCCTTGGGATTGGTGTTCCGAGATGACCATCTCACTCATGCCTTTTAGAATGTGAAGAATTGTTGAAGCGGCATGCAGATGAAGAGGAGACGCTACTTGAGTGCTGGTATGTCACAGTGGGAGAGTGGTGTCCAGCCTATATACAGGCCATGATAATGAGATCCAGACAAGGGTGCTCTCTTTGACAAATAACCTGGGCGGAGGTTTGATGGCTACCTTTTGTCCAAGGACTTCTGTTGGACATACACAATATACAATGCAGAAAACAATTTGCAGGTCACATTCATTGACCACAACCAAGTCTATTGGATTTGGGTAAATAATTAGGTATTAAAAGCCTAGGTTGAGCCACAGCGTCACTCCTTTCCCCACCCATGTCTGGAAGGTAGTCGGATTCCCAAGCCATGCAATTCTTCTTCCTTTTTGATTATGTAATTGCAAGGGAATAGGGGTGTCCATAGATATTCATTTTAGGTCAACATCTTTCATAGGCTCATAAAAAAAGGCTTTAAGGGACTCATATAAAGGATTCCCATTTGAGGAATCTTGGTAGATAAGGTTCACTTGGGCCCTTTATAAAATGCCATACTGTACATTTGTAAGACCCTAGAGAGATGCTATTCTCCATGCTTTGACATAGCACAAGGACTGATGCATATATATTTAATGTAAATAGAGACTTGTCACTGTCTATCAGTTTTCTAGTCATCATTGAGACACAAGTCAGTGAGTTAGATGCTGAAGTCTCTGACATTGCATCCTCTGCATTATGGGAAGAATTAACCGTAGATTATGAAATGCATAGACTAGACGTGGGCTTTCCACAAGTGATACAGGGTACCAGAATACCCAGAAGTTGACTTGGCATTGTCATAAATCTTTACCTGCAAATTACCAACCTTGACCCAGATCTGAGGCACCACTACTGGGTGGACTGACCCAGATGTACATGCTGTCTTGGCAGTGTAACTGCTAAACCTTTCCGCCACGTTCCAGTAAGTGGGTGACTCAGTAAGTCACCCAAGGAGCTTCTGTGGAAGGCAAAGACCTAATGTTTCCTTGATTGTTAATGTATCTGACTGTCAACAGTGTCTCATCTGTGAGAATGTCTTTTAAAGTTTTGGAGCATTTGGGTCCTCAACCCGGACTGGTTGAAATTTTCCGATCTCACACTTTGCCCTTGTGTGATTATGTAAATATGGATGGCATTTTTAACTACAAGTCGCATTGAGGACTTCATGGTATCTAAAGTTGATCTCCTAGGAGTCTGATTGGAGAGTCTATGATAGTAGTATTAGTATACATCCGTCAGTATTATTATATTAGTTTATCTGCAATCAATAAAACATTAAGAATACAGTGTGATGCACTGTCTAAACAAAAGAAATGCGTTGGCATTGTTATCATTCACAGTGTTTTTTACTGTCATGTGAACTGGAAGCTGCTCATATTGCCAAGTAAGCATTTCTTCATCCTTCTGCTGATTTATGTTTTTGTACACATTCTACTGCGGTGACCTACTTACCAAAGGCCGTGCCAAAAGGTCCAACAACAGTGAGTTACAGATCTGAATGTGTGACTGGTTGACTTCTAATCATATCAGGCTCCAAGACCGGGTAACCCCAATTTCTGGATATAAATATTAGTTTATAATATCCTGTTATGAAAATATAATGTTTATATTATCTCATAATACTATTGTGGTATTATAAATGAGTTAGTAAAATGTGTTTTGGTGTCTGATGAGGTGAGCTATGGTGACTGATGAGGATTTATTTCCTTGATCATGATTTCATAACGTTACTCTTGGCACCACCATGGGCACTGGTGGCTCAGTGGTAGGTTTCTTATCTGCCATGTGGAAGGCATGGGTTCGATTCCCAGCCAGTACCCAAAGCCCAGTCACTGAAGGTTAAAATGAAAGGGTTGCGTTACGATGGGCATAAGGTGTAAAAGTTGTGCTAAGTTGTGCTAAGCTCCCTCAACGGGAGCATCAGCAGCAACTCTTGATGCTACCATAGGTTGATAATTAGGATCTATAGTTCTGTACTTATGTCTTCTTCAGCTTGAACATGATCAAGTCTCTTTATTTATAAAATATTTTCTTTCAAAGTTTTCCAGTTCAAGTTGTGCCACAGAGATAATTGAGATACCACCATGGTTACTTTTCTGAAATGTTTACACATTCTTTAAACTTCATAGCCATAACCATTAAATGGAGGTTTATGACACTCAATGTAAACCTATATCAATGGTAATAAAGGTAAACCTATATCAATGTGTGGGAAAGTCAGATTAAAGGATGTCCTTTATTGGGCTCTTAACACATTGTGCAAAGCTCACCAAGACCCTCCTCCCCTTAAGCCACTTTCTCTACTGTCTCTCTCCATAGGGATAGTCTGGCCTGCTAGCTTCCAACATCCCTGTGAGTAGACCTGTGAATGGAAAATGTGCATCATTGTACAATACTTCCTCTCGCTCTCATTCTTTCTCTCGCTTTTTCTTTCACCCTGAAGCACCCTAGTGCTATGTTGAACACATATACACACACACATTTACAAAGATCTGTATGTTCAGAACATGGTGGCATAATGAACGAGGGGTGGCAACAACCAGCAGTCACAGTTTTTTCATAGGCCACGCTAATGAGCAGCTCTTCCACTGAACCAGGTTTATAGGGTGGCTGCCAATATCATTAAGGTTTGCACATAATTAGCCATTCCAGCCAAAACGTAAAGCTGAAACATCTGCGTTAGGTCCCCATCCTCTCTCCTGTCCTCCAGCCCTACCATGTTCTCCAACAATACACCCACATCTTCTTATAGTACTTCCAGACTGTCATTATTGAACTTCAGCCTCCATTAAAAGAAGCACAAAAAGGAGGTCTGAAAGTTTAGTGATTCATACTGATTACACTAATCACGCTTCGCAAATGAGATAATATGAATAAAATATAGTGTCCTGTCATGTACACAGACAGATTAGATAAGGCCTTTCTGTCAACACGCCTCTCACCATCTTTATTCTTTTATTTTCTCTCTCGCCTCTCAGTTGAGATTTGCTGGTGGGGGTGGTTTTGAGGACAATTATAAACCTTCAGAGACAATTCGGCATTGTCCTTTTCAAGGTCTCTAATTCACAGCATGTGACAGAGGGGAGGGTGATATGGGCATCTAGTTAACGGCCTGATAACACAGCCACTGTGTGCCACTCTCTCAAGTTCAGAGTGAAGTTTCCATATGTTCCAAAATCTCAGTTAGACTTCTGAAACTTTCTCTCGAATTCTTTGAGATTATGAATTTAATGATCTATTAGTTTTGTAACTGTGCCACAAATCATATATGTAAATGATGTTGATCACCTTTTAATTCTAGCCCTTCTGAAATCACAATTGACAGCCAATCAAGTTTTATACTCTCTCTCATGTCCTCCCTCATTTAATTTATTATTTCCTTTCTTCCTTGCTTCTTCCCTTTTTTCTATACTTCCTTATCCTTGTTTTTCTACTGTCACGCATTATTCTGAAGCTCGCCACTGAGCATTGAGTAAAGCATAAAATTTAATAAAAATTGAGTCTGTAATAACACCTGTGTGACTAGTGCCATCACCCAGCAGTTAGTTTATGCTAACCATTCATCTAACCTAAAACCACATGCCCTGCTACTGCATATTTTAGACAAGCCCTTGTGTTATCTGTTTCTGTACATCATGTACAAATTCCTCTTGTTAACACATCCATTATGTGACTGTAAGCAGTTGCATAATTCACAATTACGGTATGTTTAGTTTGTGTTATTTAAAGGACTTCACAAACTAACTTATTTGCTATGATGCATTGTTGCTATTACATTTTTATGTAAGGCCAGAGTTAAGCGATTGGTGCTGGAGGAGTCCATTTGTGCCATTCTCTATGCTGAAGGAGTTTTTTGATTGATTTTGAACTTATTACGATATTCATGCGTTGAGGAATATACGGGGACCTTGGCAAACCAGGGAGCAGTCAGTGCCATGTTTAGTTTGGGTGTGACTTTCAATCGATCATCCGGCTTGATGAGCGAGAATATAAGGAATGGATAGATGGATGGATGGACTGAACAAGAGCGCAGAATGCTTGGGGTCTCTGGGAGAGCAATGTGCAGACAGCTGGACCAGGGGTTCGAGTTTCCCAATTCAGTGAGGCTGAAATTTCAGCCTTTCTCATATCAAGGCCAATAAACAATTTGGCTATCAGTTTCCTGCCTTTTTATGCTTTACTATTTGAATGTTCATGGTGCTGCCTAGATGAAACATAATTTGCTTATGTAAATAGGTGAAGTTCAGAATAGTGTGCAACTGTGTGTAAAAGCTGTCTCGTAAGTTTGGTTAGATTTGTGGACATGACTGAGCTGGTCTGAGCGCTGTGCGTCTAAGCTGTGAATGACATTCTTGTCTGATTTGTCTGTTTTCTTTCTGATCTGGAATCAACCACTGTATTTTCAGATGGAAGTGTTTTGGAAAGAGAGTGTTGCTGACAAGACACTTATGCACTCCTCACTTAAAAGAACAGGATGGAGAAAGGTCTATAGGGTGACTGAGGAAATGGTTCAGAGGTTTTGGAGAATATAAAATTGAGCACACAATGGCTACATTGGGTCATATTTTGCTTTGCACTGTGGAAACAAATTGACTTTAAAGCATGTGCAAAAAGTGTATCTGTTAACCTGGCTAGGAAGAGGAGTGCAGAATTCTCATTCATTCATAAGTCAGTGGTGCTGTATTACTCTAAACACATCTCTTTTAAATAACCAGAATAGACGTATGACAGAATGTACTGTGGACTTTGTAACAGTGTTGTCAACTCCTAACTAATATGAACCCCATTTCGATATAAAATAATTGAAAACTATGAACCCCCCCCCCCCCAATATTATCATTCGTAAGTGTTACTTTGTAGCACTTGGTGATGTTAGAACAATATATACCTACAGTTGTACAATACCGTGTTCCCAAAGGAATCTTCAGTCTATCCAAATTACTAGATTTATTTTTTCTTCAAGAAAAAATGTTGTATCTTTAGACCTCAATCATCTCATTCTCTTTGCCATCTGTCTTGTACTTCCCTTTCCCTGCATTTTCTCTTTTCTTTCATGTGATGAGTAGGGTTTATGAATTCTGTCCGGCCTCCCAGGGCTTCTGTGGCAGGCCTGAAACAGCTGAACAAACACAGAGCGTTCTGGAGGGCTGTTAAGCACTGCATCACATAGCTGATGTGTTTCTGGAGGGTGGGGGGTAGTTGAGGGGTGGGGGAGGTGGATGGCCAAGGTACTCTTATGCTCCTTATATTTAAGATACATGTTATACATTTTCTGTTATATGGAAAATACCGTCATTTACTTTTACTTATTTTCGGTGTAAGGTGCAGGCAGAAAAATAAATCTGGCCATGGTTGTGGAATTTTTAACTTCTTCTTGAGGCTGCTTCCACTTGGCTAATTTTCAGATCATACTTATCTGGAACATAGTTTAACATGATCACTGTCAGTGCTCTGCCTTGTGTGTTAGCCAGCTATGTATCCAACACCACTGAAAAAGCCTGTAGTTTAGATCTGGATTAAGGAGCCTCACAAATAACATTTTAGTTCCAATGTGTATTATGGCTGCGGAGCTGGTGGCCATCAGTACGATTGTATAAAATGCACAGTAGACCGCTGGAGGCTTGACAGCTCTTTAACGATTTGCAGGCGGTGTGATTCTGCTATTCTTTAAACCCCCCTCCCAAACCCAACTCACAAATGGCCAGAACATTCCTCACACATCTGGCCTGCTAACACTCTCTCTCTCTCTCTCTCTCTCTCGCTCTCTCTCGCGCGCTCTCTCTATCGCTCTCAAAATGTTCTTATGTTCTTGTCTGCGAAACTCACCCACAAACCCAAGTGTACTCATGTTCTATTTTTCCCTTTATGAACCACAGAGCTCTGTCCACAGACTACAATGCCTTTAAGCTCAGACATGATGAAAACCTCAAGAGGTAGATACAGAAGAAGCTGACTTATGGCCCTCTGTTATTGCTGGTCAATAACGCAACTTGTGAAATTCAACTGATATTTGATGAAAAGGAAAAGAAATGTACATGCTGGAAAGCTTCAATTTTCACATTTTTACAGTGATCTGTCTTTCATGTGTGGCGGAATGTTCGGGGGCTCAGGTGGAGGAAGGTTAAATGTTTGTGCAGAGGGGTAGTTGCAGGCTGAAGTGCGTCAGGCACATGTCTGAGCGTCGGCTATGGTCTAAAACAGGAAGTGAGAGCGCATGTGAAGGGGCAGGCAGAAAGGAAGTTCCATTGTTGATGTTCTCTTTCAGGAAGCAGCATTGTTGAAAGTGCTGTGCTGTGTATATTTTTTTTTCTTTAAAGCAACCTCCAGTTTGGTCTGTAATCGTAAACCGTTTTCCTCCCTAACTCCCCAGGCACCCTGCCAGCTATTTGTCTTAAATCTCTAGTGTTGTAGCCGATAAAGCTCGTTTCTCACACTCCGCTAACAACTGGAGGGACATCTGAGTGTCTTCTGTGTTGAAGGCTGTTGTAAGCACCAGTGGACTGCCTTCATACAGAAATTGATAAACACCTCCGTGAGTGTGTTCTGACCGAGCTCTGTGAAAAACATGCTTACCGAGAAGAGGTACTTGTTCCTTATGCGAGACTGCAAGTTGTGGTTTCATGACTGCAGTCAGACTCTCTCAGCCCCTCCCAGTCTGTATCCACTTTTCCTTCCTACTTTGTCACAGGATGTTTTGAAAAGTGGGATATTGGCTCTAATGGATTCCAAACACCACAAAGGTTTATTAGGATGCTGACTGTTGTAAAGTAACAAGTATGTGTGTGAGCATAAAGAGGAATCAGGTACATTGTGGGAGTGTGGGAAAAGCGCTGTAGAGCATGTTTAATTAATAGATAAACAATCACATTAAACTTTGTTAGATGCCGTAGACAGATTGGCTGAACTAGGTAACTTCAATTAAGATTTATTGTGGTAATAAAAATGAGAGCATTTATGTTGCTCTTTGTTCATGGAAATAATGGACCAAAAGGAAAATTTTGGAATCTTTATAAATTAACAGTACCAGCTAGTATGAAAAAGACCAGCTACAATAGTAAATAGGAAAGTGCATTAGGAAGGATTGTGCACTTCTGTTGTTCCAGAGTAAGAAACATAAAGGACCTGGTACTGGATTAATAGTCTCCAAAGAAGGATAACTTGACAGAGAAATAGGTATAGACCACCTGTACCAAAAAACACCATCTGTAGGGTTATGAGGTCCTGAAAGCCACACACTACCTGAGGTAATCTGATCTAATCTAACATAGGGGAGAGATGATGGGAAACAATGAAGGGCAGAGGTCTTGCTGCCTAACTAAATAAACATATACTACTTTCCAGCGCCAAAGAAACAAGGATACTGATTCCATAGAATTCCAAAAACTTCACTCGGTGCCATTTGGATGGTTTCAGTTAAAAGCCTGTTTGCAAAAGTGGTATATAGGAGAGTATTGTTCTGGTCACTCACTGTATAATACGTGTTGCAAAACATTGCTGTAGTTAATGGAAGGATGCTATAAAGATGTGTGGAACTTACATTTTAGTGATATCTATCTACATTTCTTCATGAATTATTCTCAAACCTGGTTGTTTTTACAGAAAAATCTGTTGAACAAGTCAATATTCATTTTGATAATCTACAAGACCACCTGAGAGCGTTTAGTGCTTGTGCCCACTCTATGAGGACGAGTCAAAAATGATCCGTGCTTCAGTTATATGGAAACCTCTCCTGGCTGCATTGCCTGACACTCTTGGCTCACACTGTGCAGGTGTGAATGTGTTACATCAGTTCATTTGTAACCACGATGTGAGCAAAAAAGTGTGATCTTCACAGATGAGACAAGCAAGGTGAGAGTTGTTTTTTTTTCCAAGAGAATCATTACTCGTGATGAAACATAAATTCATCACTACGAGTCTGAGAGTAAATGGTAGATCAAGAAAAAGACCAATTGGAAAGCTGGAACGTTTATGCTTACAGTTTTCTGGGATTCTCAAGGGCCAGTATTGGAACATTATCAGGAAGAAAGGTCAACAATCAACAGTGCTTGTTATAATAAGATGCTTTTTGACGAGCCGAAGCCTTAACTTCGGATTAAACGCAGAGAACTGCTATTGAAGGACTTGCATGACAATGCACGTCCACACACTTCCGCCCACACTCAACACTCAGAAAATTAGTTTTGAGGTGTTAAAGCAGCCTCCCTATAGTCCTGATCTTGCTCCTTCAGATTTTCACCTGAAAGCAACAATACGAGGATGAAGTTTTGATGAAGAAGTGGTGAGGATGTGCATTCATGGCTTGTAGCTCAGCCTAAAAGATTTTTGAAGGATGAGGTTGAGGAATTACAAAAGCTTGTTGACAGATGGACAAAGTGCATTGATAAGCAAGGAGATTATGTTAAAGAATTATGTATTCATCTTTTCTAAACATTAATTAAAATAAATTGTTTGTAAATTCAAATACGGATTATTTTTGACTGATCCTCATAGATTTAGTAGGGTTAATTAGATTGTCATAGGACATTCTTTATTGAATACCTTTATTAAGATGATATTATTTAATTACCTCATCTTATGTAAAATGTCTTCTAATCTTATATCTACTTTGTGATACTACTACATCACATGTATATTTACATCAGCTATTGTACAGTACATAAGTTTGGAACATTATTGATAGTTTTATCAACTAGGCCTGCATCAATGTCTGACCTTAGAGAACTTAATCAGGTGACTGGAAGTTTAGAATAAACGTTCTGCTATACCATTGATAATAGAACTCAACTTAAAAGAAAAACAAATAGTATCCAGGAGAAAAAAAATAGTATCCTGATATAACTGATATCCTGATATTATACATGCACCTTAAAACGGACAATTAATGTTATCAAAAACAGCTAGAAAACAATCTTAGTGCAGCTAGATCATCAAATCTCTCTACCCTGAAATAATATAACAAAAAATTAACCTAGATTCTTATTTAATACTGTAGGAAAGATCAAAAGTAATAAAAACACACCATGCAACCATGTGCACCATCAGTATGTAGTAGGGACAGCTTGACCTTAGGGCAGTCTTTGACACCATTGATCATACTTTTCTTCTTGATAGATATAAAATGTTTTAATAGTTAAAAGAACAGCCCTCAGGCTTAGGTCTTATTTGGCTGATTGGTATCTGTTTTTTGGATGTAAATGGTGACTTTTTTATGCATAGTATGGCTTGATGTTCTGCAAGATTGTAATTTAGGCCTATTGTTTTTTTTGTTCCCTCTATATATGCTATCTCTGTGTAAAATTATCCATTAGAAGTTTGATCTTATTAATTTCTGCTGATGACAAACTGTTTGTAAAGGCATTTGTAAAGGACTTAAGACACTGGAGGCTGAGTAACTCCTAGCTACTTAATTCTAACAAGACAGAAGTTCTACTAAGATCATAGACAGCTAGAAGTAAGCTTTCTGATTACACAATAACTCTGGATGGCCTTTACATCATGTGCAGCAGTGAAAGACCTTGGTGCGATTATTGACTCACTATATCACTACATGATGCAGAAAAACTAGCTCATGCTTTTGGCTCTGCCCATTAGTCATGCTGTCATAGGTAGCCTTGCCAGAGTCCCTGCTTGCACTCTGTTCACAATGTACATTCACTGTTCTGTGGCCCTGCCTGATGCGTAATGATGCCCCATTTCTTTTTGGCTTCACATAGATAGCCTTAAAAAAAATCACCACAAGAATAACATGGATGGTACCACACTGACAATCTTAAAACGTCTTTATGTGTTTCTGCTTGGGTAACCTAAACAAACAGTGCAATTTCTGAAAACAGTTTAAATTAAAAGTTGAATGCTGTGCACATTCACATTCCTCTTAGCATAATTCGCACTATAGTATCCAGTTATAGAAGAGAAATTATTTGTAATCATGACGGTGAGGTGTACTGTAGCTCAGTCGGAGTACTGATTGGAAAGTCCCAGGTTCAAACCCACCAAGTTGCCACTACTGGGCCCTTGAGCTCTTAGATGGAAAATGAGATAAAATGTCAGTTTTCATAAGGGCATTTACTAAATGCAAATGCCATCAGCTGCCACTCTGAAGAGCACAGGTTCTCTTTTGAGATTTCTTTATTTTGTTATCCTAGAGAGTTTTTTTTTTCTTGACATTAGAGATAATGTATTTTTTTGGGGGGATTTCTGTAAAACTGCTTTGTGAAAAATACCATTAGTCAAAGTTTATCTAAATAAAATTACATTGAATTGAGGATCTTGAAGGGCGGCACGGTGGTGTAGTGGTTAGCACTGTCGCCTTGCACCTCCAGGGTCCGGGTTCGATTCCCGGCCAGGCTCGATTTCCATCTCTGTGTGCATGGAGTTTGCATGTTCTCCCAGTGCTTGGTGGGTTTCCTCCGGGTACTCCAGTTTCCTCCCACAGTCCAAAGACATGCAGATTAGGCTAATTGGCGTTCCCAAATTGACTGTAGTGTGTCTGCGATGGATTGGCACGCTGTCCAGGGAGTACCCCACCTCGTGCCCTGAGTCTCCTGGGATAGGCTCCAGGTCCCCGCGACCCTAAATACAGGACAAAGCGGTATAGAAGATGAATGAATGAATGAGGATCTTGATCATGGATGATAAAATGAAAGGTATTTTCTGATAGGTTTTACATGGGATTGTATAAGGAAGGGATTGGTTTGTGTTTAAAATTTATTTTAAACCTTCTATGAGGTCAAGACGAGAGTGGGAAATAGATAAGAGTAATATGAATGTTTACAGCTGGGTATTGTGGTGGCACTATCCGAGAATGGTTCTAAAAACTGAATATTGTTCATAAATAGTAAAAGGACAGAAACAATACAATTATGTTTATGGTGATTTTACTATGATGTCATTTTAAATTTGATATACGTTGATATAAGTAGACCATAACTGAAAACAGTATAGAACTGAAGACGTTGATATAAATACGCCATAATAATTAAATCAGCAATTACTGACAATGGGCAATTTAAGGTAAAAACTATAATATAAAAATATAATATCTCAGTAAGGTACTGGACCACCATAAGCCACTAGAATAGCTTGAATGCTTATTGCACACCCAGTCTTCAAATGTTATTCGTTCTACTTGTATGTTTGAGATTTGTAGAGAGTTTTATTTTAGAAGACCAAATTCTCAGGCCAGACTGGTGAATTTAAAGGTCTAGCATATGATTTACACCATTTTCATACTCATTAAATCATTCACTTTGTAGACTGTGGATGTCGACACTCTCATCCTGGATTTTTCATAATAGCATGATTAAGACATAAAAGGTGATCAGACAGACATGCATTGACTCTTCTCTCTTAAAGGACAAATCAACGCAAAACCTTACCAGGGATATGCCCTCCATAGAATAACAGAGCCACTGTTTTTGTTCTTTCATTTGTTATCCATCTGTATGTTCCCACCACACTGGCTTGAGACTGTATGGTGTGGAAGAATACGACTACTGTAAAAGCGATAAGGCCAGGAAGTGGAACAAAATAGCCTGGTAGCAGTAATGACGTCAGAATTGTAAAACAGTCCATTAATTTAAAAGATATTTGGAGCCAGCCAATATGTGAAAAAAATTCTACTACTAATTAAATTAAATTTAATTAATTTAAACTACTAAAAATTATTACTACTATCCTGCTGTCTACTTTACACTCACTCACTTACCAATTCTCTATACCAATCATCCTGTACAGAGTTGTGGGAGCCTATCACAACAGACTTGGGACACTAGGCACTAGGGTACACCCTAGACAGGGTGCCAATCCATCACAAGGCACAAGCGCATACACACACAAACATACTAACTTGCACACTATAAGCAATTTGGAAATACCAGTTTACTTAATCTGCATGTCTCTGGACTGCAGGAGGAAACTGGAGTCCCCAGAGGAAAACCACTATGAACGGGGAAAACATGTATTGAGGACTCAAACCCTCAAACCTGGAGGTGCGAGGCCACAGTGCTAACCACTATGCCACCATGCCGCACCACTGTCTACTTCAGTCAAACATATAAAAAATTTCTAACCTCACAATATAGAATTCATTTGTAATCTAAAGATGAGAACTGACAACTAAAATGCACCAAGACAAAGATTAATGTAGTGAATAATATGAAAACGAAATGAGAGATATTTCCACAACAAAAAAATAATAAAAAGGTTAGTTAAAGGATGAAAGTATTAATCTCAATAAATCAAGTACCTAGCATGGCACAAGTATGACATGTAATGTTCAGGATTTAGTAAAGCAAAAAAACAATCTGAGATTGAGTTTGTGTGTGTGTGATAGAGAGAGAGAGAGAGTGAGAGTGAGAGAGAGAGAGTGAGAGAGAGAGAGAGAAAGAGAGGGAGAGTGGTGAATGGCCCTTCATTCTCTAGGCATGAGTGGCTCTATTTGGATATTCTCTTCACAAAGCCTTCCTTTGATGTGCTGCTGCTTCCTGCCTCTTAACAGGGCCGCTGTATTAAATTGAGTTTGCCTCCTGCTGAATGAATTAGGCTTTAATAGCGTTATTGATCAGGCAGCCTACAGCTCTCACAATGTAGCCACCCAGCACCCGACCAGTCACTAAGGAATAGGAGCATCCTAACCACACAGTAAGTGGATCTGGATCTTTAGGAAAGAATGCCATCATCTTTGTTTGTTCCTGCCCTATCAGTGTAAAGACATTTCTTGATGTCTTACTGGAATTCATCCAAGCTGAGGGAATTCAGAGAAAATAGATCAGAGGAAAAAATATACAGGACAGCGGCTCCTCTGTGTATGCACGAGTGTGCAGATGCACGTGTTTGACTCTGTGAATTTCTGTGACAGTGTGTCATGTGGGGAAGGGTAATGTCTGGGTCGGCAGACAGAATGCTGCAGTAATGATCAGAACACTGTCTTCAGAGTTTGGGTTGTAAACACTGGAACTCAGCAGGAGGCCAAAGGGAAAAGTCCTCCAAAGCCCATAGTATGCCTATGAGTGTGGTACGGTTGTGGGTCATGGGGTCAGAAGAAGATCCTGGTTGGAAGAAACCCATCTGAATATGAACATGTCTGAGCTCTGCTTTTCTGAATTCCTGTAATTTACCCAATTAAACACCCTTCCTCATCAGTCAGCAGACCAATCTCAAATTATTGCCAGGTGAAATGGCTACACACACACGCGCGCACACACAAATGTATAAACACACACATATGGCTTTACATAGCCCATGTGTTCTTGGACATACACATACACATACATAGATGGTATGATTACAAATTACTTCCCAGATCACCAAAGCACATTAAAGGAGAGACAGAGAAAAGGCCACAATGGTCAGGGGCATGGTACGAGGATCCTATTCCTTTCCTTTCATTACACATCAATATTCCAAAACATTTGTGGTTTTTGCTTTCCTTCTCTTTTTCTATGACTCCCACTGAAACTGTCATGGGTTTGGCTTAAAAGTCACCACTGTTTAAAGCTTCAGCCTCATGATGCCACAGAGGAATGTTTATTTATCCAACATCCTGTCTCTTATCCGGTCATATTATACGGCCAACTGTATGAATTAAACATTGGACTCCAACGCCATTGTTAGCGAACTATTCCAAAGCAGGCTCTTTGATTTCATAGTATTTGATATTGACACATTGCTTTGTGTCTTTCCTCGAGTCACTATGTGCAATGCCATTTGAGTAAATAGTAACTGCTAAAAGACAAGAGCTCTGAACAGGATGAGGGGATGTTGAGGAACTTTAGCATTTTTTCTGCCGTCGGTTATTTGTTCTACTCTTGTTACTTACTTGTAAATTGGTAGTGAACGAATCCCCCACCCTCTTTGCACTGAGAGCTCTTTCCCCTCACGCTGGTACTCACGTTTTATTAAACAACGTTACAGAGACACTGCTTATTGAGACAGACCTGTCTTTCTGAGACTGGGTTCAGGTCCTCCAATGTATGAAACGTATCATTGAGTGAGTTCTGACCAACCCTTTATTTTTTTTGCATGATGCTGTGACAAAATCTGGCTGGACAGACATTCAGACAGACAGACAGACAGACATACTGACATACATTGAAAAAAAATTCTGAGACTGGTTTTGCGTCCTCCAATGTAATGTATAAAATGTAAAGATATCATTGAAAGCGCGAGATCTGACCAATGAACAGACAAAACATTTCTTTTATTTAAATAGATACGATAGAATGTTAATGCAGCTTTAATAGACTTTATCAAACATAGTAGAATGAAGAAATCTGATTAAGGTTGATTTGTGAGCTTGTTTTTGTGATATCATCAGAGGATTACATGGCGATGCTGTACAATCTGGCTGCGGGTTAACTGGACCAGTGTCATTCCAGCATTGTTCTTATCACTTGCTCCACCCCACAATACATTATTTTGACTTAAGGGTTTATAAATAGCCTAGTTTAGGCCTTTAACCATGATATCTTATTGAAACAATCAGGCAGGGTAATCTTTGAATCTGCATTTGACTCTTCATAATGCGGAACGAGTATGATTGTCACTTGACAAGGATCTGACCACTTACAGTTTGTTGGGAATTTCCCGTAACATTTAAAGTTTAACTAAAATCTGTTCAGACATTACAGACAACCACTGCAGGTCAAGACAAACATACACTGAATGCCATGTTGGATTCACATGCAAAAATACAGATTATGCCAGAAATTATTGAAAATGTTCAATCGTTAAGGTTTATCTTGGGTAGTTGGCTTTTCTCCTTCCAGTGCAGGCTGGTGAGAGAAAGAAAAAAAGAAATGCCTTGGAGGACATTTGGTTGAGAATGTAAATGTCAGCATGCCAATATACACTCTTGTGAGGGGTTTTGGCTGCCATGACAATGAGGCGCTATAGCAACCTAAAACATGTGACTCTGCTCTTTACCCATCAGCACTACTGCCCCAAGAGGGCAGAAGGAAAGGGTCGAAATGGGGAATCCACAATCAGCAGCTTTAATTAAACATGTGATCAGTGGGCGTGTTAATTGAAGGCACCGTTAGCAGTGAAGTAAACTAAAGTCCTCTTTGAGTAAGAGAGCGTGAAATCCAGGCGAGTGCACCCGGAATCCCAAATCTCTATTGTCACAACAAACAAAAAAGTAGAGGAACCGTGTGTGAATGTGTGTGCACGGCAGCGTGGGTTAAGGCAGTGTTAAGCCTGACTTAAAAGGGATTTCGTTAGATTTGGGGACTTTTGTTTAGGGCAGCTTTTGAACTTTTTTTTTAATTCAGTACTTCCAGGTTAGTCCATTTTTAAAAGTTTTGAGCCCATTTCATTTGTGAAGTAAATAGATAAGATATCTGAGAAAAGTGATTATATAGTTTGGTGGGGAAAAAATTAAGCTGTTGTTTTTATATAGTCCAGGTTACCTGATGCTGACCCACCCAACACCTCTGGTTCTGCTTTTTATTAATGCTACAAGCGTAGAGGAAATCTACTGGAGAAACTTATTTTTGGATTCTAGAGCTTGCTGGATTGACATTTAACATTATGAGTTCAACTCAGTCCTTGACTCAAAGTTTACTTTTAATGCAGATTTCTTATCTCAGGGCTCTCAAAGGTATGTTTTAGTAAATGGACATTTTTTTTTTTTTAACTTTAATTATTTGTTAACAACAAGTTCTTTAGACAACACCATAATTCTTGAACCACTCACTCTTGCATGCATCTTTCCAGTTTGATATCTGCCCTACCTTATTCAAGTATGATTTTGTTAGATATGGCTGAGAAGGGGACTCTGCTTACTGTACTATAGACCACCCCTCCCGTCTCATGAACTCTTGCTCAAACAGCCGTCACATCTCTCACAGGCATCACACAAAGAGAGACCGAGCAAAGTGAGAGGAATGCAGAGTTGAACCTCTGAGTTCCACACTTAGCCATTCAGTGAGTAACGGTTACTGCTGAGTGCTGGCCTCTGTGTCTACAGCTCTGGTGGGGGCAGGGAAGAGGGTGTGAGAGCTTGGACATGGAGTTCAGTGAAGAGGGGGTGGAGTGGGGAAGGGGTCTGAATGGTAACCCCAGGGCACAGGGGGAGGGCAAGGGGACAATAGGAGTCCTGTTTGAGGCGAAAGTGGTCAGAAGGAGACTGCAGCAATGGGGACAGGAAACCAGGGGAGCCTATGGGAATGCAGATCACTTGGCTGAATTAAACTGGCAGGCTGGGCTTTGATGTGAGCGTAGGAGGACTCTCATATGGTCCAACTTTCACCAAATCTACAACAGCAACCCCCCCCCCCTTCCCCATGCTGCTGTCCGCACACAACCAACTGACAAAATCCATCCACCCGTTTGCGCAACTGACACTGTTTTTGTGAGGTGAAGAGAGACGAACTAATACTAAACAATTGGGTGCCCAGCTAAAAAAATTAAGCTATTTTAGGCAGACTTAGATTTTAATATCTTGACTAAAGGACCCCTTGCTGGGCCGCCTTTCATTTGTGTGTATGTGTGTATGCATGCTACAGAGAGGCAGTGATTAGGCTCTAGGCCAAGTGCCCCTCTGTCTTGTGTACAAATGGGAAAGACTAAAGAGGACTGTGCTTAAAATTCAACTTGCACACCAGCGTGTACCACCTAAAACCTCCACATGCTTTTCATCCTCTGTTTCCATCTCTAAGAACACACTCTGAAAGAAGGAGTGCATTGGCAAGGAGGAACAAGAGGTTTTAGAAAGTGCTGAGTGGAGAATTAAAAAGAAAGATAAAAAGAAGTGAGAGTGCAAACCGGGACCTGGACGAAGTGAAGCACTAATTACATTTCTTACTGTCTTTCTGAACGGCCTTCGTTCTCTCCCTGAGAGGGATCTGTTCTCATGAATAGTGTTTTGTGGTTTTGTATCATTCTACGCAAACACATCTACGCAGTTTTCTGTACAATAGCATGCGAGTAGAAGGAATAGGAGACAAGTATTTATGTTATAGCATGAAGAGTAAGCATTAATGAAACTAGATGTCTCACTTAAAGCAGATGCGTATTTGCTGTTACATAAGTTTTTAGTACAGGCGAGTTTACAATTAAAGGCTAATGAAATGGGGGAGCTTGAACTATGCAGTTGTGAAATGCTTCCTCTGGATTGCGTACTTCGATGATGACTTCCAGATACTTTTATTTTGGCTTTGCAAGGGCCAGAGGTGACTGGTCTACCCATACTCCTCTGCTTCTCTCTCTCCCTCCCCAACACTTGTGTCAGTATGCTGCTCAGCCAAATTATATTTGCCAAATTAGATAGCGAGGAAGGTTTGTGATATTTTGAAGAAGTCCACTACCACTGCAGAAAAACTAATGAAAGAGGAACAGAACATTTGATTTGTCAATATAATTAGAGAATTATGCCTTAGAATGTTGTTGTTAGTCTTTTGGCTTCTTCCATGAAGGGGTCACCATAGTGGGGCCATGCAATCCACACACAACTTTGGCACAGGTTTTACACCACATGCCTTTCTTGATGCAACCCTCCAATTGGATCTGGGTTTTGGACCAGTACTGTTGTTGTGCGGACTGGATATTCCGCTGTGGCGACCCCTTGCCGGGAGCAGGCAAAGAGACCAACAACTGCATCCAGTGGCTGGGGTTTGGGCATTAGGTGGGAATTGAACCTGGGCCTTCCGCATGGCAGGTGAGAAACCTACCAGTAAGCCACCAATCACCATATAATTATACCAAATGTAACAACAAATATAGTAAATGTTCATAAGTGCTTTCTGACAGTATATATACTGTCAATACAAACAAAGTTAGAATAACATTAAAACACGAATGTGCTCACTGAATCAATGCAAAGGACATGGCAAGGTCACATAATCTATCTCTAGGGCAGCAGTAGGTTAACATTGATTACAAAGATGTTAGTTGCCACAGTTGGATCCTCGAGCAACAGCCTCTCTGAATAGTTTTTTAAACGTGAGGACAATTTGCATAGATATTCCAGAAATCTTGTGGTGAATACAACATTTCATGATTTCATATACTTGTATCAGACCAAACTAAAATAAATGTTCATTAGTTTAAGAACCTCACTGTGTTTCTGCCCAGGGTAAATAGACTGAGTATGGACAAGTGGCCTAAAAACATAAAGCTTCTGAATATGAACTAAGTCACATGGGGAAGTAACTATTTTGAGAGAAAACATTTCATAAGAAAGAAGAAGGAAAGGATCAGACCAACTGGAGCATTAGGGGTAAGACAAAAAAGAGGGAACCATGGGGGGTGGAGAGCGAGAGAGATATGGATAGGAGAGGGTTAAATGTGTTTCTTGGAGAAGTCTAAATGAGACGAGTCTTGTAATCTCAGTGCAGGAATGCAGTTAGTGCACACTGCTGAACACTCCCTAAGCCCTGGCTCCAATCCACTCTCTCAGCACTCCACACAAAGGCCTCTTTGTTCTGTCTGCTCTTGAAAAGCAATGCCCCGTCACTCCCTCTCCTTTTCTCTCTCTCTCTCTCTCTCTCTCTCTCTCTCTCTCTCGCTCTTCTTTCCCTCTCTGTTGTGCTGTCTCTCTTTCCTTTCTTCCTGCCGTGCACTTCAGCTGCACTTCTTACTACAGTTCACCTTATTTTTTATCTTTGTGTACTTTGTCTTATGTACTCGCTATCTCTGTGTCTGCCTCCCTTATCCTTCGTTCTGCCTGTTTACTTTTATATATTTCTCTTTTCCTCCTTTTCTCTCAATATGCCCTACACCACATTTAATCTATTAACTTTGGGCCGTGCTGTTCGGGTTGCTTCTTTTTTTTTTTTTTTTTCTCTTCGCCCTTTTTGCTGCCTCCCTTTCTCAGAATCTGGCATTGTTTATTTGCCATAGAGAGAGTTATTGGCAAGGAATCAGTCTAATAGCATATCCTCCAGATCCACAACTGACCCCAGGGGAGAGGAATCCTCAACCTCTTCCCCCCCCCCCCTCCCCAACAGCTATTTTAGGTTAACCACATATTTAATAAGATGAAATGAGGACGGGGTTATGTTCTTTCTGTTCTCTGTCGGCATTCCGCGCTACTTTATGTTCATTAAAAGAGAACTGAGTCTATACACTAATAAATCTGCCTGTACATTCCTGTATTTCAGACCTGTTCATTGTGCCACCATCAGAGATCCTTTAGTGCAAATGTGCTTTGGCAACCTGAGACATAGCCATACCTCATAGACCAAAGGCATGAAATCCAGTCACATCTTATTGAAGCGGTCACAGGTACACAGAAGGTGAGACACAAAACCATGATCTGTAATTCTGCCAGCCTCCGGCATTCCCACAAATGACTGTTTCACACCTAGGTTTCACCTTGCAGCACAGTCATATGGTAAGAGACCTGTGGAAGCTTGCCACAATCCAGGATTTAGACACTGTCATGAGTGAAAATCACAACGGGCCTCCAGAAGTACTCCCAGCCTTTTCATGCAAACCTTTAATAAAGCTGTGGAACTAATGTGTTAGGGGGAAAAACGACCATGCCTCATTACCTAATTTATGTAAGGAGTCATAATTCATTAAATAGATATAATAAGCATTCGCTTTGGAAACCACTGGTTTGATCATTGATGGGTTACTAGTTGGAGAGACACATGATACACAAAACAACAGGGATATTACTGGTACACAAAAACACATTCTCACAGCCGGGGGCAAAGACCATAGTAAAACTTTAAACTCAGCACAGCCATGGTGTCCTTTTTCTTTTTACTGAATGTACATGCCATGTTCATTACATGCCAAGTATGTTTTCTCTGAGTTCTCCTCCCGGTTCTCCAGTTTGCTCCCATCTCAAAACAACAAGCTGGTAGGTACAGTAAAGCCCAGGGTGCGAATGTCTAAGTGTGTTTATTGTGCCGTCCAATAAAATGGTGTCCTATCCAGAGTGTAATCCTGTCTCACACCCTGTATTTCGAAGACATACTTTACAGACATTTCTGAATCCTATCATGACCCTGATTGGGGTAAACAGCTTGCTGTAGCTGAACGGATACATACTCTCCACCATGGTGCTCTAGATATTTCCTCCATCTGTGTGGCATCACATTGCAGCTCTAAATCTGAACCAGTTCCAACTGTAATGCTTAAAAACTCACCACAGTACAATATCTGGAAATCCCATTAAAAAAATCAAACCTTCCCACTCTTTCTTTCTTTCCACAACAGTATAAAGATTTTCATATTTTAACTGGGATTCTTGCATGTAGGTGTTGGTGTGTATTGGTGGTTTAACCGCAGCAAGTCAGGAAGTATGTGGGCTGATTTATGATCAGTGGAGTGTTATGACCTTTTTTCTGTGGAGTTAAGGCTCATTAAGTTCATACAGTTGTATTATAGAGGGCTGTTTTTAAAGGTGTGGGGGGGATATGTAAAGGATTAGGTCTTCTACTTGATCAACAGGACTTAGTTTGCAGAATTTATTTTTATTTTATCTGATTACTGTTTAGATTAAGGTACAAGGATCACAAAGACCTGGTTTTATGTGATTCACACTTTAGCAAACTTGCACCGTGAAATAGGTCAGTGTAACCTTTTCGACTTCCTGCAGAGCATAATACTTATACAATAAGGTGTACAGTTATTGATTCATATTATGCAATAAGGGTAAAGGTCTTCTTTTCCTCTTACAAGAAAATGCATCAAAGCAACATGGGAGAATATGCAACATGTAAATATGTGACTCCAGAACTTCCAGCAGGATGTAAACTTAAAGTTTTTTTGTTAGTTTGTTTCTCAGAGTGATTCTCTTTGTGGGAACCTAAAGAATTTTGCTAGAGGGAACTCTATCAAGCCCTGGAATAGGTAACTAGGGTCATGTTAATATTATTTGGGTAAGATTTATGATGAAGCGGGTTTGAGCATACAGGGCCTCTACAAAACCAAATTGTTATAGGAGTAAATTATAGCATGAAAATGGGTTCTGAACTTTCTCTCTCTCTTTAAGTGAGTGTTAGCCTTGATGAAGCTGAATCAATTATGTCTGGAAAAACAGTTGGGATTATTTTCTCCAGATTAGATATTTTCATTCATTCATTCATCTTCTATACCACTTTATCCTGTATTTAGGGTCGCGGGGACCTGGAGCCTATCCCAGGAGACTCAGGGCACGAGGCGGGGTACACCCTGGACAGCGTGCCAATCGATTAGAGATTTATTTTATTTTATTTTAATTTAAATACAAATATTAAAATAAATTGAATATACTAATGCATACATAATTATATATATAATTGTAGTCTCATCACTGTATGAGATGGATTATGTGTGTATGGGGGTGGGGTGGGGTGGGGGGGTTGATGAGGGACTCCTCTTTTGGGCATTCAGAGAACAGGCCTACAATGGAATGCATTGTTCCAGTCCATAATCAGAGCGGACATGGAACTTGGCTGGGAGGATCGTCCCTGCAGCTCTGGACACAGCTGCCGTGACTCCAGTTTATAGTCCCTGCATTCTGATTTCATCAGGAGCCTTCTCTCTGTCTCTCTCAATGTCTTTCACATTTAGACCTTGTATTTCCCCCCTCAGGCTGTTCTGTGGCACAGGGTCCAGGAGATGAACCACACAACACAACACTTACTGAATTCTCCAGCGCTTTTGTGTATGTTCATGGGCTTCCTCTTTCCATAAACACATACCGTGCGGCAAGCAAAGAGAGGACTGTTAATACAACAGATTTGGCACTATACATCATACGCTTCGTACTGTATGGAAAGACCAAATAAATAGGAAACTTCAACTCTACTGTTCTCTTTCCAAGCAGCCGTCTGCCTTCACCTCTGTCTTATAATGTCTGGAGCAGCCACTTGCTCAGTGGAAAATGCAGCTAGTAACAGATTAGACCTCCACTAGAGAAGTAAGAGGTTTATTGGTTGACCTAGCTTCACAGTCTCACTATGGTGTGGCAGTGTTTATAATAAAATAAAACCCAGGTCAGCTGTGAGGTCTGCGTGCCATCAGAACGTTGAAAAAAGACAGGAACGAGATCCCGAAGTCAATTCAGTTTCCAAACATAGAGCCTCGCAGGGAGTGACACACCATCACATACACTAATATACACAGACGATTAGAAAAAAAAATTGGCTGTGGTGTGATTTTTCCCTCTGCTCATGTTTAACTCCCCACCCTCCAAGCTTGCATGTCAGAGCCCTGTCAAGTGGCCTGTCAGCAATGTGTTAAAGAATACTTCTCACCTCTCAGCTTTTCCAATCAGATGGAGTATTGGTGGTGTGTATGTTGGCCGTGTGCTTCGCAGGCTGTGGTTCTGTGTAGCAGCGGGAGGGGGGAGTTTAATAAGGGACATTATGTAAGACTTCAGTCAGGCCTCTCTGGAGCCTTTTAGCAGCGCAGTGAGTAAATTGCGTGGGTCCATAGGTCAGGTGTTCAAAGTTAGATTGAGTCCCATATGTTGTGCATTTCTCCTGTAGCCCTGCTGTCCCCCTGTAATTGGCAGGTAATGTTTCAGCCCCTGCCCAATCCTTTCCCGCTATTCCGAGTTCTGGATTAATGACCCAGCCCATGGTGGCTACCCACTCGGCAGTGTGCCAGACAGGGGCCATCTACCGATACATGATACACTGCCAGCTTTCACCAAGGTGTGCATTTCAAGACAACCCTGCTCCATTTTTATATGGTGTTTTCTTTTTTTCCCTGAGAAATCAAAGCTGGAACAGACACTGGCAATTTTATTTGTACTCTAGTTAGATTTTTGTAACTGTTCCCATGAGGCCAGGTTTGCCATCATCAATGTAAATCAAAGCAGGACATTCACTATCAATGGCTATGCAAAATAATGATCTTTACTTACAAATAAACCGGGTAAGAACTATCAAACAACTGAAATTCCAACCGACACAAGTACTCATGAAAACAGTTGCTTACATTTGAATTGGAAAGTAGAAATGATGATGTTTTCCACAGGGCATGACAGTCTGCCAAATACTCTCAGGCATGGCTTCTTGTTGTGAGGCTGTGTAAAGGTACAGTAGGTGTGTTATGCATAGATTATGAACTGGAAATGCCCCTTCTAATGAAGTTGTTGTTTCTGAAGTTGAGGTTCAGTTGCGTGCAATCGGGGAAGGGGATTGACGTTCCTCTGATGGTGAGAAACCTTTAACTGTGTAAAGTTTCATATTTAGCTAATTATGACATGCTGTCTATCAGTGCTCACCCACTGTGACTAAGAAGCAAAAGACAGACATCACATTTCCTGAAAATCTGACTCAATGTTCATATCGAAGGTCTGGTCTTCATTTGAGGGGATAGAAAGAGAGAGAAAGAGAGAGAGAGAGATTGAAACAAACGAGTAATGGAAAACCATTTTATTGATACAGTCTATCTTCCAAGCCTTTTTTCCTTGCTCTTTCACTGGGGTTGTAAACTACAGTAATGATTATTTTAACATAGTTTGTCTGTGTCAACCCGGGGTGGCTGACTAGACAATCCAGTCCTCTCGGCACAAGCAATGGAAGTGTGGCCAGCCAGCAGAAGGTTTCTGAGCTCTTGCTCAAGGAAACAAACACCCACTCAAATCCCACACACCCATCCCACTGACCCACGCTGCTCAGCTGCAAACTTTCTTCTTCCTGGCAATGCTACAAAAAAGAAAAAGGCACGATATCTCATTATAACCCTCTATTCCAGTCAAGACCTAAATTGATTGTGGAAAGTTCCTAAGAATATAAAAATGTTGATACACCTGGACTGGATTATCAGACACTGAAAAGTGTATATCATGAAAATATTGCCATAGAGCAGATTAATGTTCATGTATAGAAAATGATGTGTTTGTATAAAAACTGTTACTTCACAGCTTAATATATAGAGAGAGCCTAATTATTATTATTTTTTTTTTTTTTTGTACAAATGACTTGAAGCATCAAAGCGAGTCATTTTAAATAAAGAGCCCGAAACACATACTGTACACACACAGGTGGTGAATCAGTTAGTCTGTGATTTATAGAGGTCTCTGATTTTCATTGTACAGCGCTTCCTCTTGGTAGGTTCTTCATGCTGTTGTGTTTGGTGTGAGGTAACATTGCCTGACCTCCTTACTGTAAGAATAGACCACTTCATCCTGACATATTGTTCTACTACTAAAGCTGCGACATGTCAAGGCATTGTATTTTCTTGTCTCATTTCTAGCAGAACAAATTTGACCTTGTAGATCTTTTACTAACGTGGATCATGTGGTGGTTTTTTTAAAAGTTGTTTTCTCTCATTATTTGCACAGATAGATAGGTGGTTGTAGGTTTAAAAGTTTTGTTCATTAAAGGCAAGTGTTGTTTGTTTAGTAAATTTTGTACCAATTAGGAAGTTAAGTTCAATTTGTTAAGCCTCTTCATCAAGGTTACGAGATATGACATGAGGTCACCTCTGTTGTGCAGATGAGTGGTTGTATACTAGTCGAAGCTTACTGGGTCAGAGGGTCAGGGTTTATATGTTTGTAAATTTATTTGGTGAATACTTAAAGGATTACCTAACACCCTCTGATAACTATTGAGTAACCTGAGTAATCTAAACGGCTCTTCCAGCATTTCTACATCAAGGTAGCAGTAGGTGGTTAAGTGACCTTAATAGTGAGACCAAAAAATTAAAAATAATATTTTGACTATGGGAAAATATGGTTTAGTGACCTTTATTGATGTCCCCACATCCTCTGATATTTCTCAACTATGTTGTTTCAGTTAAAAGCTTTCAGCACATGAGACACGCTTCAGTCACTTTTCAAAGCAAGGTGTTTGTCAAAGTCTTTATGTGTGTACTGTAGCTGTATGTGTACCATGTCTGAGCAAGTTAGAAAGCCCTGGGGACCGGGGGATGACAGGAGCAGGCCTGACTGGTTTCAGGGATAATCTTGATGGAACATGGCCTCTGAAAAGTTTTATAAACACATTCTGTGTAGAGCTGTTCCCTCCCATACAGCTACCCTATTCTGCGCCGTGGGTTTTATGCTGGGTGGCAATTCTATTGTCGGTGGAACAGTTTCTGACCACAGGCTTTGTGTACGAGTGTGTATGATTTTGTGTGTGTGTGTGTGTGTGCATGTGTGTGTAATGTGAACACTACCACACTACATCTGGGCTTCCACAGGCATGTTATCACTTGTCAGGATGTGGCCTGCTTATAAAGTTATGAAACTTGTTGAGAACAAGTTCCTCAAACATTAAAGCCATGGAACATCCTACGGTTGTTGATGTTCGTTATGTCTAGATTGACTTTAACACCGTGTTTGTCTGCAGTTTTCTCAGTTATGCAAATACACCACCATCCTCAGCAGACAAACAGACAGGTGAGTCATTTTAAGCTAGTCCAAAGATAAGGCTGATAATCAGTCTTTCAGTCTTTTGTGTCAGTGATTATGCCTGCTATCTGAGGTTTCTGTGAGGAAGTAGGTTATCAAAGTATGGCCCTTCTTAGTAAATGCTCAAGCTCCCACTATGGGTAATAACAGTAACATATGCTGTGTGAGCAATATATTGTGTGGCTGTGCTCGTGTGTGCATGCGTGAGAAACAGAAGGGAAATCATTGCAATAAGCCCTATTTACCTTTGGCATTTACTTATGGTTTAATCCTGAAGATAAGCAGTTCAGTGGCCTACAGGGAGAGAGTATGAGACATGTTGAGGCCTGAGAAAGAGGAGACAGTAGTGTTGCTTCACTGCTGACAGGAAACAGATGCTCACTATATCAAACTGGGAAGAAACATGCATTAGAAAATGTTCCAAGTCCAAAGAAACAAATATCTGTGTTTCATGTTGCTGTCTTCTATTTGTTGAGAATCTGAAATATTTTCCTTCTTGATTTGTAATGTCTAAATTATACAGGTACCTCTGGAATGTGCTGAGAGTCAGACCTAGAGCTTGAGTTTCAGAATCTTGTTTGGTCACAGTGTTTGACATATCACATTACAACTTTTACCTGACACAAAAGCATCACCATAACACATTAAACAAACATCAGCGGTCTAGGCAAAGCATGATGTGACCGCATTCAGGCTGCAGTTCAGTAGTCAGCATTCTTTCTCTCACAAATGTCTAAAAATGTCTCCTCTCTATTGTTTTATACAGTACAACTACTACAAGGCTAACATGAATCACATGGACATTGTGCTTGTCTCTTTTTGTGACTGACACCAATATTGTCCACCTGGCCTGGCCTTCAAAAAAAACATTTATCCAGTAGTTCTGTAATCAACACCACACACATAAGTTGAGCATGAGACTTAAACAAACAACCAAAAAAAAAAAAAAAAATCAAGGGCAGGTGTTGTCTTGACAACGGTTGAGGCTTTTCATGTGGCTCTAGCCAGATCTGATGAAGGTGTGATGCAGGAAGCTTATGAAAGTTAAATGCGGTTTTGCACTTTAGCGAGTGTGCACGTCAATCTAACACTCTCTAGTCCTCCAAATGTCAAAGCCAACGCAGGAGCAAAAGTAGACAAGACCAGTTATTTAACCTATCAACTTGTCATGAGCATTTTCATTTTGACTTTTTTAAAAAACTTTTTAACTATTTCTTGCGTTGTGTGCTTGCTTCATAATTCCAAAATTAGTGGAACATGAAGGCCATTTTTATACATTGGACACATTTGGGTTTGAGATCAAAGGATGAATTTAAAACAATATACAATATCAGAATTTTGTTTTTCATTGACTGATATTTACACCATGAAGTGTTTTTTGAACCTACCATTTCTGGGTTTCATCTGTGAAGCTAAGACAATATCCAGCCAGGCCTTAGCCAAATATATATATATATAAACACTGACTGAAACTCAGTCTGGTTTTAGCAGAAACTATTCCGATAACCAAGTGCAGCTACAAACCTTTCTCCGTGCACAAACAAGCCGCCATTTCCTAAACCACAAAAACAATATGATGGGGAAAGTGCCAGAAAGTTGTTATGAATGACAGGGAGAGGAGAGTGTTATTATATGGTTGCATATCTGATGCATGCAAGCCTTTTTAAAAAAAATTATAAATATAACATATATGGTCAATACGGAAAGTCAGAAACAAATTATATGCACTATTACAAATTCCGTGTTTGAAATGTCCTTAAAGTAGTTTAGATCCTTTGTACAATGTTATATATACACAGAACTAAAAAAGCTTCATGTATTCTCCATGTAAATTAATTCTTTTGGGTTATGTCATGATGGGTGATTTTACTTTTGGGTGATTTTTAAATCTAACTGATTGTCTTTATGCAGAAAATGAAGTTTTTCCTACTACAGTTCATAATATAGCATGGAAAATGATCTGATCCAGCACATTCTTAAACAAAATTCCAGTATTTAACTTGTCAGTTAATTCAAGTTTAATGAGATGTGTTCCAATAAAGTTTGTGTAATTTTGTGGTTCTGATTAAGAAAAAGTTGGCAGTATAATATCTATATCTCTTATTCTCTGGTTTTCCCTTAGCATTGTTCATGCATACACAGGTGTGTGTATACACACACAATACGGCAAAGAACAGAATAAGCAAATTTACTGTTTACTTTTCTTTCTCAAACAGAAAAGTCCAAAGCTCCCTGATAGAAGAATTACAAAGTCTACTAACTGTAGGAGTATTGCACAATCCAGCTGCATAGCAAAAAAATGGGCAGAAAACTGCCAGCTGTGCCTGGTGTTACGACTGCAGGTACAGTAATTAGCGTACAATTACGTGCTTTGTATCTAATTTCCATTGTGTAGCTGATGGAAATCTATGCAACATGTTTTGGGGAGTCTGTATGTATGTGTGTAGGCCTATATAAAGAAACACACACACACACCTCCACCCTTCATCTTCAGAATAAAGCCACATCCTGCAGCACTTTTGTAATGTGTGCAGAGCAATGTGACTTGAACGTACAGCATGCACCACATAAACAGGAAACAGCTCTTTGTTTCACATCACGCATCAGGCAAGTGAGAGAGTACATAGTCCGGAAAGTGTGGTGACTGATAACTCTTCCATTGCTCCTCACCTGAGAGAGTGCTACACAATGTCTATATGCTTTTTTAGACTTTGGTCGTACTGTTATTGTAAGGACGAATCTTTTATTCTTATTGGTTTATAACCAGTTAAATATGTACTACTATATTAAGTGAGCACAACTCAACATTTCTTGGTTATAAAAGTAAAGTGATTATACGGTTTATAAACCTCCACTGAGAGATCTCAATCACATGATCAGCATTTTCCCCAGTTGGTAAATATTTTAATATTGTAGAGTATGTAAACAGGAATATTCCACTAAGCAGTCATACACAGTATCTAACCACAAGTAAACACCTTGAATAATTAGAATGCGTATATGATCATATCTTGCTGTCGCTCTCAGGAGCACTTGGGTTCAGAATGATTCATAGTATCAGATGGTTCTGGAACTAATCCAGAGTTCAGAGAATCCTTCTCAGTCCCAATAAGTTTTTGAATATTCAGAGTAAACCATGGACACTGATTTCCCACCAGACCTTTATGTATTCAGGCAGGCTCTGCTGAAGTTTGATCTGTACAAGATCAATATCCCACCAAACCAGACTACCAATCGCAATGTTTCCCATTGGAACTCCCTCATTACACAAACTAGTGTTGATAGCATGCTTTTGGACCTCACAATTATTAAAACATGGTTTATTTTAACATTGTGGTAGATCTTCTCCAGTCACTCATTTTCCATGACTCCAGAAAACAGTACTCCACTCAATTTTCTGAAAAATATGGGGTTTATTGTTTAACTGCAATCAGTCATTACAAAAAAAATAAAATAAAAATCAACTTGATATAAACTCACAGAAATTACTGTAGTGAACAGCAAACGCTGTTTAAAATACATTCAACAGTTTAGGGTAGATACTTTGTGTCCATCCTATTAACCAATCTTCAAAAACTGAGGAGTAACTACTCAAACGTAGCTTCTGCATCATTATTCAAGGCAAGGAGCCCAATGGAATGTATAAAAAGAGGCACTTTACATTTGGGTTGGAAGAAATATTAAAATATATCCAATCATTAAACCAAAAAATAAAAATAAGGGGGACACTTGTTCTCCAACCCATTTGGTCACAGTTATTGCCTGCAATTCATCTAATTAACACATGTAACTGGAGGAACTGCTTTTAACACTGAAGTTTTGTAACCTGCATTGATATCACATCACAATCAGTTTAACTGAACACAACGCAACATTAAAATGCACTTCAGGGTGGTACCAAGAACCTAAGCAGAAGCTTAAAGGCAATCATCTTGAACCCAACTCGCTACCATCTCTGGTAACAAATGTTCTGCCAACCATGTTCCAGGATATCTAGTGCTCATTATATACAGTTCAGTATTACCACCTCTGGCACTAAGGAGAAAATGCTACATGCAAGGACTACACTTGCCTTAATTTAAACAACAATGAAAAAAAGAGGAGAGGGGGGAGGGGGGGGTGCAAAAAAAAATATTAAAAGCAAAAAAATAAAAATAACTGACTACAAAAATATGATGAGTGCCCTGATGTCACTCTAGTGAGTATAAATCAACGAAACATTAGACCTAATGGTTTTGCAGTCCAATATTTGGGAATATGAATGGAAAAATCTACAATAAATAATCAAAAACACAGGATTTTTTTTGTTTGTTTTTGCTTTAAATTAAGTTTTCATTTTTATCAAAGTGTAGTTGCAAACAAGTCATTGTAGTACAATATATTAAACTGTGAAAAAGAAAAGTTGACAAGTCTTCACAATCTTAAGATTAATACAGAAGATCATAATTTAACATAAAAGAAAATATATTCTATCGTTTCATTAAGATAAATACAAACAAAATTAACAAAAAAAATGCATATGATCACCAATAAATATGTTTGATAAGTTAAATAAGCAGTGACAAGCAAAACCTTCTGTCTTGAAAGTTTTCTTTTCCAAACAATAATAACCATAATAATGACAAGTCAAATGGGGGAAGGGGAAATAAAAGATGGAAAGATATGAAATTACCAATTGCTCCTATGAGCGGATTTTACAGAAAAGCAAGTTAGCTTTAATATGCAAGTGAATTTGAAGGAAGTTCAGCTGCACCTTGGGAATGCTGGAATTCCCCTTCACTGATTGGAAGGTAAGTAAAAAGTCAGTGTTTAAGAGATAATCACCAGTTAGGTCATTCCTTCACAAGAAACACCAAGTGACCAGCCACAGTGGGGGAGGGGGGGGGGAGGAGAGACCGTAGTGGTGGGGCAGTGAAGAAGCAAGTGAAGGCATCCAATCATATGGTTTTGTGCTAGTTTTAGGATCAAGCTGGAGCACATGATAAAAACAGAATGTGCCAAATACTAACTCCCAGTTTCAATCTCAAGTTCATCCCCCAGACAGTCTGCCATCTAACGAAGGGGTAGAATAATTCTCAGAGCAAGAGCTTTTATACTAAGTTGCAAGAAACTAATGAAAAGTGACAGTAGTCCTTTCACCTCAACACTTATACCCCAAGCACTTATTTCTTCTTGAATGATTAAAGTATGATTCTAGCAAACCCATTTAGATAATTAGAAATGTCCTTGAGTGGTACTATGCAGGGGGGGGGGGGGGGTCCTCAAGAAAGAACTTTTCCCTGAATGTGCCACCTGTGGCTCACCGATGCACTACTGTGGCAGTAGTACCTGGCACAACAGTCTTTTACTTTTCACCAATCCACTTCCTGCTCTAGCTGTTTTGGCACAGTCACACATCATGGCAAGGCATCTGATAAGGCCAAGGCAGCAAACAGGCTTTGGACTGAAGGGAATAGGGAAAGGTTTTGCTTGTTGTGGTTAAATAAAGATTCAAATAAAAGTTCCCTTAATTGACTGCATCTTTTCAAAGCCTAAGTGATACACTGGAAATTTACTGCCCCTAGAAGGTGAAAGAGTAAGCAGGAGATGGAGGGCAACTTCACCGCTCAGCCTCTCTGCAGCTTATACACCTTAATCATCCGAAATGGACAGCCTGCTGAAAATGGGCAGTCGGCGAGTTGTATCAAGGATTGGCGATTCTGAGCCACTCAGGCTGCCTCCTGAACTGCTCTGGTAGCCCTCCTGGTCAGACAGGGAGTCTGGCTGGCTGGACGGAGACTCAAATAGGTGGGGAGACTCTGACATGGGCCTAAAGGAATAAGGGGTGTTGGATGGAGAGGATGGCGCATGAATAGTAGGATCAGCACAAGATCCACTGCCCAAACTGGGGCCAAAAAGATTGGCCAGCTCCTGGCTGGAGTAAGTGAAGGGATTGCTGCTGGGCCACTCAGGCAGCTCGTCTGGGGAGAACATGGGTGGAGGTGTGACAGAGGTGGGACTGTCTCTTAGGCCTCCAGAACTGGGAAACCCTGCAAAACTGTAGCTGTGCTGGAGTCGTGGCCTATCCAGCTTGTTGGATGTGGAAAGTGGGGATGGGGCACCTGGAGGTCCACGTCGTTCTTCTGCGTTGTGGATAAAGTGGCAACGTGGCCCATATGGGCAGAAGCCAATGGTGTGGAAGGTGCGGCAGAGTTCTGTCTTGTACTTAGGATGGCGGCTAAGGCTGCGGAGCTCATGGATGCCATGGGCAAACTGGCACTTGTCGCCATACTTGCATGCACCATTCTCCTCAAATGGCCTGCACAGCTCCGTTTTGTAGCGGCTCGAGTTCACCTGACTGCTTCCAGTGCCACCAGATCCGGTGCACTTCTGCATCAGCCGGTCTCCAGTCTCTGAGAAAGAACGATCGCGGAGTCGGTTCTCTTTGTTGCTGCTGCCCATTCCAGGGCCTACCAGTGCTGGATCGGTTTTCCCATTGCTCAGGAACTGGTTCTGGTTGAGCTTGCTGCTGGGCAAAGTGACTGAGTGCCGTCGTTGGTAAACCCCACCAATGGTGGGCGTCCCCACAGCCTTCCTGTCCAGCAGGCTCCCAGTGGGGTTGGAGATGGTCAGATTCGCACCAGTGCAAGGCACAGGCATGGTGTGTGAAGCACCAAGAATGTTGTTGTTATAATTCAGCATTTTGTTGTTCTGGAAATCAAAGGGAAACAAAAAGTCTGGTCAGTCTCTAGCTTCAATAAAGTATGCTGAATAAACAATTTGGATCACCATTATCATCATAAAAATTGGATCAATTAGTTGTCTTGGGCAAGAAATTTAATGTGTAAGAATAAAGCTTGTGTGTCTGTGTTACTGTCAGTCCATCATGTTTCTTTCATTTTAAACCCCATGAGCCAATGAGCATACAGTACAGCCGGTTTGGTGAGCTGCCACCACAGGAATTCATTTCTCTTCAACTAAATGATGCACATGGAGCAGCAGAGGCCAACACAGAACAACAAACAACACTGCAGTGCCAGCTAGCATGTACATCCCCTGCATTGTAATTTAATCATATCTGCTTCAGTTAAGGTACTTGATTTTGTGTGCAAAGTTGTGAGAATGTAAAGTATGCATGGTATGCAAAATAAATGACACTTTTGGTGTTCTTGATGAGGGAAAAATAACACTAGCTGAAAAAATGGTGTGAGAGAGAGAAACAGCTGCTTGCTAGCAGCCTACATTGTTAAAGCTATGCAAAGCCATTGTAGGGAGTTAGAAAAAAAGAGAGCAATGACAAATTCATGTCTAGTCGCGTCAGAGTACTCAAACTAAGCGTGGATGTTGAAGTAAAGTTTACAGCCCTGAACAAATCAACAAGTTAGACAGAGACCGAGTGTTACCCAGGTGCAGTGCGCTCAGTTTGGACGCCTTTTCTAACATTTCTCGCTTAATAAATATAACCAAACGAAGTGCGACTGAAAACAACACACACCACTTGTTGATTTGTCTAGTGAAAAAGCTGAACTGGGACAGTTAAGGTTTGTCTACGTGCGGTTCATTAAGGAAGATAACCTGCATTATTATACAGGTTTTTACTCGTGGATAGGTTTTCCCACTAAGGCGTGGCGAGGAGTTTAGTTATAACACTTTATATCTCTGTGGATTCGGTCGAAAGTAGCATAAACTACCCTGGGATCAACAGAAATAAATCTCAAGTCTACTGTATTGCCCGAGCTAATAAATTCCCGCCTGTTTTTCGGGGGGGGGATTGTTACAATCACAGCAACACACAAAAATACACACACTACTGCTTATAAACTAGCGCCATTTTAACACTATTGTTAAACAAGTCGACGCGCGCGCCAAAAAAGCACGCGCATTCCACAGCACCCAAACTAACTGAGCTTTTCATCAACATGATAAACTTTTTTTTTTTGCCCCTACCTTGTTGTTGATAACTTCGCTGAAGTCAAACAGAGGCGGCACCACAGCCGTGGTCATTTTTTCCGAGGGAAAGAAAACAAATAAATAAATAAACCCCGCGAAACTTAAGGGCGCTTGTTTTTTTTTTTTTTTTTTTTGCGGTGTTCAAGCTGGATTCTCGGTGCGTGAACTTTACTTTGCCCTTACAGAGAACCCCCTCTTACCCAGCCTGATCTGCGAAGCATTCACTTTATAATCCACGCAGGAGGAGCTACAGGCGCGTCAAGTCCCAAGGGCGTTTCTTTTCTTCGTTTTTTTCCCCTCCTCTGGTGAATCAGGTTTTCCCCTCCCTCTCTTTGTAACCCAGACCTCAGAGTCAGGCCTACTTTCACAATACTTAGTTACTTCATGGTCTTGTATACACGCGTGCATGCATGCTGCAGCTTGAAAGGAACTATTAGCTAATAATGCTAGTGCTTGTACGTATGCATGCTTGAACAAACTTTTTACAACTGTTCTGTTACGTTCAGTGAGCAACAGGTAGCAACAGAAATCTCATGCAGGGAACACATCCTGTTTGAGTTTTTATCCTTTTGATTCACAGGATAGCAGCTAAGGTTCAAAAATAAAAGTAGATTTGTTTGCTGACATGCTTAAATGCTCTTGAACTTACAACCTTACAACAAAGGCCTGTCCTTTTAATGGAGAACCCTTTAGACATGTAGAATACACCGGTTTAGTTTTTTCCATGTTGTAGGACCTTGTAGTGTAGTCCAATATATATATATATATATATATATATATACACACACACACACACACACACACACACACACACATATATATATATATATATATATATATATATATATATTTATAGTAATATTACAGAGAAAAATGTTCAATTCACACTCATTGCTCAAACCCCAGGCACTGGATGCAGTGCCAGTCAAAAGGCCAGATAAAACGGGAGGGTTGCGTAGGGAAGGGCATCTGGCATTTAAAAAAACACGTTTGTTGTGGCGACCCCTCAAGAGCATTATTTGAAAGACTAACAAAAACAACAGAGCAAAAGTGTATATGAATATGTGTTGTTAGTCAACACCAAAACACCAAGTACATGAGCAAACAAAACCACTTGACCCCAGCTGTTATCTTTTGAGTCAAAGATTAAAAACTCAGACAAGATTTGTTGCTGTTGCTCACTAAATCTCACCAAACTGGTGTGAATAGCAAGGATGCACTAAAGGTTTTTATAGGTTTTAAAATGTCTTTCAGGGTTATGTCAAAGATTTTACAAAAATGCCGTTAGTCAAATAACTTCACATTTGTGTGGTGCAGACTTTTTGTGGATAGAGAGTTAGGCTTGTCCTTAGTTTTGCTTTTGTACTTAATTTTGATAACTTTAAGCCTCATTTCTAGCTGAAAATTTGACATTTAACAGCTCAGCCAAACATGCAATATGGGTTGGATTTTAGTGGAATCCAGAGAAATTGCACTTTGGCAGCCAAAGTATGACGTTTCAAACGGTCACCTGACGTTTTCGAACCACCCAACAACTTGTGGTAAATGACATACTATTTTCTATAATGGTATGTGTTTGTAAAGGTTGACGCACTTGATTACACTTATTGGATTTGGATTGAAAAGAGTTCTTTAAGCGGATTACTCTTTTGGGATTTTTTCCCCTTTGCCGGCAAAAGAAATTTAAATCCTTGGACCTCACCAAAGTTCTGATATCCATTCTGCTTTTAGATAACAGTGCGAACTATAAAATCCTTTTTGTGTGTGTGTGTGTGTTTAGAGTGTAACTTTATCCAAAGCCATTGAAGCAAACCAAAGTCTTCCTGCTCCTGTTCCTTGACTGGGCAGCTGCTTGACATGCATATGGGCAGTGTCATTCGCTGCCTGATTGGTGGAGGACGAAAGGAGTAAGCAGAGCCGGAGAGAAGAAAAGAAGTTGTTTACAAAAAAAGTTAGGAGGAGGGGAGATCGAAAGAGGAAGATTTACGGAGAATGTTTATTGCTGCACTTCAGGGTGTGTGGGCGTGTAAAGGGTGGTGGGGGTGGGGGTGGGGGTGTCAGAGCATTCCCGTCTTCAAGCCACTGCTTGGTTAGAGGTGGAAGTCCTAGCATGGGGCTTTTGTCTGGATAGATGACAGATAAAGTGTTGATTATAAAAGTCAAAGAATACACAACTTACCAGAACAACATTCAGAGGTTTGCCAGGTATTTAATGTGTACAGGACTTGCCCTTCATTCATTCGTTCATTCATAATGCTTGGAAAGTTTTACATGTTTTAGCCACACAAATGTATCTCTCCTCACCTCAATGTTTAATATATTGGGCTATAGGCTTAAAGAGGCAAACCATGTAATATCTGCACTTCAATCAGCCCTCATCTTACAGTTTAATCTTATTCTCAATCTCAACAGGAAGTATGACTGATGTGGGTGCACTAAAACCTTTCAAGATTTAGTAGGTAGTCATGTGTCAACTGGAACGGCAAAAAAAACAAAAAAAAAACACTACTTCATGCTCATTAAATCACGTTTGGGGCTTTTTAAATTATTCCCTCATTTGTAAAAAAAAAAAAAAAAAAAAAATGAAATCATAAATCATTGTCATTAAAACCACGAACATTGGCAGTCAGAGTGAGGATTTAGGACAGTTCAATATTTTGGTGCAGGTTTATCTACATGCTGTTTAGCCAGTCCTGCAGTATAGCCCACCTACCTGTAGAGGGAGATTGAAAGTCCACCAGTACTATAATCACTATTCATTTCAATGTCCATAGTACAGTAACATAATAGTTTCTATTTAATATATGCAACATGGATTGAGATGAAATGGATTTCAGGATCATCCGATCTAATCCGTATATGTAGTCCAGGATCTGAAAATTTGTAATTTAGGTAAATTTATGTAAAATGTTTTATAGCAGTGTTAAAACAGAGAGTTCAAATAAAAGCCTACTTTTTTGTCGATCATGCACAATATGCACTCTGTAATTTCAGTTGCTCCATTTGTTTCGTGTCACTCAAGCCAAGGTTTTTCAGAGGAAAGAAAATTTAAAATGAGAAGAAATTAATTGACCATGAAAACTTGGCCACAGCATTGTTAGTGGTGCACCACCCGTCTTTAGTCATTCTGTTCCCATGAAATGCTTCTGAGAGGCCAGTGTTTGTCTCCTGTCCCCCTTTATACATGGAATTTAGATGAACCATGATTTTTTTTTTGGACAAGTTAAGAGCTTTCTGTTGGAACTAAAAAGTGTGATTTCTTTTGCCAGCTGTTTAGTAAGGAGATGCTTAATGATGTATGTAACTTGACTGTGAATTAAAAACATCGCACTTTAACCTCACTCGGGTGATCATTTCCATCTTAATTTCTATTCTATTTTAATCCTGTTTCTGTACTCTTAAACGAACAGAGGTACACTGGGGCCAGAGGTAGCTCAGTGGTAAAGGCATTGGACTACGGTTCAGAAGATCCCAGGTTCAAACCCCACAACCACCAAGTTGCCACTGTTGGGTCCTTGAGCAATGCCCTTAACCCTCAGATGTGTAATGAGATAAAAATGTAAGTCGCTCTGCATAAGAGCGTCTGCCAAATGCCCAAATGTAAATGTAAATGTACACTGACCACTGCAGCGGACTATCTAATGTACGACAATGACCTTTAAAAAAGGGAAAAAACTATGAAAGCTTAAGAACAACAGGAAATAAAGAGAGCGATGAGCATGGTTATTGAAATAGAATTTGCTGACTAGAGTGTCTGTCCATATAGTTGAGCATGGGAATTGTCCGTTTCCTTCCTTCATGACATGTTTTCCTGCCCTATAGCCTAGGAAAGAGGAAGGGTGGATTGAGCCAAATTGTCCATCTTTAAACTCTGAGCTTTATGGTTGGCACAAATAGCACTCGTATCATTCACATACACTGACTGGCACTGCACAATTAATGTGAAACATGCATAGGTGACAAAATAACAGAAACAAATAATAGCTATGTTACGTTGTAATCATTTAGCCATCATTGCTCAGCTACTTGTCATTTAAAAATTAATAAAAAGCATTGTATTGAGCTTATCACTTTCATCCTGTACTGAACAATTTATGTCCTGATGCAAGTGGCCACATCCAGGATGACAATGAAATCTTTGGGCCAAGGTTTTAGCTGCACTCCCCACCATCATCATCATCATCATCATCAAAACACAATCTGAGTGAATATATTTCAGAAGAACAGTGTTTGTCTTTCTACTCAGAATCCAGAGATATGGAGGGTATCTGCCCATGCACATTGAAGCTGTTCTGCTGGCTCCTGGTGGACAAACATGTTACTAAGCCCCCCCCCAAAGTCTGTTACCAATCCGTACCACAAAATGCATATCGCATTGCTGTTGCTTTAAATTCAGTGATTTTATGAACTTACCCTGAGTGTGTGTCCCTGTGAACCCAGAAACAGGTGTCATGGCTGGGTTGCAGACACCACTGAAATGAGATATTAGTGAGCCATTCACTCAACACACACTAAATCGATGAGCATTGAGAATGACAAACAGTGTGGGAACATTGCAAGCCTTTCTCTTGATGAGAACTGACCTCAGTCCATCTGTCTCCATTCTTCAGCCACCCAATCCCTCTGGACCTTACCTGTGTGACTGGTCATTGGACTAGAATTACTCAGGCCATGTGTGCAGAGCTGGACAATAAACAAGGCTGAGTACATGTGCCAGTGTGTGAGATGATCGTTCAGTCTTGCAGATGCTACAATGATTTGTGTTTTGGAGTAATTTGAAGGAAATGCTTCCATGCTCAATTTTTGCATATCTGTCTCAGCTGGACAATATTGTATTTTTGTAATAGAGTTAAAGCTAAGACTTGTGAGATGGCTTTGTGTTGCTACGTTTATTCTCAAAAAATTCTGTCAGTGCTGAACTTGAGGCTGGTAAAGTCAAAGAATCCTTTTACTGTCTTTCTTTGCTTTATTTATAGTCCAAGTTCATATGCTTGGATAATTTCTGTTCACAATTTACCCCTCCTAAACCCGTCATTCACATTTGCATGTTTTTCTCACTTATGTAATATGTGTATACTCAGTACACACACACACACTTGTTGTTTAGATGTTCAACACAAAATAATCTTTTTTAGTGAGCATGAATTCAGCAGAGGAGCGTTTACTGATGTTTTATGTTGCTCAAAATAATAAAATTACAGGTGTCTACATACTCTCTCAACTCCCCTTAAAAAAAAACCCTCATCATGTTCTGAGGTAAAACTTGAATGTAATATGTCTCTGTTCCTGCCCTCTTGTTATGCTCATAGCCATTTCTCGTATTAATGATTAGGATGGGAAAGAGAAGCCCACTGTGCAATGTGAAAGGTATTTGGGCTAAAGTTGTGCAACCGCAAGGCTGTAGTTGCTCATTTCTCTGTTTTTATTCTGAGATCAAGCAAGACAGAGGATTTAAACAGACTTTCATGTGCTCTGCCAAAAAAGTTCATTGTTTGACCTTTGATTTAGATTTCACAAATGGTTTCAATCATACGCTTAGAAACTGCCTTTCACTTCTCACAGGCCATGTATGAAGTCTAATGCCCTTTAAATATTATTTGGTAAAATTCTGTTGTGCTCATTCTGTTTTCTTTCTTTTAAGAATCTGACACTTAATCTTTTAAATAAAGGCCTAAAATCAGAGAAAAAAAACACACCAGGGTGATCAGGAGGAACATGCTTAGAAATTTCCTTTCACCTACTTTTTAGTTCTCACCAGGCACAGAAGATGTGAGTCATAGCCAAAACAGATATTTTTGTGGCTCTCTTAAGAATGTTTTTTCATCCAGCCGTTCTCGCAGCTCATTCAGTTTCTTTTAAGGTTAGCAGAGAACTAGGACACAAATTGGTGAAAGATGAAACTCAAATCTTCATCTGATTTTTTTTTTCTTTTTTAAAACATGGAACTGTAACTTTCTCATTTGTTGGTAGGGAAATTTTTTTTTCAAACTAGATCTCTATTATCAGATGTGCAAAAGAAACCTCTGTCTTTCTATGTTTCTGACTCTGGTTTGGGGCTGAGATGCAGCTGCGCAGAGTCCTCAGGGTTTCATAATGGAACTAATCATCTCATTTGCTTGTGTTGTTCCCCTGTGTTTCTGCAGTTGACTAAGTTGTGCCAGATCTGAGTGTAGACCAGCGTTCTCACTCCCCTGCTCTGCATTTAAATTTTTGTGCTATGCTTGAGGCTAAGAATTAACGATATCGACTAACATATATCCATCTCTACCATATATCACCTCTGATTGACAGGGTATGCCTTACGCAGTTCCCATCACTATTTATTTTTCAGAATAATGTATGTGTATGAATATGGCAAAGTGAAGGAGAGTGAATGTGAGAGAGGGAGAGAGCCAACAGGAAACTGGAATCAATTAAACCCTCCACCCTGTGTGTCCACTGTGGATACTGCTGGCATATCCATGTGTATATACAAGCCCCTAACCTCAGGCTCTCCAAGCCAACCCCATTTCTTGAAGGCTAGTCTCTCATAGCTGCCCGCACTGTTTTGTCAGCTCTTTCTATGTCCCAACATTATGTCTCTATTGTGTGACCATGGTGTATGGAAACTCTTTTGGTGCGTATTTAATAGCGCTGGTTTGCATTTTGTTTGCCTTGTGTGCTTATACGCTATTTGAAATCCAGTAAAAATTAAATGGTCTTCCCAGAATCAATGCTTTATGAGGCCTCAATCCCCAATCCAGGACGTTTTTTTTTTTATTGTTAAATATTTGCCAGTACTGGCACTTTTCTAGGTACATCAACTATCTGTTTACATCCACTATCTTTCCTTCTGCACTGTTACATGAGTTAATACCCTGTGCCAATGATTAAACCCAGTAATCCTGGTTGCCTCAATAACTATGCTGCCTTGCAGAGGAACCCACAATAGTAAAAAAAAAAAAAAAAAAAACTGGCAATCCCTGGATGTCTTACTTAGTTTTCATTGACATTTCTGGCCCTGTGCTTGACCACCATCCAGGCTGTTCAGTCTTCCAATAAATATGAGTCTAAAATAATGAAAAACTGGACAGAATGGTTTCCAGATGAAAAACATAACCATCAGCGGGGGAAAGGCTATTAATACTTTTAATATGCGACCTCAATAATACAGTCTTTTTGAAATTAAAACAATCAAGGGTGAGCGTGCATATGTTTGGCTGAAAGCGATGTTTCACTGAAGGATCAGAACGAGGTCAGCTCAACACTTCCCAACTGAGTGGCTACGTTAATGAACAACTCCTCAACTGCTATATTTAACAAGAGATTAACAAATAAAAAGCATAATGCATCAGTATACTCATGGGGGGTTATACTCTTCTATTTGAATGAAGATAGTACAAAGATATATTAACTGCGCTGTTTATTTTGCGTGTGATTTATGGCTGTCAATTGTTAAAATCCTTTGTGATAAAAGTGATAGTGACATATTTCCGGAGTGGGAGTGCCGTGGTGGGCTTCATACAGTAAATGTAGTGCATATTGTAGACACACTCACTGTGGGTATATTAGTTCCATTCTTAAAATGAGTAATGATTACAGTGAATGGGTATTTTTCTGCACTCTTTCAAAAGACTGTGACCTTTAGGTCTAGTGAGACTGTGTTTAAGATTAGATCAATGTACAACTCCCACACTGGCGCGCACACTCGGCTGTAGGAGCAGAATGACGAGAAATCTGTTTTGATGTTTTTTTTTTTTTATTATTATTGTTGTTGGTTGTGTGTTTACTTGCTTAATATCCATTCCATTCAGTTCCAATCTAGAAAGACAATTAAACTTGACTATTAAAGCCAAAGATGTTAAGAAAGTAATTTGTCTTGTAACCTGTCAAGTGCTGTTCCATAAAACAAATTCAAGTTTAAGAGCTAGGCTGGTGTAAAAACATTGACCTTCCCTAATTTGTTGTACGGCTGTTAGCTACAGTTGTTTGACAAGCTCTCTAACTGTTATTTAGTCAAAGACAGAGCAAACACACACTTGTGGTTTACAGTTAAACAGTTTTGACTATAGAGGGACGAGAGGGAGAGAACGCCATGCTAGGATAACTCTAGCTAAACGAAGGCAGGACTTGTGTTTGTAAAAGTCAGGGACATAATTTATCAGGGATAAAATGGAATCATGCTCGGCGCCCTGGAAACGTCTTAACTCCGACAAGACTCTCCCAGCCATATTAAAAGCACTCTACTGTTCCAGTTTAATGGAGTGATGGATGAATATGTCCCTGCTTGTTTATGAAATCTGACACAAGGCATCTGTTAGAGTGTGATAGGGCCTTTGCCCACTGGTATTACCCTCCCTTTTAAATTTATATCATCCTAACCCTAGAGACGTTTCGAGTGAGTGAGCTCTGATAAGACAACAGGAAAAGCCTTGTTAAAATAATTTGGAATCGAGATTTTTCTTGCTTTCAATAAGCACTTTGGCCTTGAACTCCTCATTAAAGGGGCCATATTTAAAGGCGAACACGTTGCATGGCTCTGTTTCATTAATGCTAATCCCTGTGCCTGCCTGTGAGATCAACTACGCAATCCCACAAATATAAATCATCGTCTTTCCCAATATCCCATCTGCGGTAGACAGATCCAAGACAACATTCTTGCTGTGAACGGAAATGACCAAGAAAGCTCCAGTTTACACCTAAACTAAAGCCAAACAGACTCATCGCATAGTTACAACTCCGATTTTAAAGTGTAATATAATTATGAGTTGCATTAAGATTTTTAGCAAGGAAATATGTATCGTGCTTCATGTTCTTTTTTGGCTCTTGGAGCAGCAGTACAGGAAACATCTGGAAGTGGATCAGCAATTGTCTGCTGGGAGAGTCTGGGCTTTGACTCTAGACTGCTGTATGTACAGGGAAGTGCATGGATTCTGTCGTGCTCTTGTAACAGACCCTGCACAAACAAATACAGTCATGAAGCAAAACAGCCACAAGAATGAGATCCTTGAAGCAGCTTGTAATTGCCGTCTGATCATTTTTATGTGGTATAAATATGGTTACTGTGAAAAGTGAAATATGTTGGCCATAGGCAGAGCATGAGGTTAGGTTTTCTTCTACGGGTTAAGGCGACCGCAGATGTTTACTGTTTCTGGTGATTATGATTGAAAAGGCAATATTTTTGTTCTTGCTGTTTTCACATACTGTGGCCCTGATTTCGTGAAGGTTTTTTGTGTAAAACACATGAACACTTAACAACACCCACGCAAAATGTGCTAGTGGATTTATGCACTGCGGATTGTGTCAGCAAAATAGCATACGTTGCTGTTTTTGCATGTTTGTCTAAATGATTATGCAATTTGCATGTTTCCACAAAAAGGTAAAACATACAGGCTGATAAAAATAGATTAATTTAGCAAAGAATTACTACATCTGAAAGCGAAATCTGGTGATTTTATGGATCCACAAATTATGTAGTGTATTTGCATACACTGTACATCTGCTTTTAAACCGCCTGAATTAAACCTGATCTACACTGTAAAAGTTGTTATCTTAGAAAGCGGAAATATCTTGAATATAGTCTATTCTTATTTAGCATTTCTTCTTATACAATTTTTTTTATAATATAAAAAAACACAGTTTTATATTGTTTGAACATCTTTGCCTTTGATTATGATGTACAATTATCATGACATTGTTTTAACAAAAATAACAACTTAACATTATAACTATTTCCAACTAGTGTTGAATTAATTTTCAATTCAATTTTATTTTATATATATATATATATATATATATATATATATATATATATATATATATATATATATAGTGCTTTTATCAGTGATCATTGTCTCAAAGCAGCTTCACAAAATTAAAAGAAGATTATGGAAATGTGTAGGAGAAAGTAAAAAGGTATAGATCATAGTGATCTGATTGTCCCTGATGAGCAAGCCAAGGGCAAGTGGCAAGGATAAAATCCCTGGGATGGCAATAGGAAGAAACCTTGAGAGGAACCAGACTCAACAGGGAACCCATCCTCATTTGGGTCATAACAGATAGCAGGAATTAGATTTTGCTGACATACCTAAGAAGTTAACACAGAGTCCAGTTCAGTTTTTTAAGCCGGTATGTTATATTGATTATGGGATAGTGGAAGAGAGGAATCGCTCCATGAAAGCTTCTTCAGCACATCCCAAAGACTTTCAGTCGTGACCAAGCCATGTGTGAAAATGATTGCTCATGGTTGCAGAACCAGTACTATGTCACAATCTGAGTCCTAAAATTTGCCCGTGTCATCGGGCAGGGGAAAAAATTGACATGATAACCTGTTCAATCAATACACATTACAATGCCATATTATATTGCTGAGCCTAGACCTGACCAACTGAAGCAACTCCGGATCATAAAACTGATTCCAGAGGCTTGTACAGTGGGCGTTATGCATGATGGGTGCATCGCTTCATATGTTTCCTTCTAAGACTGACACATTCCATCACACTGGACTCATCAGACCACATGGCCTTTTTAAATTGTTCTAGTGTCCAATCTTGATACTTCCTAGAAAACTGAAGCCATTTTCCAATTAGTCACTTACTCTCTGTCACTCATCTTCTATATCGCTTTATACTGTATTCAGGGTCACGAGGACCTGGAGCCTATCCCAGGAGGCTCAGGACATGAAGCAGGGTACAACCTGGACAGGGTGCCAATCCATCACAGGGCGGGCACACACACACACATATTATGGGCAATTTGGGAACGGCAATTAGCCTAACCTGCATATCTTTGGACTGTGGGAGGAAATCAGAGTATCCGGAGGAAACCCACCAAGCACGGGGAGAACTTGCAAACTCCATGCACACAGAGACGGTAATCAAGCCTGGCCGGGAATCGAACCGAGACCCTGGAGATGCAAGGCGACAGTGCTGACCTGGTTTCCTTATGACTGCACAGATGTTAATTCCTTTTCACATTGTGTGTCTAAATGCTCTTCTTTTCACTATTCTACATAGCTGTGATTTCTGATCATGATTTTTTTCCCCAACCACTTTTCTTCCTCACTCTCCTTCCAGGTTTCAATAATGTGTTGGACAGTTCTCAACCCAACTCCAAAAATGTCAGCAATCTCCTTGGCAGTTTCCTTTGCTTGTTGCAGGCCAATAATTTGGCCTTTTTGAAACACAGTAACATCTTTTCCATGACCACAGGATTTATCTTCTAACATGGACGTTTAAAAAAAAATGAGAATAAACCTACTGCATCAGTTAGAGTTGGAGAATTTTTGCCAACTGAGACACATTAATCACTGCAGTAATTTTCCAATTTCACCAAACTTGACATTGTAATATTATTTGTGTTCAATATTGTCCTATTGCCCAGTTTTAGAATTTGGTCACCTGCCAATCTCCACGTTCCCCACTAAATTTCCTCTATCATAAGAATACTTATAAAGCATTAGGACTAACACATAGTTCCTCCAAGAGAGAGTAAGATACTGGAAGGAAATCTGCCCTCTTCTGCATAGAGACATCCGTGACTTGGTTGATGCCACGGTGACTGAAAGCACGACAAATCTTTTTTCCTTTTTGTTAAATTTCCTCTCATCAGCCAATCTCCTGTTTGTTCGCACATGCTCTGTCTCTTTATTGGCTGTTTGCCACTGTGTAGCCAGGCTTCTTTTGTGTCCAATGTTTGCTCGTAATGATATTTGACATATCTGACCATTTAACATTACTGTGTATACATTTCCTGCCAGTTCTAACCCAAGACTCAAGCCTGACTGTGAAGTACTTTCATAAGACAGTCAGGGTGAGTCACTGCAGCTCCGGAGCATCATATTATACATGGTGTTGTCTCCTGAGTCAATAAAAATGACTCAAATTTGATCCTACTTGTGACCTTAATGTAACAGTGACAAAGCTGACCTCAGATTTTTCACCGCATAGTCACACCTCCAATGCCACTGTGAAACTGCGAAAAAACTTTCATTTATGTATCCTACCATAGAGATCTGAACTTGCAATGACTATCAAGGAGTAGACGCAAAACCTATTTCACAAGATGCTTTCTACACCAATTGTGAATGTTCTTTAATTCACACAATTATACTTTGTAAATTAGTCATAACCTTTTGTGTACACACCTGATACCATGCACACAACCGTTAACGCACCCTATTTAGGATCTTAGTAAAACAGGGTCTAACTGTATACCACACACATATGTAATTCTTTCCATTTCACTCATGCTCATAAACCTCCATAATCCCTTCACACTTTGAGTCACATGGTTTTAGGAACCCCACTAATCTCTGACTCCCCCCTCACATGTGCATTCATGCATCCCACAAATATCTTCCTCGCTCTGACACACACAGTTAGATACCCACAACCCACTCTTTCACCCTGCAACTGCAACCTGGTTTCTATTCACTTCTCAGAAGTATCTTTGTTTCTCCTTTTTTGTAAAACCAAAATTTATCTCAGCTTTCTAATATGGGTGGAGAAAAAAAAAACTGCCTGGAGTCACCAGCAAGACAAACAGTAAGAGGAAGTCCAGGTTAATGAGAAGGTAAGAAATAAAGAAGAGGGAGAGAGAGGGAGAGAGAGAATTAGCAGGAGGAGAACACCATTAGGGAGAAAGTGTGTAGTCATGCTGCAGGAATGCTGGAGGAGAGATGGCTGGCGTGACTGCCGCCATTTTTTACAGGCTTAATCAGAGACACCTGTCAGTGCGCGAGGCGGAGGAGTGGAGTGGGATAGTGTAGAGAGGGCACAAGTGGAGGTGGAGGGCCTGCTGTGCTTGGTGGAGCTGGAGTGCACATGAGGTTTATTTATTTTTCTCTAGAAGAGAAGAGGGAGAGGGGATGGAGAAAAGAGAGAATAGAGGCAGAGGACTCTAAAGAGGGCAAGGTGAGACCCATTCCTTCTTTTCTTATTTCCTGTTGCTGCTGTGTTGGTGACCTCTGTTCAGCAGGACATATCCTTATCATGGTGTAATTTCACTAGAAATAGTGTAATCTCATACTTGGACATTTCAGTCAAGGGTACTATGAAACACAGTTCCACTATCGAATTATGATTTCAGCATTTTATCTTTAATCTGGGTGTTTATTATGTTGTTTGTATCGCCACATGTTGAAGCATATTGCAGGTTTATACACCAATCAGCCATAACATTAACACCATGGTTATCAATTATATACCAGTAAACTAATGACAGGCACCTAAGACTGTGAAGAGCCATGGTCAGCCCCACAGAAAAACTGAGAAAAGCTGAAAAAAGAACTGCTGTTCACAATAGAAAGTCACCAGCACACCCAGTGCATCACAATCCGCCGCACAAAGGCCCAGCAGGCAAAGAGCACAAACCCGGCAACACCAGCCTCCAGACATCCCAGTAGTGGTGGCAGGTTTGGATCGTTTTAGTGATTCGGTTCTTTGAATCTCATTCATCAAAATGAACTAATCTTTTTTTTTTTTTGAGTCATTTAGTTCATTTCATTCTTTTGATCAGAAATATAATGAAATGTTAAAGAGCTCTAGCACATCTGCATACACAATTCTTGGTTATAGTTGCAGTAATAAAAATATTACAATCCAGCTAAGGACAGATTATGATAAACAAAATGAGCAGCTCACCTTTCACATCTTCTGGTCCGAATCGTTTGTTCACTTGTCACGTGACTCTCATAGACGCTATTGAGCGGTTCTTCTCATGAGTCTTCTAGTCCAAGTTGTTCGCTCTTGTGAATCTGTTGCACTGCATAGCTTCTATGAGAGGCACATGACAAAAGAATGAACACTTTCTGAGACTAACTCGTTCCATTGAGTCATGTTAAAGACTCTGTTCAAAAAGAGCGAATCGTTCATGAACGACCCATCACTACTTCCCAGGTCCAATCCCGATCGAGCACATAAGGGATGCACTAAACAAACAATTCCAAGGCATTGAGGTCGCAACCCACAGCATATAGTGAACAGTATGCCAAATCCACTGCCAATGTCCTTGTGCCAGAGACGACAGAATGCCCCTAGTGGTCTTGTGGAGTCATATCCCAAGGGACCAGATCTGTCCAAGTGGCCCAAGAGGAACGTGCACAATACAGGGCATAATATTATGGCTGATGAGTGTACATCTTAATGACTAAGCGTCATGACATACTGTACACACCCAATGAGCACACCTCTCACTGCATTTCTGAATATGACCGCATCCTCTTTATTTCTCATGCTTGAATCGGGTGATGTCACCATGCTCCTTTGTCAACAGAAGGATGCATTTATTTATGTTTGTGTGGATACATAATAGAAACCTGAGGAATGGAAGCACCAGCACAGAGAGATATGTAAACACTGGCACAGTTAGACTGGCTCAGTTTAAATAGGACAAACATTTATGCAGTAGAGTGAAGGTGAAATAAGCAAGCTTCTAGTTTGTTTATGTCCCCTGAAAGTCTATTGTGGAAGGGATTTGGTCTGCCATGGCAACTTTTAATGAGCTTGCTAATGTTTCTTCATTTGTTCCAACCAAAACTTCCTTTTTTACAGAGTGTGCAGAGTTTCACAGTACATTTATTTACATTCATTCATTTGGCAAGCACTCTTATATAAGCACTCAAAATAATCCAAGCATATTGCTGAGCAATTGAGAGTCATGGGCCCTGCCCAGGCAATCAGCAGTGACTCTCTAGCAGACCTGGGAGCTTAACTCACAAATTAGGAGCACAGACCCTTAAGCACTGAGCCAGCACTGCTGCTAAAGTAAGCTCTGATAAGAACATTGATGTCAGGTGTAGATTCACTCAACGACTGCTGGATGGAGAGGGCTTGGACAGGGATCAGTCACTTGGCTTAGAACCATTTTCCATCATTTATTTTTTCTCGAATGGACTATATGCACTGGATAATATGCAGATGACGATAATTATGGATATAAAGTAGTAAGCAACTGATAAATCAATTAAATGTGAACAAAGTTCTAGTCAGAACTAAAAGGCAGTCAATATAGCAACTATTTCCTGTGTGCTCTGATTAATGATTAGCAAGTACCGAGTAAATTTGGGTTACTGCTCAACCAAACTCTTGCTTGCATAATTTTTTTTTTTTTTTTACTATACTCTTACAAATGAAAGAGGCTTAACCCCTTAAGTTCCTAGTACCCATTGGCAGGTCCGGGTTTACATTACATTTTTAACCGCATACCAGTGTGTAATTCAACACCACTATCTGTATTTGTATCTGCATCCAATTCATGCTACAAATATTTATATCATTATCTGTATTTGAATGAGTAACAGAAGTAGCTATGGCCTCAAGCACAAGGAACATGTGCTTTATTTCTATAACAGAAATAAAAATAGTAGCCTAATTTAAACCACCATAACACTTTTATTAAGAATGATTGAACAGTCCCAATCTTGAGCTAAACAAATAATTAGTTTTTACTTTTGTTACTGAATAAGTCATATTACTTACACTATGCTGAATAACAAATTTCGGCTTCAAGGGGTTAATATAAACGTAGTGCTGTTTTGGAGGTTGTGACGTCACATTTTGATGTTTTCGGTGTTTACCGAGACCACAGCAAGTGTGATCAAACCTGACGAATGAGGACGTGTTTGTGTTCTATTTTGGTCTTGAAGAACTCCCCTCTGTTTCATTTCCTGTGCACATGACCTTATCTGATAGTTACCGTTGGTTAGTGTAGTCCCTCATCTGTCTGACAGCCCCCGCAAAGTCTGGTTGTGTGGTTATGTGTCTAATTTTTACGCACTTATATCAAAGACCTCTGTCCTTTGTCCTCGCATACCCCCTGTTATCAGGCTTTGAGGCCAGACTGACACAACCCTGACCTCCTTTTTCGACCTCCATAGACCAAAGCTCACAATCTTTGTGGCCCAATCCTGCTGGGATTATTTATCAGCAAATCTCCCTATTGCTAAACACCCTGGGGGCTTTTGTCACATTCTACTCGCCTATGCAAACGCACCAGTGAAATTTATTTTCAACATTTCTCAAATGTTTTCTTTACTTCCAATATGATCTGGCGTAATTGTTTCTAATTGATTTTTTTAATTATAATTATTAAATTGAAAGTTATCAAGAAGATTTCCCCATGAGCCGGGGGGCTTTCTTGGTACTTTCCGAGCCACTCTTACTCCTCTGCTGGCAGAACTGCTTGGTGTTAGATTGTTTGCCTACTCCAGAGTGCCATCACTGTGAGTCATCCAGTGAACCTGGGCCTTGAGAGAGTTCAACAGTCAACTTAAATGTTTCACAATGCATATATATTCTGTCTGTCTCTTTTTCTGTCTCTCTCTCTTTTTGTCTCTCTCATTTTGTCTTTCAGTCTGTCTGTTTGTCAATCTCTCTCTGTCTTATTCTGTCTGTCTGTCTCTTTGTCTGTCTTTCTCTGTCTCTTTCATTCTGTCTGTCTCTTCGTTGGTCTCTCTCTGTCTCTCTCATTCTGTCTGTCTGTCTGTCTCTTTGTTTCTCTATCTCTCTCTCTCTGTCTCTGTCTGTCTGACTCTTTGTCTGTCTTTCTCTGTCTCTTTCATTCTGTCTGTCTCTTCGTTGGTCTCTCTCTGTCTCTCTCATTCTGTCTGTCTGTCTGTCTCTTTGTTTCTCTATCTCTCTCTCTCTGTCTCTGTCTGTCTGACTCTTTGTCAGTCTGCTCTCTCTCTGTCGCTCTAATTCTGTCTGTCTGTCTCTTCGTTGGTCTCTCTCTGTCTCTCTCATTCTGTCTGTCTCTTCGTTGGTCTCTCTCTGTCTCTCTCATTCTATCTGTCTGTCTCTTCTTTGGTCTCTCTCTTTCTCTCTGTCTGTCTCTTTGTTGCTCTCTCTTTGTAATTGTCTTGATAAAACGTCTGCCCATTGCTTGCATTTGTAGCATCTCACAATCGAGTCATTTAGCAGCTTAATTATTTCCACATTTAGTAACTTGTAATGTGCAACTTCTTCTTTTCTCTTTTTTCAGCAGACGGGTAACAACAATTTTTCTAAAGCTAAAAGTGTGACTCCTTTCTCTCTATCTCGTTTGGTCTGAGCAGACCTTGTGCCAGGAAGTGAAATCATTTCCTGTTCCAGGATGGAAAGTTTCCTTTAAGTAGAAGACCCCTAGATTGTTTGCTTTTTTTTTTGGTACCATTAGATGAAAATTCCAACCGTCATTTAAAGATGGTCTGAAAGCAGGGTCGTGGTGTCACTAAAAAAAAACATGGTAAGTTTAGAATACGAGGACGCCCAAAAATCTGTGCGGGAGAATATAATACTATTGTTTTACAGTTTGTACTGTTTGATTTTTTTTACTACACTTTATTCATTTGAAGGCCTTAATAATTAACTTGGAGGTGTACATCAGTAGTGAATGTACGTATTGATGATTAACTCACTGAGGCTAAAGTCTCCTTTTCAGCAGAACACAATTTAAAAATGCAAATATATTTAGCACAGATGAGACGTACTTTATCTAACTGCAACATAGACAATATAGTTGAAAAGCTGCATCTATTAATATGGAACGTAACTAAAAGTGACTTAGTAAATGGTAAAAGAGTTGCGAGTCATTTTACATCAGGAATTATTGTTTTTACGATGTGATCTATCTTTGTTGATATTTATTTCCTAAGGTTATAACATTGAATCATCACTTTTTTCCAAGTAATTTAAAATGAAAGTGTGGTATATTGTCTCAGCAATAACCGAACACTTTGCATTGTGTAAAGAATCATTCCTTCCTCAACAACACTCATATAATTTGTGTCCTCAATGACAAATTCTCACAAGTCCTTTTATATGACTATTGAAACTTTAAGTAGTCAAAACAAAAGAGGCGAAGTCCATGCGAGCTTTCTTTTTGTCTTTAAGCAAACAGTATGACTCAAGTTGTATTTGCGCCGAGTCTGTTGCTGAGCTTAGACTGAGTCATGACTGGCCTGGAACAGTAATCCTATAGGAAGGGACAAATTGTTCCTTTTGACACAGTGCTTGTAAGTCAATTCTATTCTGCTTTTTTTCAGGCTTTTATGATGCAGATAGCTCCTGGAGACCTGAGAAACCTGTTCTTATTTGGTGAGTGAATATGAAAGCAGTATATTATGGGTCTTTGAGCTTGGGAAATGGAACATTTTTGTAATTACACATTTACCATCAGGAGTCTTCAGTCAAAAGCTGGTTGATGTTCCTCAAAAAATCTTTATACGCTATGAATTTTTGGTATCCTTCAATATTCTCCTTAAACAGCTAATATAACATTAAAACAGATATGTAACGTTTCTGGTTAAATGCAAATGTACCGTTTAGTTATGTCAGTAGCATATAAGATATGAGAGAGAGAGAGAGAGAGAGAGAGAGAGAGAGAGAGAGAGAGAGGTGGCAAAACAAGAGAAAATAACCTCAAAACATCCTGCCCCATTTAACAAATCTTCCTCAGTCTTAGTGGAACATGCAGAGGTGTTAAGAACATTGTCACTGCATGTACATGTGGATACATTTGCAACCCACAGACAGCATATGCATTTAACTCTTTCCTTAGCCACACCGGAATCTCCATCTCACTTTAATAAAACATGAACAACACCTACTAACTTTTGAGAAGCACTTTGTTGACAGGAAGTGGTTTTTCTTTAATTCTGCTGAACCTATACTTTTCCATCTGAAAAATGATATCAAAACATACTCTATGTCTACCTGCTTCAACTTTCCAGCATGGAGCACCATTTTCAATCTGACCAATACTCAACAATCAGGGTTCATGCTCTCTGTGTATAAGGACAGAGGCTCCAATTGTTGTTTAGTATTTATGTCATATATGTCTTGTCCTGTTTTGTAGTTTTCATTAATAAGTCACAGAAAAAAAAGAGGTTTTGGGGCTAGCCACTAACACCCTTCCCAATGTTGGCCTAGCAAACATAGCACTCTCTGGTCCCCTGTGTTTGTTCACGATGGTGATTACGGGAAAGGCCAGGATAAGTGGGTTTAAATAGAGCTTCCTTTGGGAATGGGTTAATGGTATGAGGAGGCTAAAAACAAATCCTAGGAAACAAGTAGTACTTTTACAAAAGTTACTCAAGCTGCAACTTCTTTAATGTCATAAATGTTCGCTTGTTTTACATTTTGAACTCTCCGTGATGGAATATTATGCGTTTCGCAACTGTTAGTATATGTGTTAGTACTGCAAGTGTTTTAATGTTGGAACAGCAGACAAGTCCAGGTGTGCCTGTGAGTATGTGTGTATAGGCAGGCTAGTGTTCGGGGGAGGGGGGAGGAGGTCAAATTGGTTTGGCTCGAACTGTAATGCAAATGCTAATAAAGTAAGCGGCCAAATTACCAAAGCTAAAATAATTTCCTGTAGTGGTGCTTAATATCAGCTATTTTTGCCCGGCCTTGTTTGTTTTGATGGGGGAGGAGTGGAGGGGTAGAAGGGGTCTGTGGACACATAATCCTCCCCTAAAAAGTGACTTATTTATGAATTCCAGCCCTGTGTCCCCCCCCTCCTTTCTCCCCCTGCAGGCCTCGAGAGAGAGCACAAGCCTGCCAGAAGTCATTGGCTGATGTTTACAGGACTGGATCGCCTATTTCCCATGGTGCCCTGTGATATCTTATTTATATAAGACCTGATATGGGAGAACTGAAGGGTTTATTTTGGGATATTCCCCATGGATGAATTCAGTTCTCCCATATCAGATTTGATTCCTTCAACTGGAACAAGTTCCTCTATACGTGCCACCCTCCAGGCTCTGGCGTGTTCCTGTGGTCAAAGGCCAGAGTTTAGTACTTCACTCAATTACCGAACATGTATTTATTTTCATTTAGAAATACAGCTGTAACGTCAGTGGTAAATGTAAAACAGTGCAATTGGACCATCCCTCTGTTATGGAAAAGCTAAAAGTATAGCAGCCTTTTGTCTACAAATCATGACATTATCGCTATTCTCAGTAGATGCGTTACTTTTGTTTTCGAAATCTGGATGGAATGCCAGCGAACATTTGAACATTTAGTATAATAAAATACAATATCTAGTCTTTGGATCTTGTTTCCTAAATGTTTGAGCTCTGAAGTAGAAATAAACAAAAACAGAACATATTTTCAACATTAAAGCAGCCATCTGGCTTTTATAACACCTTGCGTCATGGTGCGTGGCTCTCACCGCCACTCCCATCCATCCCCCATCTAATAGTCTGCTGCTCTTTCATTTTACTGGGTTCTCTCATGGCGTGTAATCCATGACAGACCCATAGTGGTAAGTATGTTCTGGCTAAAAAGATCAGCGAACTAATGAGCCCAGTGGTACTACGGAGGGAATTATGGGAAAGAGCTACGTGCTTCCTGGCTACGTCAACATTCAAGCCCAGATGTGCACTGGCACAGAGGTGTGAGTGTGTTATAATGCTTGTGTGTTTATGATTGTCTTGCTCATTGAGAAACTTTAACAGCCCCATCTCCAGCACAGTGTTCTTACTTCCAAGTTAGGAAGTGGAGGAGGTTGAAGTGGCATCTCCCCAGCAATGACATCTGCAGCAGAACTTTTTAGGCTTATGTTAGCTCGCGTTTCTCGTCCAGCAAATTTATGAAGCCTGGATGGATTCATTATGATTGGCTTGAAAACACCACGTTTCCCAAACGCATTGGGCAGCATTACTTCGACTTTTTCAAACTGAAATGGATCTCGTCTGAAATGTTTACTCAACATTCCCTGCACTCATTCAGCTGGGTTACAGTGTATTTAATTCGTACCAGAGCGAAGTCTCCAACTTTGTCATTTCTATAGTGGTTGAATATACAATAGTGCATACATTTCTTGTTTGTATGTCGAAGATACAATTAAAATACTCCTTTATATTCTCAGTGGTTTAGTGGTTAAACATATTCAATGATTCTCATCTCTAGCCTTCCATTGTTCTCTTTGTCCACAATCAACAGCAGCTTCATAGTCAGATCGGAGTGTTGTAGGTTAAATCCCAGCTTGAACTACTCTAATATTGTTCTGTGTTTAGATTTGGCTGCATTAATCTAATAAAAGCCAGCTATGAAAAGTAATCAATGTTGGCTCACTCACTGAGGAAATGTGATCTGGTTCTGATTAAACATTACACAACTAAAAGATTTAATTACATGTCATCAGAAGTGTTTTCTTTTAGACTGTTTTTTCCCCCTCAATTCCTTTTAGTACTTCTGATCTCATTGGTTTATATGGTTTTATTAAATGTCTGTCTGCAACTGGTGTATGACAGGGATGAAAAAAAGGAACAAAAAAAACTAAGAGGAACATATACATCATGTACTTCTCACATTTTATTCCTAAAAAAGACAGACAAGGTGAACCTTTATATGCAAACGTAACCTCATGTAGAACTGACACAATTACTATTAGCATGCAGTTACTACACCTGCCATCTCCAAAAAGAATTCATAGACATTGATTTATAAATAAATAAAACCCTGGCTTTGCAGTAAAAAAGCTTAGAGAATATGTTAAATGAATGAAGAGAAAATAATAACTAAAGGAGTTAAATAAATTACTCAGTAAGGTGGATCGGAGTATGCTCTAGTTGATGAATACAATAATGATGCTAGTACACATGCTGCTTTCTTAATCACTGTGCGAAAAACAGGCTTGGGTGGCTCGTGATCAGTTTCCTGTCTGGATGGAATTTTGTATGTTCTGCCTTGATGTTCCTGTGGGTTTTTTACCAGGTTCTCCAGTTTCATCCCACCTCAATAACATGTCAGTAGATTGATTAGCTATGCTAAATTGAACCTACAGTACATAGATGTAAATGATTGTGTTAATGTGTGTCGAAGTGTAGTGGACTGATATTCCATCCCAAATCTAACTGCTAAGTAGTTAGCTAATGCTTTAGTAGATGGTGGTTTTCAAAACAGGGGAAGTACAGGGCAGATATTGAGGATGTATCTGTGTATGTTTTGTTTTATTTATTTTATCATCTGTTGGTTTGTCCCATGTTCTCAGTCTCAGTCTTTCATAAGAGAAGTATGTAAGTAAGAGCATCAAATGACTTTTCCACAATAACAATGACAAAATTATTGCTGTTATCGCACAACAAAGCGGTCTCATCTTTCCTTTTGCCCGTCTTTCCTTTCTTGATCCATATCTCTCACTTTTCATTCCAGGCATGCAAAGACCCTGGATAGTCAGTCCCCCACAACATCGCTCCTGTATCTAGCTAGCAAAATTTTTACTGATGAAGGAAGTAACACATTCCTAGCATTCCCTAAAAAAAAAAAGTATTTCATATACTGTATTTACATATATATTTATATACTCTCCGAATATATATTTTTACATTCAATATGTCAGTCAATTTCAGAAACTTTTATCGGTGGCCGTCATGATGTTCAGCCAATGATCATAGGCATTTTGTATTTATTAATACAAATGAAAAACCTTGAGATATGGGATTTTTTTTGTTGCCAATTTCACCTTCCCATACGCCCAATGACTCTTGTGCAACAGTGTGCCCCAGGTAACTTCAAAAACCGTTGGTTATCTTTGCTCCGTTTGAATCTGGCATAGGATCCCAGTGTAGGCATGCATCAACAGAATTTTATTGCCTGGGGCTTAAAGAGTGATCATCACGCAAGCCTTACTTTCCACCAGAAATAGTTTGTAGGTGGCAATCATTGCTTCTTCATTGCAATTCATTGCCAAGAAAGAAGATCTCACTTTAAAGATGCTTTAAAAACACAAAGATATTTGTACATATTCCAATGCTGTGTTGTAATACATTTTAATGGGAGGTTTTCCATATGGTCATAAAGCAGTTACCAGTTTGTTGCTTCCAAATACTGTGAGCAATAGAGATCCAACTGGAGGAACAGGAACATAGAAGCTTCTCAACATATGAGAGAAATTCGGGAGAGAGAGAGATAGAGAGAGAGCAGATCCATTCATGTCAGCTTTAGCTTCAGGCCTCAGGGTTCAATATAAGTGCTGCAGTGGTTTCGGCAGTGGCTGATCTCGGTCCTTTTGTATGACGTAGTATGATTCGTTCTATTGAAATTTAATTTCAATCACATTTTACTGTCTTTTTTCCTCCCTCAAACCAACATGTCCGCATCAGTTTTGGAAGGATTGTCTATAAGATCTTCCCCTGAGGCAGATGACGCATCGAACAGATAAAGTGCTATGAATTGCACTTATCTGCAGTCTTGGCCTTTCACTAAATAGGCTCTAATGATCTTTATGACTCAGTGTAGCGTGAATTTTTTTACAATATAACCCATGACACAAACTAAACTTGTCCCAGCAAATGCAACACTTTTATGCACTTTTATGTCAGATTGAAACTTTGTTTGGACCAGTAGGTAAAAATGTAGAAAATTCTTATGTTTTTATTAACCATGAATCTGTAAACCTAAATAAATAATAATTATTATCATTATAACTTTTACATCTTAAATGTGTTCATATTCATAAACTGACAGTTATTTGAGGAAATAATTTGTAATAAACAAATTGCATGTGATTAATTTTATTTCTACCTTTTCAAGATCATGTTGAATTTCAATTCATGAAATAATCTATAATTTAGTATTCTAATTAACATAAAATCGGTTTGTAAATATGTACTGTAAATGCAAGGATTATTATTACTATCAAAGACCTAGTTTCTCACTTTGCTGTTAATCCTAGCATAGATCATATTACTGTAATTGGTTCATTCCTGGATCTAGACTTGTCATAAAAAACCCAGTTCTTATTGTACAGATTTCAGCACCTTCCTGCTGACAATAAGCAGTTTTCTACACAATGCTCGACTTTACTTTAGCTGATTATTAACTCCAGGTTTTGGGTTTCAAAAAGCTTACTCCCCAGGTTTAGTATTACATATTGAGTTACTTCTACATGCCTTACTGTCTCTGTCTTAATAAATGGAAGCTTAAATCTATATTCTACTTAATATTATATTCAACACTGACCATCTGCATTAGTAGATTTAGGTTCAGGATGAATTGAAAAGCAAACAAAAACTGAAATATGAAAGCATATTTATTTAACAGATATACCACTAAACTCCAAACCATAGGTTTAGCATTTCAGGTTGTGATCATAATACATACATGTTAGGACATACTTGGAAATAAAATGTTAAAGTTCAAGAGCGGAATCTTGTCCTTTCTCTCTTAGTCATGCTGCACATGACAATCTGTATGAAATTGTGCAACTTCCTCTCATTGAGAAACTGCAGTTACCAAAAATGTAACTTCCAGACCGTATAACAATTTTAGGTACTTTTTTTGTGCTGAAGCAGCAGAAAGTCTCAAAACAATGTTTCACTGCTCACAATTTAAACCATGTTTTGGGGTGGTGGACCAGAGGGTTTTGACAGTAGGGGTAGGGGTACTGGGGGTGGGATTAGTGTTTCAGGAATTCATTAATGTTGTAAATTTAAGAAACAGTTTTTTTTCTAACATGCTGATAATGATTTGTCTGGTTTATATAACAAACAAGCCATTTTATTTATTTATTTATTTATTCAATTCAGTTTCATAAACCTTAGTTTATGACACTGAATTTAATAAATAAAAGAGACTTGTTCATATACCATATACATTTGCAAACATACGCTCTCAATTGTCAGCCAATCAAATCTTATTACGCACATCAGACCATATTACATTGCACACCAATCTGACAGCTTGAGGAAAACCGTCTCCTTACTGTCTGACAAGACGTCACTGACGCTGACAGATAACTACAGATGTTACCAGGTCATCAGTAACTTTTGCAGTTTTAGCTTATCAAAGGCATTTTACACAAGTTTGCCTATGGTGTTCTTAACCATCCCTTAACTGTGATTGTTTTTAGTGGTTTATTTCCTCTTTTCTCCTCTCCTTTCCTTTTCTCTACTTCTCCTCCTCCTACAGTATCCCTCCCTTTTTCTACAATTTCCTCCTCTTCTTTCCTTTTATCTTTTTATTTTCTGCTTTTTGCTCTACTCTTTTCTACTTTCCCCAGCTTTCTACTCTTTCTACAGCTTTCTTGTCTTTACTTTTCCTTTCCTTTATTCCACTGAATGTATTCCAGCTGCTTAAGCTGTATTCCTCAGAGGAGTGTAAATTTCTAGGAGGGTTTTTTTGGCCCTGATCTCTTGCTTATATCATATCCAAATGTTTCTTCAGTGTTCCTCCTCCCATCTCTTTTCTCCCTTTCTGACTCTCTAGGTATTTATATTTGCAAAATTTGTGGTAAAGAGAGAAAAAAGGGAAAGGTAGAAGCAGTGTGTGTGTGTGTGTGTGTGTGTGTGTGTGTGTGTGTGTGTGTGTGTGTGTGTGTGCGCGCGCGCACGTATGTAAGACACTGAGAGGGCAGAGAAGGAGTTCTGAATTTATTTCTAGACAAACACTAAAACCCGTAGGGGTTCAAACTGTGCATTGCAGAATGTTTACCTTAATTCAAAATCAGGTTAAAACTCTAAAGATTTTAGTTCATTCTCTCAGTAAATTTATTTTATTTTCCCAATAGGTTTAGAACTCAAATTGACTAAAAACTGTAAGAGTAAATTCAGAAAGATGTTTATAGTTTGCTACAGTAAATAGATTATTACTTATAGTTATTATAAAGAGGCTATCAACAATGACTGTGTTAAATGACAAGTTAACAGAATCACTAGAAAAGATGCATTTCACAAAATTATTTAATAACCTGAAACTGGTAGAATCCCACCTTGTGTTAACAGATGTTGCACTAATATATACATCTATCACCTATAAGCTATAAAATTTATTTTCCTATATATATATAATGTTTTTTAAATTGTCATATTCATAAATATATGTGCTAGGCAAAATAATAATAATAATAATGTTTAGATTTAATTGGATTTAATAATCAGCCATTAGGATTTAAATAAGCAAAGATTTAAGAGCTTTTGATTGTATAAAGACTGCAGAAATCAATATCTTTTAACCCTAACTAATGCAGAGAGGATCTTCTTTCTTAAACAACCATGTCAGAAGAAGAAGATTTCCCTTTGAGTGTTTCAGAAGGGTCAAAATATTCACCTGCATCAAGGAAAGAAAAGAACTAAGGAGATTGCTAAAATAACTGGAATTGGACATTTAAAAACCTTCTAACGCATTATTAAAATAAAATAAAAATAATGCTGAACCATCAACTTTGCAGAAAAATTGTGCATTAAAAATATCATGAATGACCATGAACAGAGGTCACTTAAACAACGTTTTGTAAAGTTGCATGGTATAAAAAAATCAACAGTAGAAATCGATTTGATTTTGATAAATCTTGGCATTGTCATCCTGGGATATGGCAGTGTCATCAAGGTAAGGAAAAAATGCATACATAAATACATAACCTGGTACATTCAGGTCATCAGCTGACTTTCATTGACACAATGTTGCTGAGCCTACAGTAGACCTGATGAACTGAAGCAACCCCAGATCATACTGTAACACTGCCTCCAGAGACTTGTACTGTGGCCACTGGCATGAGAGATGCATCACTTCATGCCCTTCCCTTCTTACCCTGATACACCCATCAATCTGGAATAGGTTTAGGCTGGACTCATCAGGCTACATGACCTTTTTCCATTGCTTCAAAGTCTAATCTTTTTGCTTTCCAGCAAACACTGGTGGCTTTCATATGACTATACCCAATTTGAGTAGCAATTTCCTTAGTTGCTTTTTTAGCTTAATGCAGTCCAATAATTTGATCCTTCTGAAATATGATTTTTTTTGGGGGGGTTGGGGGGAGAGGTGTGGTATTTGGGTGGTCCCCATTAAACAAACATTTCTTTAAACAAAACCTGGAGCTTTTACTTAGGGTTAAAGTTACATATCATTATAATTCCCTTCATTAATATTTATGTCAAGGGAAGTTCGTCACAATTATATAATGTCAAACGTGTGTGTTGCTTATGTTTCATAACTATCTAAAACAACATCGATCTAAGAGAACTGCAGAACTGCCGCATGACATTGGTAGAAGTTCTGAGCATGTCTTCCTGTTGCATTCACATGCAGAACAATAAACACACATACTAGCTCTTGAGAGTGTGGCGAAACCAAGTTCCTGACCCTTGAGTTTGGATATTGCAAGGGAGTTGGTGATGACAGTGTGTGCTGTGTAAGGTCAAAGGTCAGGCTAGGGAGGGTTAAGTCAGATGCAGGGTGCTGATGGATAGTCTACAAGCTTGTGTGTGTGTGTGTGTGCGCGCAAGTATGAGCATATATGTGTGTGTGTGCAAGTGTGAGCATATATGTGTGTGTGTGTGTTTGGTCCTTGTCTCCTGCCTTGTTTTCCATACTCTGTCTCTATTCTAAACAGGAACCTGTTCTGCATCATGAGTAGCCATGCATAGTGATAAATATCTGTTGCGTGACACACTGATAAACTCTGTTTACATTTTATATGCCCCCCACTCACTTACTCACACACGCACACACACATACACACACACACACACATGGTGTAACAACCTTACTGCTGAGTCTGTTGTATGACCGACAAGTGTATAACTGGGGGGGGGGGGGGGGGGGGGTTTCATTTATTCAGCATGATTATTTTGTATGGCCTAAAAGAGATGATCCACACAAGCAGGCACAGCACAATAGCAAAGACACAACACCAGGTGAATAAAAGATGTCATAACATCATTTATAGCAATGTAGATAAGAATAAAGTAATAAAGAGTAATAAACTATCTACCATCAGGGGGAGAGAGTGAAAGAAAGATAGCCCCAGAGTATGAATCATGGGATCAAATTTAAATTATGGTATGTAACATTAGACATGTTATACCGTTGGAAAAGTAAGATATACAAGACAGATTTTCCCTTTGGATTTGATTTCTAGTTCAACCTAATGTGTAGCGCTTTCTTAGAAATAAATCATGATGTGCAGTGGTAGTACGTGGTGCTGCCTCACACTCTCCTCCTTAATAAATTTTTAATTTTGAGTAAGTCAAGCTCGCACTTTTAATACTAAAGAAGGATGATTTATGAACTGACTGAGTAGAGATTTCTATTTGATGAGCTGTAGGATTTCTAATAAAAAGGCTACAGTAGATCAGTGTGTTTATTGCTGGAAAGAAGCATACACTGCCAACTGCTGTTATCTCTGTGAACTGCATCCCTGTGTTCATGTTTATTGATGCACTTTACCACCAAGCCGTTATTGTTGTTTTTTTTTTTTTTTTTTGGGTAAATGAATAACAGATTACCACACAATAAACGTGAAAAAAAATGCCAATTCCAACACAAACATAAGCACATAAGCAATGTTATTGCCCTCTATGTTTAAGAACAAATCTACTTCAGTCATATATTGTTATTATTCTAAACATGAGATTTGCCTACACTGATATACCGATATTACGGTTTGTGACAGTTGGCATAGAGCTAAATAAAGATGGTATTGTGTTAAGCTCTGGTTTATCTGTTGCTCTGGAATACAAATGGAGTAGTTTGTGTTATATGGGTCACTGGCGGTTACATAAGGTTGATGGATGACTGATCGGTAGATAGCATATCAGGATGTGCTGAGCGTAGAGGGATTGCTGGAGAGAGGTGTGGATATGTGCCAGGTTTTAGGGCTATTGTAATTGAGTAAAGATGATAAGGAGGTCAAGTGGAGATAACTAACCTCAAATACAGGCCTAATGGTTTGGATAGATTAGGTGTGAATTAAACAGAATCTTGAAGCAGATTTAAGAGGGTTTATATATGCTTTAAGGAAACTTTATTGTTTAGTGAAGTTGTTTGAAAGTAATTTTTCCCTAATTTTGAACCTGTATGTTTTATAAATTCTTACACTTCTGCTGGCAGAATCTGCTTATCTGTTTACATCTTAGAATGGTCTCATTGGTCTCACTTCAATACAGACACAAAAACAGACAGTCAGAACTATGTCTTTTCTCCAGGACAGGACAGGTGTCCATGCTTGAGGTGCCAGGACAGCCCCAGGCCTGGCTCCGCTGCCATCCCTCACAGGGTCAGAGGTTAATGGAGGAGAGCTGAGCCTGCCTCTAACTGCATCTCAATGGATTTGGTAAACAGTACTGTTGTCACAGCAGATTAATAATGAGGCAGGAGCACTGCACAGGGGGCTAATAGCCTCTTCCTCATAGCCAGTGACGAAAAAACTACTTAGCACCACAGAGACAGAAAGGATACATGGGTTAATATTCTAATTACAGTACATAACATTAGATGTGGCAGATATATACACATCAGCATGACAACTTCGCAAAGTGAATTGTATACCATTGTTTATTAGTTATATACAAGTTAACTGGCAACAGGATCATTTACAACCACAGGGACCAAAGACCAGCCCACCTGGCCCAATGCCACAGTAAAGCCAATGTAGCTCAAACCACCAAAATACATAGCACATGGGATTTAGCAGGCAAAGAATTCTAGGTTGTTGATCTGGTCTCCAAACTCCCCAGATCCCAATCTGATCCAGCATCCATGGGATGTGCCAGACAAACAAACCCGATCAACCCACAGCACCCAAAGAACCCACCACATGTTATACCATTGGAAACGTAAGATATACACGACAGATTTACCCTTTGGATTTGATTTCTAGTACAACCAAATGTGCAGCGCTTTCTTAGAAATAAATCATGATGTGCAGTGGTAGTACTGTACGTGGTGCTGCCTCACACTCTCCTACTTCCTAATTTCTGATCTGTGTAACTTTAGAACCATAAAGTAAACAAGAAAGATTTTACCATTGAATATCTAATTAACTTTACCTCGCAGTGCTTTTTTCAGAACCAAACCATGGTAAATACCATTACATGCTGCTGCTTCCTAATTTCCCCTGTTCATAGCTCTAAGGCGTCATCTTAAGGAAGCAAATGCATGTCACTTGGAAACTCCTTAATGTCTCCAGGACAAAACTCCAATGATACTTCATTTATGTACAGGAAAAGTACAAACGTACAATCAGAAAAGTTAAACATTCAAATTTTACATTAAGGCTTTACAGGGCTGATCTCACCATTCAACACATTCTCACACACAAAGGGAGCTGTCAGTTGGGCAGGAGGGGGTCAAACCTTCTGCTTTCTTTTGCTAGCCTTCATTGTACAGAGTGCACAATGGGAATGAGACTTTGATCTTTAGGGGGCCCAACAGAAACACCCCATCTGAAGCTCTCTCTTTCTAAGCCTTGACCTTCTTCCCCACTACTCTCATCCAAAAGGGCAGCAGTGGAAATTATTAAATTAAGAAGGCGGGGTTGTGTTCGTTATGTAACTGTCATTTTAGGCCCCCAGAAGGAACTCTGTTTCTTATTTATTACATCACATTTTTTTTTGTATTTAATTTTCCTCTTACTCCATTACCCTAAGACAGGGTGGTTAGAAGTTTTTGGAGAAGTGACAGGCGGAATACAGAGTATTGGATGAGCTTAATGTTTTGGCCCAGAACACACATCAGCATAATTTCTAGTTATGTAGTCTTAAGACTGCATCTCTGACTGGCATTCCCAGGATATAGTTTGGCTCTCAGCACTGTATTCAGCTCCCCTCACCATCTTTTTTCCTCCTCCTCCTCTCCCTTCTCTTTAGTTTTTTAGGCCTCCAGCTGCTCTCACTTTCTCCTCCAATAGGCCAACGCTTCAGTGAGCCTTTACAGAGGCCATGCCAAATCTGCATTGTCTCTCCCGCATGGCTCTCTGCCAATACCTCGCCTGCTTTTCGAAAACTCGTCCAACTCAAACTCCCAACCCTTTCTGTTCTCCTTTCTTTTCTTTCCTTCTTTTTATCTTCTCTTTTCATTTGGGCTCCTTTATTTCCCTGGCTTTGCTTTTCTTTCCTCCCTACACCATGGAGCTAGTGAATTTTTATTGATGCTGCTGTAGAATGCCATTGTCTGAATGAATGGATGGAGTACAGGAGAGGCAGGACTGAGAGAATGCTGCTCTCACTCAACGAACAATATGTTTCCCTTGATTAACAGAGAATACACACACACATACAGAATTAGTTACTAATTCAGGTTGCTAGTCTATGCTTGTCACAGTATACCCCTCCCTCTTTCCTTAAGCCACCCCCATTTCTCTCATTCTCTCTCTCTCTCTCTCTCTCTCTCTCTTTTGCTTTTTCTTGGGTGTGTTGTAATGTATGCACATGGCCTATGGCCGTTCATGGCAGCAATGTGTAGAGAGCTAGATTGGAATGGATTGGTCGTCCTCCGAACATGCCTGCTCACCCCATTGCAACACAATGGTTAATCCCCTCAGGCCTCTCAAGTTAAATCAGTCACACCATCCTCCCAGAACATGGGGGAAGGATACCAGTACCCTCGGTGACATCCCTTTCACACCTGAAGTAAACACAGGTGACAAATGATAAATGGGCCTTCAGCATCAGGTTTCGTAAGTAAGGGAATTTTTTTTTAAGGGAACAGATAAAGACAGGCAGACACAAAAAACCCATATCTACCATTACAGCTGAGGAGACTCACCCCCCCCCCCCCCACCCCCCACTACTGAGCACTTAGTTTAAACCTAACCACAAGAACAAATATTATCCAGCCCCAGATTTCTCCTCTGTAGAGTTGAACTAGTGTTTTCAGGCTTTATCCTGTTTTCATGAACACAGTTCATCAGGATGACCTGCTCTGATTGAAGCCAGACGGCAGAACTCAGCACAAGGCTCCTCTCTCATGGCGCCTGACTCTCTGTCCCTTTCCTCCTTCTCTGTTAGAAAGCCTGGCTGGAGACCCTCACTGAGCAGGAAGTTCTGGGTTAGCTACACAAGCCAGGTCAAAACAGACATTTAGTTGCGTGTGTCATCCACTCTCTGCTGGTGGTCATGTTTTTGGAGCGACTATAGCTGTGGAGGAAGTTATATGACTGAAAACATCTTTTTCAAGTGTCCGTGAATGGTCTTCATGGTTATTGTGTCATCTGTGGACATTTTGCACTCAGGTTTGGTCTGTTTACAGAAACTCTGGGGCTTTAAAGAGGTCAAAGGTTGTCACTCCCACTCTGCCCTTTGAGTTTAAGGACCCCATTCATTATCCTGTGGTGTGTTTCCTGTCTGCCAACAGCTGGGTGATCAGTCAGCATTGACCTCCTCAACATGGATAATGTTGTCATCCACATAAGCCAGAGATCAATCTAATTAATCAAACTGTTTTAAACATACTGATTAAAAGTAAAGTCTGCCTGTTTTTCTTCATTTTTTTCTGTTTTCTCAGTCATCTGGTTTCGAACTGGCTTTTTTTTTTGCCAACTGTCAGAGTCTCTGCATGTGGCTTAGATGCTTAGAGTCAAACAACACGTTCATGGTGTAGAATATCATGGCTTTCCTATTGGAGGCATGGAGAGAAACTGTTTCATTTAATCCCCCAGACTTATCCAGCAATAGTCCCTCTGTTTTTAATAGCAGTCAAGCCCAGTTTTGTTACTGTACTTAGTTGAAAAAGATAGAGATATGGTAGGTCTAGCATGGAAGCACAAAAGCAGCAAGGCTCAAGGCCAAACATCACCTAACCCCACCCTGGAGAGCTCTCAATGGAGCTGTAACTAGAGACCCATGCTACAACCCATATTGTACACACACACCGCACACATGCACGCACACACACACACGCACACACACACATGTCACAGGAATGATGTATGCACCTCTCTACCTCAATAAATAGATATGTAAACATTATGCTTTCATATCGATATACATCAAACAACTACAACACAAGTGAAAAATTTGTATATAAAGTATAAAATTTTAATTTGAATAATGTTGCTTATTTCATTAAAATGACACCTGTCAAGAAGTGGAATATATTAAGTGAATAGTCAGTTTTAAATGAAGAGAACAGGTTCAGAAGCTGATGTGTTGGAACCAGGAAACAAGCATCAGGACTAGGAATAAATAGTGATCTGAATGACTGGATTAGGGCATGTCAAAATGGCAGGACTGGGGTGGGGTATTCAGAGTATGCAGTGGTTAGTGCCTATTAAAAGTGGTCCAAAGAAGGATAACCAGTGAACCTTCATAAAGAGAAAGCACTAGCCTCTCTGGTCTGATCCCACAGAAGAGTCACTGAAGCACAAACTTTCAATATGAGATAATGCTGGCTATGATAGAAAGAACATACATCACAGCTTCCTGTGTATGCGGCTGTATGAGCTGCAGACAAGTCAAACTGCCTATGCAGACCACTGTGCTTTTTTCACGAGCACCTACAATGGGCATGTAAGTATCAGAAATGGAACACAAACCAATGGGAAAAGGTGTGTCAATTAACCGGGGAGGTGATGGCGCCAGGATACATTGTGCGAAAAAGGAAAGCTGGCAGAGGCAATGTGATGATTTGGTTAATGTTCAGTTGGAAATCCTGTGTTCTGACATTTACGTATATGGAACTTATTTTGACATGTACTTCCTACTCAAACGCCCTAAGTGCACCCTTCCAGGTATACAGTTCCACACTGCCACACTGCAAAAATGTTCAGGTACATGACAAAGAGTTCAAGGTGTTGACTTGGGATACAAATTCCCCGGACATTAATCTGATCCATCTGTGGGATGTGCTGGATAAACATGTCCTAACTACGTATGGAGACCCCACCTTATAATTTTCAGACTTCACACCTTCAGAGGTCTTATAGAGTCCATGCCTCGAGGGCTCAGAGCTGTTTTGGCACCTACACAATACTACCCAGGTGGTTTTAATTTTACGCCTTAATGGCGTATATGTCTGTACATTTATGACCACATGCACACAATTTTTAATATCATTAAAGATATAGTATATTGCACGGAGTGCTTTATCTACTAGTGTTCCATCAATCAAAAATACCTTTACAGGAAGCCACCACTTAAGGACTAGGGTCATCGCAAAGTTTCAGACATGACAAAGCACCTATTCAGTTTCACATTTTTGCCAATCAAGAGATTAACCTCTTCTGCTCATTCTCACTGAGTCAAAACCTGGTCAGTAGCTGGGGGCTATGTTGGGGATTGTGGCTTTGCTGGCCAGTTATCTGAAGCTAGTGAATGACCAGTCGTCAGAAAGGATTGACCAGGGCCCATTGGGCACAGTGAGATGTTGACAAGGGTCAGATGGGCCAGGAGCAGGGTTAATAGCTGACCCAATCCTAGAGTTTGCTTTCCTGTGAATGGCTGGTCTTTAATGTGTGCCACTCATTACTGTGCCTCCTGCTGCTCTGGAACAGAGATCTGGTGTGTGTGGGTCTGTGTGGCTCTTTGTGGATTTTACTGATGCTCAATGAATAGCCCATTTTGTGACAATGAGGGCGAACACAACAGCAAATCAAATAATGATTGACCTGACTATATCAAAGAACCACTTGAGTTTGGGTTAAACTGGGACACATAACTCCTTTTGTCTCATTCTGTCAAGTCTTCTTTCATTAGGAATAATGCCTGTTGAAGATCATTCCGCACGAAGAAATGTGTTAAAATAACAAATGGGTGTTCAATAGTTTAATTTAGAACGTTATGTTCTGTTATTATTGCAGTCTGCTTTTTTAATGTTCTTTTATGATCAAGATGAAACCAGAACTTTGATGTGTATTAGGTGTATGTCTCGTTGGAATTCGCTGCAGATTAGTTAAATTCTCAAAAGCCTTGAGATGAGGTACAGTAGTAGGATTCTGTGCATATTCTATGTATCTATACTACATTAGATGTGTAATAATGGAATGCTGACGACCAAATAAACTAACTTATGCGAGTTACTGAAATATTGTTAAATATAGTGGAAAACATCAACTCATCAAGTCTTTACCACTACCCGAACTCACATGCACATGTTTCACTGTTTATAAAAATCACAGGGGTTCATCATTCATTTACAGAGGTGGAAAGAGTAATAAAATTTTGTACTCAAGTACAAGTACTGTTACTTCAGTGAAATTTTACTTAAGTACAAGTAAAGTTACCCTTATAAAAATCTACTCAAGTAAAAATAAAAAGTAGCTCATTAAAAAATGTACTCAAAGTAAAAGTTACCGAGTTACTTTTTTATTTTAATTTTTTTAACAGCGGGGGTGGGTTGAGGCATTCTAGCGTAGTTCAAAAAAGATGAGTAGATATAAATCTCAAACTAGTTGTTTTTAACTGAAGGAACACCTTTGCATAATAAAGCTGTTGTCTTTCTTGTGCTTGAAAATCAAAGTGGTCACTTAAATATGGTGTTACGTCCCAGTCTAGGGCCAAACAGCAAAAGAATGGTTCAGGGTTCTATTTTAAACTGTATGGAAATGGTGGTATATGGCAGAAAGAACTACATCCAATCATTAACTGAAATAATGATGCTTGTATATACAAACACACACACACAACAGGAGGAGGAGGATCAGATTCAGGGTGGACCCAGGCCAAAATAATAAACAAAATGGTATTTATATTTAGTAGCTAGATTACCTGCAAAAAAAAAAAAAAAAAAAAAAACACACACAAACAAAAATACAGTTACCTTCCCGGACTCCCTAAACCAAAAACAGTGAAATTATCTACAAATATATACAAAGACCAACCAAACCAAAGGGACAAAGCAATAATCAAAGTCAATTGGAAGCAACAAGTCAAAACCGGAATACACAACCAAATGTCAAAACGCCAAAATCACAACCTCTTTCATCTTTCCCGCGTCTCTCTCCGGTTTAAATATGGTCGCGCTAGTCGATGACGTCACTCAGGGCGGAAGCGACCGTGTGGAAGGTCAGGTGATGCCGATGTCAGAAAACCTGGAGTGGAGTCTGGAGCGGCGCGCGACCAGGACATGATACACACACGCGGCGCAACGGAGCATTTATACAAAGCATAATATTTTTATTATTTTATATTTTCATTCATTTATTTTTTACTCAGTAGCGAATATGATTTAAAATGTAGCGAATTACAATACTTCAAACAAAACATACTTAAGTAAAAGTAAAATTACAGATTTTTAAAACTACTTTAAAAAGTAGAAATACACAAAAAAGCTACTCAATTACAGTAACGCGAGTAAATGTAATTCGTTACATTCCACCTCTGTTCATTTATCAATCATTCATCAATTACGTTTATCAGCTATGCTATACTACAAATTGAGAAATTTCTCAGATTTTCTCTACTAAAAAAGATAACTGCAAGGCAAGCACAGCCTATAAATTATTCACTCTGAAAGTAGTGGTTTCAAACATAGTCCTCATATTACTGAGAAAGTTCACTTCTTCCACATATCCCAGCCCCCAGGTGCTCAGTTTTCTTGATTTTTTCACATTAACATGGGCTTCGGAGATTGGATACAGCACAAAATGTGGCTTTTTTCAGAGTCCGCAAGGACACTAAAGAGCACAGACAGTATGACGAGTGGATTTCTAGTTCAATAGTACAGCCAAGTTGATTGTGCAACCAGTAGGCTGTCTGAGCGGATTTCTTTTAAACACCATACTTAATGGTATTATAAGATAAACCTTTGTGCCTTTAAAATGCAGAACCTTGGGAAATATCAATAAACAACTATTTATGTTGATAAACCCTTTAAATGTTAACTATCCACCAGTAGGTGTCGGCTGTAGCTCACTAGTTGTTGTTGTTTTAATTATTTGTTGGATAACTAGCTACAAAATTGTAAATTAGTCGTGGAAATAGGGCAATGTTGGGATTCAAACCACCAGTTTTCCACTGATGCCATCACATTGAGAGTTACAGCACATGGAAACATACGTGACCAAAACTCACCTGGCAGCATAGCAGAGCACAAGCTGAACTACTGGAAACAAATGAGCAGCGCATAAAGAACATTTGTTGCTCTGAAATGTCTAGTTAACTAAAATTGTGTGCGTGTGCGTGTGTGTGTGCGCACATGTGCTTTAGTGCTCTGATATTGAGTTAGGCTGCATAAGAGAGGAAAGATTATAATCTGTTGTCACCAGAGCCCAGGCCCTAAACTAAACCTGGATCTAGTTTCTGGACTGTTATTACAGCTGCTCCTGCCGTGAGCAGTACGAATCTCAACCTACTTCCTCCTTGAGAAGGACACCTCCAGCGTCCACCTACTTGGGTTGTCACCTTTAACCTTGAGGTCAGTTGCTCTCAGGTCTTTGTTAGTGCTGTTTTGTTTCTAGCTTTTCTAGCTCTGAGCTTTCAGGATTCAGTCACTGCTGTCAATATCACTGATCTGCTCAAGATGAGCTGATTAGAAGGCCAGAGTTTTCTTCTATATGATTCAAAGAGCAGGCCATAGGGTCAAACTACTGACAGCGATGAATCCATCGAGAGATGTAATCTAGTTAGATGATCTCATGTGTGAATGAAAACATGACCATGCATTCATTTGTGTGTGTGTGTGTGTGTGTAATTACAGGTTGCAGGTAATGTACACCCTCAGCCACTCCCCATAGAAAGCCTGTGTTTTTCGAGCCTTGTTAATTAAAATGAGTTCAGGAAGGGTTGTGCATTAACAATGGCACATAGCTGAACTACTAATCAGTGCCTTACAATCTTGGAATGGTGCCAATTAATTTCAGACGATATTCTTTCACACAAAAAAAAACATGCCAAGAGCTAAGACACCGTATTGGTGCTGATTTAATTTTTCTATGCTATACATATAATACAGAAAATGTGTGTGTCAAAGAAACAACTTTACGCAACATGGAAGTAACCGATATTTTTCAAGTATCTATCTATCTATCTATCTATCTATCTATCTATCTATCTATCTATCTATCGTATATACTCTCTATATATAGTACCGTTCAAAAGTTTGGGGTCACTTTCTAACTCCATGATGGTTCCTGATTTTTATTTCTTTCTACATTGTAAAGGAATGCTGAAGGCGTCCAAAAAATACATTAATCTCCTTTGAACCGTTGATATTGAGATGTTTCTGCTACTTCTGCTCTGTAAAGACTTCATATCGCCTCTAATCTGAGGTGCTGTTAATTGGTCATTTTTCAGGCTGATAACTCTAAATGAACTTCTCGTCTGCAGCAGAGGTAGGTTTTGGTCTCGTCCTCCTGTGATGGCCTTCATGAGAGTCAGTTTCATTATGGTGCTTGATGGATTTTGTAAATGACAATACTGTTCTTGCAACTATTACAGAAAGGCTGACCTCTGTGTCTTAAAATAACAACTAACTGTTGTTTTTGTTGTTGTTACGTAATTACCTAATTCCATATGTGTTATTTTATAGTTTTGAAATCCTCAGTATTGTTGTAGAATGTAGAAAATAAATCACTAAACAAAAACAAAGAAATTTGCAAGTGACCCCAAACTTTTGAACGGTAGTGTATATATATATATAGCCTAATTAATTTTGGAGAGATGAGTTTATATGTGTTCCAAAAATGGACATTTTTCAGCAATTTACTGTCTCTCTTCAAGGAAAAATAATTTAAAAGTCAAATTTTTCATATTTATTAATGAGTATTGATACTAAAATTGGTGTAAGCTTCTAGAAGCATATGACCTTTTCAAACCTTTTATGTATTTAAATGTTTAAATGAATGAAATTAATCTGAATGAAATTTATATTTATGTTTATATTTATTTATCAATTAAGATCATTAAGTGATTAAAATTAAGATTTTAAGGTATTCCAGTGTTTAAGCTCCTTTGACAACATTCGACATGTATAAAAAGAAAAGAAAAAGGAAAATATAAATAGGATAAGTGTTAGCAAATTATTGTATTTACAAAGAACTTCACTAAAGCATCCAGTGTTCTTCAAAAACACAGTTTGTTTGCAGAAATGCTCATCAAATCCCTGAATGATCGCATTTTGGCTTCCTTAATAAGTGAATTTTTGATTAAACAGATTTTCTATTCATTTCTTGTTAAAGGGGAAATGTACCAAGATTTCTGTCTGCAAGAACGACACATGCAACAGATGCAATACATAAACATTAGGTTGCACAATTGAGTTTTCCTTTAATTAAACAGTCTAGCACGCACTGAGATCAGCTCCTGGATTAAAGTTCAATTCAATTCAATTCAATTCAATTTTATTTGTATAGCGCTTTTAACAATTGACATTGTCTCAAAACAGCTTTACACAATCAAAAGAATTATTTAAGTTTGTATGGAATGTGAATGTGTATGAATCAAAATGTTCAGATATTCCCTGGCGAGCAAGCCGAGGGCGACAGTGGCAAGGAAAAACTCCCTGAGACGGTAATAGGAAGAAACCTTGAGAGGAACCAGACTCGACAGGGAACCCATCCTCATCTGGGTGAAACAGATAGCAGGAAATGATCTGCATTTATACAGTGTTAAGTGTTAGGTTCAGCTATAATAGTTGATGTTAATTGATGTTATAATACTTGATGTAAAATGGAGTCCAGTAGTTATTCGAGACTCAGATAGACTTGTAGAAAGTTCCAGTCCTGAACTATCGAATTGTCAAGTCCTCAGAGAAACAGCTGACAACACCAGTCGAGGCCAGAACCATCTTCTAAGTATAGAGAATCATCCCCAGACACCAGACGCATCCTAAAGAGACACACGGGGCATCCATGCGATGAGACCTCCAACCAGAAACCGGGCACCAGGATGGATCAGACAGGTCCGAAGGGCAGAGGGAGTCTGGATCACTGGCAGCTCAGGAACCACATGTGTAGCTCGACAGAGAGAGAGAGAGAAAGAGTGAAAGGGGGAGACAGGGGGAGAGAGGAAAGAGAAAGAGGGGGAGGAAGAGAAGAGGAGGAGAGATTGCAATTAGGTATGGTCACAGTCACAATGTCTAACGTGAATGTATATTTACTGTAGAGTGCAAGCAGGGACTCCGGCAGGACTAATTATGACAGCATAACTAAAAGGGAGAGCCAGAAGGAAACACAAACATGAGGGCTCCCTGAGATGTAAAGCAAACAATCACCTCACCGTCAACAAACCTGAGTGATCAAATGAGACTGAGGAAGACAGCATCTAAACATACCAGTTCACCATAATACTCTACGTCCATGAGTCCCCCAGATCTGCTCCTTTACCTTATGGCAAATCTATTTATAAAATGCTTGGTTAAATAAATAGGTTTTTAGCCTAGACTTAAACACTGAGACTGTGTCTGAGTCCCGAACACTATTTGGAAGACTATTCCATAATTTTGGGGCTTTGTAAGAAAAAGCTCTGCCCCCAGCTGTAGTTTTCATAATACGCGGTACTGATAAGCAGCCTGCATCCTTTGACCGAAGTAGGCGTGGCGGATCGTAAGACACTAGCAGTTCGCTCAGATACTGCGGCGCGAGACCATTTAATGCCTTATATGTCAAGAGTAGTATTTTAAAATCAATGCGAAATTTCACAGGGAGCCAATGCAGTGAAGATAGGATAGGGGTGATGTGCTCATATCTTCTGGTTCTAGTGAGGACTCTCGCTGCTGCATTTTGGACTAGCTGAAGCTTGTTTATGCACCTAACTGAACAACCAGACAGTAAGGCATTACAATAGTCCAACCTAGAAGTGATAAAAGCATGAACTAGTTTTTCTGCATCATTTAGCGACAATATATTTCTTATTTTGGCGATATTTCTAAGGTGAAAGAATGCTATCCTGGTGATATTATCTACATGAGCTTCAAATGAAAGGCTGGAATCTATAATCACGCCGAGGTCTTTTACTGTTGCACTTGGCGGAACGGAAAGGCCATCTAAAGTTACGGTGTGATCTAAGATTTTACTTCTAGCTGTATGCGGTCCTATGACTAGAACTTCTGTCTTATCCGGATTAAGCAGAAGGAAGTTAATTAGCATCCAATTTCTTATGTCCTGCACACATTGCTCAACTTTAGTAAGATGGTTTTTCTCATCAGGTTTTGTTGAGACGTATAGCTGTGTGTCGTCAGCATAACAATGAAAACTAATACCATGCTTACGGATTATGTTGCCCAGAGGAAGCATGTAAAGGGAAAAAAGCAGTGGGCCTAAAACTGAACCCTGCGGAACGCCAAACTCCACTAGAGAACATGCAAAATAATCACCATTTAAGTCTACATACTGATAACGATCGGTCAAATAGGATCTGAGCCAGGAGAGGGCTGTACCCTTAATTCCTACTAAATTTTCTAATCTGTGAAGAAGAATAGCATGATCAATGGTATCAAACGCTGCACTGAGGTCGAGTAATACAAGCATAGTTACACAACCCTGATCAGAGGCCAATAGGAGGTCATTTACTACTTTAATGAGTGCTGTTTCTGTGCTGTGATGAGGCCTAAATCCTGACTGATACAGTTCATGTATGCGATTTCTATGTAGATATGAGCATAGCTGCTCCGCTACTATCTTTTCCAGAATCTTAGAGATAAAGGGGAGGTTTGATATTGGCCTGTAATTGGACAGCTGACAGGGGCCAAGGTCAGGTTTCTTAATTATTGGTTTAATAACTGCTACTTTAAAAGATTTTGGAACATAACCAATGCTGAGTGAGGAATTAATTATTCTCAACAGCGGTTCTGTTATTACTGGTACTATCCGTTTAAGAAAATGTGTCGGTATAGGATCTAATATACAGGTTGATGAATTTGCAGAAGAGATGAGTGAAATTAGTTCATTCTCTTCAAGAGGAGTAAAGTATTCTAGGTTTGAATCTGACATGGCTAGGTTAACATCAGTATCAATTACATTGTTTGGTTTCAAAGCCTCAATTTTATGCCTGATATTTACAATTTTATTATTAAAAAAGTTCATGAAGTCCTCACTATTGCATGATGTTGTTGTGGAGATTTCTGTAGTGGTCTTATTTCTGGTTAATTTGGCTACGGTATTAAATAAAAATCTAGGATTATTTTTATTTTCTTCTATAAGAGTGGAGAGATACGTTGATCTAGCTACACTAAGAGCTTTCCTATAGTTCAGGATGCTCTCTTTCCATGCTAAAGTCCATCTCAAAGAATTGTGATGTCTCTAAAGTGAAACATGATATAAATTCCACCAAATTGTATCTGTGTCACTTGAGCCAGTACCAAACCGCATCGAGCTATTAACATTATCTGGTTATGCGCTGTTGAATTACAGTATGTTGAAGTTATTTTCTTAACTGTATTTTTGCATAGCAAAATAAACCCGCAATTGAAAGAGGTTTTTAATCTGATAAAGTTGCATTGCAGAGTCATGAGGAGTCAACGAAGAAGTCTGTAGCCAGCAAAACATTTATACTGGGAAAATAAGACTTTTTTTCTTTTCCTCTCTGCTATCTGGAGTGTTACAAGCTGTTTGTCTTTCCATCCTCTCGCTCTTTCTTAGGTCAGAGGCTAAGGTGAAGATGCTCATTGTGTTCCGGTCTTGCATCTGTCTTCATTTTATTAACTGTTCGGAGCATCCTTAAACCCTGGATCATTTCCACCCAACAATTCTGTATACACACAAATAACACACACATGCACACACAAACACACACACACACACACACACACACACACACACACACACACACACACACACACACACACACACACACACACACACACACACACACATGCACACACACACACACACACACACACACACACACATACACACGCCTCAAAATGTGCAATCATATATATTTATTTGTCTGCATTCGGTTGTCATACATTTCTGCATTTTCTTTCATTATTTTATGAGAATATTGTAGATGATGCCTGAGTTGTTTTTAAAAAAAAAAAATTTATTTTTGGATGTTTTGTTGGCCTTTGAGATATGGACCTGTTAATCTCAACAAAACACTATTGTTTTCTAGCCATACTTTAAATAGACCTTGTGGTTATCAATATGGATAACGAGTAAAATGAAAACATGAGTTGTGTATGTAGACCGAATAGACATTCTGAATGGACTAGGATTATGAGGATGATGATGTAAGAAATTCATAATTAAAGAGCCAGATGTAAAATGAGAGCTTTAGAACTGCCCTACAAGGTCAGGGATAAAAAAGAAGAAGAGGAAGAAGAAGAATAGAAATGAGAATGTGTGTGAGGGAAAGAAAGCGAGTGCTCTGATCAGTGGTTTGGCTGAACTCGCCATGAACCATGACAAATTTATTTTCTCCAGGGTCTTTCTCTCTCTCAGAGGGAGCCAGATATACATATCTCTCTCTCTCTCTCTCTCATATTCCCTCTCTCTCTCTCCCTCTCTTTCTGCCTCTGGTGGCACAGGCATAGACATGAATGATGCAAGCAGGAAGACCAAGATTCGCTGAGGTTGGGGGCTTGTTTTTGAGGCCCACAGTTGAACTATGTGTCCGCACTATAATCTACATATATCTTGAGTAAAAACTCTCATGCAGCTGAAGTCTTGCTTCATCCGTCAGACATCCCTGGCTGAGTCGACCTGATAAACTGCAGCCTAGTGTATAGACTTGGGTCAGAAATAATCTCAATGTATTAAGCCATAAGTATCACCTTATATTAGAGTACGTTTGGGGAAAGGGCTGCAGCAATGATGTATGTGTGGTTAACACGGTGTAGGAGAAGGAGAGAGAGCAGTTGTGCTGTAGGTTCTGGGTGATGGATGTTAATAGAAGAATGCCGAAAGAGCCGCCGCACCACATTCATAAATATGTTAAGTAGGTGAATAAAAATGCAGGTACATGATATGGCTGGGGAATGGAGAAGGCGTGCATGCTTTTGTATGAATGTTTGTATATGTGTAAGTTTAAACTCTGTCTGAACTCTGTCCAGAGTCGTACTCAGACTGACTTTGTAGTGTGTGTGTGCATGTGTGTTCGACACAAGAAGAAGAGTGGAATTTTTAGGCTGCAGTAATTGCATGCATATAAATGTGTGGCAGTCTATTTAAATGAGATATTTGAAACACAAAACATGATGTTGGTATACCAGAGATGATTGTAGCAATTCATATGCGCTTTAAGTATTTAATGACTGCAGTTACTTTTTTACTGAAGTTAAATATGTAAGAAGAATAAAATTAATAGATTTACTATATATAATGATGACATTAGTATGTTTATGTTAAACTCATTAAATTAAACACATTTACAAACTTGACTTTTTTTTTGTACAATTGACATAATATCAATATGTTACCATGTTGACAAGCTATATGAGGCCAAATTATTATTTGTGTGTGTGTGTATCTCTCTCTCTCTCTCTCTGTTTCTTGGTTACTTTCTCCTACACCGCACAGACCCCACACACACACACACACACACACACACACACACACACACACACACACACACACACACACACAAAGGGAAAGAGATGGGGAGAGAAAGAAAGAGAGAGAGAGAGAGAAAGACACCTCCACTCCTAGGGGCAGTGAAGTATTTGAAAGAAGCTGCGGTTTATCTAAAAGTTCAGATGGCTCCACCCAGCTGAGCAGAAAGTGAGGATCTTTTTACTGAACTAAAGAGAGGTATAGGCCTCCTGCAGGACAGCCACAGGGCCGGAAAGCTTCAGCAAAATCATTAATTACTCTAATGACTAGTTTGGCCTCCTTACTTTTTCATTCAGCTTGTAAAAGAGGAAGGTGGGGCTGCACAGTCACTCACACACAAACCCTTAGAGGCACAGATACTGTATGCAGAAGTAGAGACAGGCAAGAACATGCTGACAGTCGTGTAACCCTCCAACATGTACGTGCACACACACACACACACACACACACACACACACACACACACACACACACACACACACACACACACACACACACACATACACACACCAGAGACCAGATGAGTTCTTTCTTTGCTTTCCCAACTTCTCACTGTATGTATATAGAATTGTGCCAATAGAGTTAAACTTAAGCATGATGGTCATTTCTTTGTTGCTTTGCTAAGAGTTTATCGTTCCTTGTTGAGAGCAGATTTCCTCCCTTTTTTTTGTAGAGTGCCTTCAGAATGGATTAAAAACACAATAATTATATCTCTCGCTGTTGTATTGCAACATCAAATGTAAGCAGATCAAATCATGATTTTTGTGTGTGTGTGTGTTGGGGGGTGGGCATTTTCTTTTATTCACTTCATTGCTGATTTACATTAGCTTTCCAGCTTTATATGCAGAATGTTGATGAATGGCAGTTTTCAGGTAATGCCAGACAAATTTATAACTAGATTCTATTCTAGTTTTAACTTACCTGTTCCAAAACAAAAATCCTTTTTTTATTTTATTTATTAAAGCCTTTCCTTTGTATTTTCTCTGTGCTTTAGCTAAAATATTTTCACCTAAATACAGATTTCTGGATGACTGAACCAGATTTTCCTAAACAATTTGCTTATATTTGGTTTCACCCATGTTGCTTGTGATGGCAACACGATTTTCAGTTCATCCTGCTAAAAAGAAACCCTACATACCCATGCTACCACCACCATGTTTCATCACATGAATGATGTTACCTGGCCTGTATTTGGTTTCCTCAAAACATTATGCATTGTCTTTGTACCAACTCTAGTTTCATTACAATATCTTTTTCCAAAAACACAGTCTTTCTCAGAAGTGGCTTCCTTCTGGCTACTCTACTATTAAGACTGGATTTAAGAAGACCTAATATTGTCTGCACAGGCTCTCCTATTTCAGGCACTGATCTCTGTAACCCTTTCTTTCATTGTTGAAGCTGGACTCTTGGACACTTGTCAAGTTTTTTTTTCTTGCCCTGACATTGAATTGAAGTGTCTGGGTTGTTATATCTTTTGTCTAATTCATTATAATGATGTAATAGTGCTTATACAAAGGTTCAAAGTTTTATTGATGTTTTAATAACCTCATCCATTTTAAACCAAAGCTTCAAAAGAGTTCCTTCCCAGCAGTGTCGTCTGGTTGTCACAATGTTGTAATGTTAATTCCTAACAATGGTTGACCATTGGTTTATGTCTTTTGTTAAATGACTTTGGGATTACAATGTTATTATTAGCATCAGCAGTGCAGCATGTTAGTAATGTCCAGTGGTGGCAATCCCAGCTTAAGAAAGTAAAAATCCTTCCATATATTTAGATATTTCCATCCATGAACTAAAACCAACTGATTTTAATTAATACAACTGTTCAGCCATAAAGACTAAAAATAATTAGTGAAATAACCTGTTCTGTGTTGGTTTAGTTAATGAGTTAATGTATAGATCAAATATGTGGCAAGACTTTTAATTCCTGAAGCGAGGGTTACCATCTCCGGTAAAGTGGGAATCCCAAAGTCATTATATCAGGGTTGGCCAACCCTGGTCTTCGAGATCAATCAGAAGCTGGATGATACTAATTTACTTTGTCTTCCCTATTCCACCCTTATCTCAGATGGTATCTTCAAGTTTCTGATTGACTGAACACACCTAACCTACTGTAGCTAATCAGCAGTGACTAGTGCAGGGACAATTGGAAGACATGCAGGACATTATATCTTGCATGCTATCAGATCTTTTGTCTTTAGGCTGTTCCCTTTCAGGGGTCGCTACAGTGAATCATCTGCCTCCATCTACCCCTGTTCTCTGCATCCTCTTCTCTCACATCAACTAACTTCATGTCCTCTCTCACTGCATTCATAAATCTCCTCTTTGGTCTTCCTCTAGGCCTCCTGCCTGGCAGTTCCAACCTCAGCATCCTTCTACCGATATCCTCACAATCTCTCCATTGATCTTGTCCAAACCACCTCAATCTGGCCTCTCTGACTTTATCTCCAAAACATCTAACAGGGGTTGTCCCTCTGATGAACTCATTCTTGATCCTATCCATCCTTGTCACTACCAGAGAGAACCTCAACATCTTCAGCTCTGCTACCTCTAGCTCTGCCTCCTGTCTTTTCTTCAGTGCCACTGTCTCTAAGCCGTAGAGCATTGCTGGTCTCACCACCATCCTGTACACCTTTCCTTTCATTCTCGCTGGTACTCCTTTATCGCACAACACACCTCTGACACTTTTCTCCATCCATGCCTGCCTGTACCCGCCTCTTCACCTGTAGCCTCACTGTTCCTCTTGGGTCCCTCTCATTCATCCACATGTATTCCGTCTTGCTGCAGCTAACCTTCATTCCTCTGCTTTCCAGAGCATACCTCCACCTCTCCAAATTTTCCTCCACCTGTTCCCTGCTTTCGCTACAAAGCACAATGTCATCTGCAAACATCATAGTCCATGTAGACTCCTGTCTTACCTCATCTGTCATCCTGTCCATCACCAGAGCAAACAAAAAGGGGCTTGGAGCCGATCCTTGATGCAGACCCACTTTCACCTTAAAATCTTCTGTCACACCTACAGCACATCTTACCACTGTCTTAGCGCTCTCATACATGTCTTGTACCACTCTAACATACTTCTCTGCCACTCCAGACTTCCTCATACAACACCGCAGCTCCTCTCTCCGTACCCTGTCATATGCTTTCTCTAAATCTACAAAGACACAATGCAACTCTTATGCAATGCAATGCCCTTAACCTAGCTTCCACTACTCTTTCCCACAGCTTCATTGTATGGCTCATTAGCTTTATACCTCTGTAATTGCCACAGCTTTGAACATCTCCTTTGTTCCAATACACTTCTTCTCCATTCCTCTGGAATCCTCTCAGTCTCCAAGATCTTGTTAAACAAACTAGTCAGAAACTCTACTGCCACCTCTCCTAAGCACTTCCACACCTCCACTGGTATGTCATCAGGACCAACAGCCTTTCCACTCTTCATCCTCAACGCCCTTCTCACCTCACTTTTACTAATAATTGCTACTTTCTGTTCCACAACAGTCACCTCTTCTACTCTTTGTTCTCTTTCGTTTTCCTCATTCATCAACTCCTCAAAGTACTCCTTCCATCTTCCCATCACCTTCCTGGCATCTGTCAGTACACTTCCATCTCTATCTTTCTTCGAGATTACTCTAACCTGCTGCACATCCTTCCCATCTCTATCTCTCTGCCTCGCCAACCTGTACAGATCCACCTCTACCTCCTTACTGTCCAGCCTAGCATACAAGTCCTCATATACTCTTTGTTTGGCTTTTGCCACCTCTATCATCACCTTACGTTGGATCTCCCTGTACTCCTGTCTACTCTCTTCAGTCCTCTCAGTGTCCCACTTCTTCTTATCTAGCCTCTTTCCCTGTATACACTCCTGGACTTCCTCATTCCACCACCAAGTCTCCTGGTCCACTTTTCCCTTACCTGATGATACACCAAGTACACTCCTACCTGTCTCCCTGATCACATTGACTGTAGTTATCCAGTCAACTGAAAGCACCTCCTGACCACCTATAGCCTGTCTCAACTCCTCCATGAAGACTACACAACATACTTCCTTTCTCAGCTTCCACCACTTTGTCCTCTGCTCTGCCTTTGTCCTCTCCACCTTCCTCACCACCAGGGTTATTTTACACATCTTGCATTATATCAGATAAATTCTAATAATAATAATAATATAATTTGATTTGATGTTGCAATACAGTAAAACAGGAAGTACTTACATTATGCCCCAGTGAAAAATATTGAAATCTTCGATAATTGCAAATATACTAACAAAACATTGTACCATCAGTTAGTATACAAAAATTATACTAACATCATGCTTTTACTAAATTTTGGAATTAAACTTTTTTAAGTTTATAAATAATTGAACAATTATAAATAATTGTATTATAGTACACTTTCCAAATGTGTTTTTTTAATATGTTTGAAATAATCATTGTACAAATGTACAAAAAGTATACATTAGAATACTCATTTTAATATACGGTAGTCTCAGTATATTTTCAGTTAAATTTAAATGTAATTTTTCATATGTACTTATTTATGCTCATATTTAGTGCCATACTCTAAGCTGCATCGTTGTGTGTGTTAGTTCGTATCGTTATTATTTTATTTTCATCAACATAAGGCAAATTTCATGATTTTTGTTAGATAGTTTAAAATTAAGTTCATAATTTAAAGTGTAGAATGTATTGTTTAATGTTTTATTACTAAATCTTATGTACTTTGCTGTTGGTATAATGGCTCCGTAGCTCTCAGCCTTTTTTCAGTCTCTGTGTAACAGCTAGAATCAACACATCAGGTTTGAAGTAATACAGTACCTGTATATACTAAATACTAACGTCTGTCTTGGTTTAGAGAACTGTTTAAATTTTAGTTTGTGTTTGTAAGATAAACACATAATCATAATCACTGATTCAAAAACATGTTATAGTGTAGAAAATGCATTCAGTATTCAGTAAATTATTCTAAACTATTCTGTCTCTGAGCCAGTATATCTTGACTCATTTTGAGAAGAAATTACATAAACAGTAAACAAACACACTCACACAAACACATACAAAAAATGAACAATTTAAAGTTCATTTTATTAAGTAAAATTTTCAGTATATTCACAACGTATACTTTATTTAGTAACTATTCCTATATCAATGTACTAGTACTTTAGTATACTTTACAAAACTAGTAAATATAATAACATTAGTATAATAAATAGTAAATATACTATTTTTACACTTCTTTGGACAAAATTACTCACTTTTTAGTTTATAAATGTGTACTTTGAAGTATACTTTAGATGTAAGAGTAGTAACTTAGAGTATACAACAAGTTCACATTTAAAGTTTTTTGTACTGCATTTATACTATAAAGCACACCATAAGTGAAGTTATTTTAGTTTATGAAAGTATACATTGAGGAGATACTTTTAGGAAACTACTAGTTTACTAGGTTTTACACTGCTAGTCTACTTTTAAGTTTTTGGGAGTGGACTTAACAGCATACTTGTAGTTTACTACTTATATATTATTTTTCTTCTTTAAAGTACACTATTAGGCTTCTATTTAGGTATAATTGTACTTTGAGAAGAACTGGTAATATGAACATTATTATTTGTAAATATTCAGCATTTAGAACATAATTTTTTTTTACAAAAGAAAATAAATATAAACATAATCTTAAAAAAAAAACAAATATCATATGATACCACAAAATAGTCATTGATAAAAAATATATATATAATAACTCAAATTGACATTGGAGAAAAGCACGATAAATACACATTATGAACACAGTCTTAATGTGGTAATGCTGAAATTATAATCTGTGTCATGCAAAATCAGTTCATGATGGTCAACAAACAGGCTATCCCTCTCTACAATTTTTACTCTGTTAAATGATTGAGGCAGAGGAACCTTAATTTAAAAAAATGACAAAAAAAGAAAACAAAAAGGATCTTTTAATGTCGTCTTTGCAGGGTCTTGCTTGGTGAATCAGAAGTCCAGTGTTTTGTGCCCAAGGAAATACACAACACCATGGCTCTTCCGTTACTGTTAGACTTCTTTTTGCTTAGTGCACTTCAAAAACATCCATTCACATCAAACTGTTCAAACACATGGCGAAGTACAAAATAAACACACATTCATATCACATACACTGTCGAAAGCAAATATAAATATGCAGGACAAAACAAATGTAAATAAACCTACCTCACTGGCTGCACACACCCAAAGGTGATTGAGTTCACTTAGGGAAAACATAAAATACAATGTTCAATGTAACACCACATTTAAATCTCTTTCCCTCTTTAAGCGGTGTATAAAAACCTTCAAGTGTGTTCTCAGCAGAAATTGCGACAAGTAATAGTGTCCATTTATACAATATTAAATGTACCTCAGTTCCTATGGATTATTATTACAAAACAATAAATGTAAAAAATCATGTATGATTTTTATTCCACTTCTCGCGTGTACACCACATTGTATTGGTCTTTCACGTGGAATTCCAATAAAATTGATTCAAGTTTGTGGCTGTAATGTGACAAAATGTGGAAAAGTTCAAGGGGGGCGAATACTTTTGCAAGCCACTGTATGCAAGTTTGTATCTGAAAAAAGTTCTCAAAAAATATTGTGAACTCCACAGATTTTCTAAGAGGTTCTTTTACGTGACATGGTATAGACTAGAGATTATAAGATATGATTATAAGAGCCCTGTCGCAGGGCTTTAGAGGGGGTCAACAAAATAGAGTTGTGAGAGTGCTTATGCTAGGCACGGGAAGACCTTCCCTTTGGAGATGGAGTGGGATTATTAATTAAGAAACTTAAAAGGAAATAAAAGAAAACTGAAAACACAAAATAAACAGAGCTCCACTGTCTATGCGAGAACGGATGGGGCTTTGGAAACTTAAACAAAAATTTATATCCTCTCGGGGCCTATGCCCTTACCGAGGATTTATTAGAAAGAGAGGGGATGTGTTTTTTGGTTAACCTCGCTCTCTCTCTCTGGCGTCTTAAGGAGACAGAGGCTAGGTCTTTTGCCTTTGTCTTTTCTTTTCTTTGTCTTTGACCCTGAGACCTTACCGGTGCTACCTAATGATCACAAAAAGTGGCCGAAGTATCAGGACCCTTATATAAACACGTCGCCAGGTGTGGTTCGTTCAGGCTGATTGCCTGATGGCAGCGTTGCCTGGCAACCACGTGTATAAATGGCCGTTGCCTGTTCAGAACTCTGCGTGGTAGCAACCTGCGGATCTGCCTGTTCTGAACAGTTTATGTGTGGCCCTGCCCCTTGTGCGACCCGCGTCGTTACAGGTTCAGGTCAGGCAAGTTGGCTGGCTAATCAAGCACAGTAATGTCATGGTCACAAACCAGTTAGTGGAAGTTTTGGCATTGCAGGCAAGCGCTAAGTCCTGCTGGAAAAAGAATTCAGCATCTCCACAACGCTTGTCAGCAGATGGATGCATGGAGTGCTCTAAAATCTCTTAGTAGATGGATGAGTTGACTTTGTACTTGACAAAAAACAGTGGACCAACACCAGCAGATTACATAGCACCCCTAATCATCCCTGACTGTGCACACTTTACACTGGATTTCAAGAAACTTGGATTATGTGCCTCTCCACTCTTCCTCCAGAATCTGGGTCCTTAATTTCTATATGAAATGCAAAATTTGATTTCACCTGAAAAGATTTGTGGACCACTGAGTGCAGTGCAAGTAATTTTCTCCTTAGCCCAGGTAAGATACTTCTTTTCATTGTTTCTGTCAGGACTGGATTGATACTAGGAATGCAACAGTTATCCTGTAGAGGGTTGTGCGTGGTGGCTCTTGATGCACTGACTCCAGCTCACTCCACTCCTTAGGAAGCTCTCCCAAGTTCTTGAATCAGCTTTGCTTGACAATCTTCTTGAGGGTGTGGTCATCTCTGGTGCCTTTGCAATTTTTCCTTCCACACTTCCAGTCAACTTTACATGAGTATGCCTTGATATAGCACCTTCTGTGTCTTTACCTCCTTGTGGAGCATGGTAATGATCATCTTCTGGACAACTGCCTGCAATATAATTTTTTTAACTAAATTATGAAAAAAATAGAAATAGAATATTTATAATAGAAACTTTCCTATTTTTTAGATGCACTTGTACAAGGCACTATCTTGTATACATAAGTATCTAAATATTAAATACACTCTGCCTCCCTGAAAGAATTTTCTGCCATATTTTTTTGTGCTTTTGTGAATTAATAACAATGTGTAAAATGCCAGGTCTAGTTTCACCCATGTGCTCTTCATTTTAGATTATTTCACCTCAAACTACAAGACAATATAATTTTTTTTAACTGTATCCCAAAGTGTATTTAAAGCAGTAAAAGTATACTAAACATATACTTTTTTATACTTGTCAGTCTAAGTCCAGTATATTTCATCATTGAAATGGGTTGATGCCAGGGTTCTGTGCGGGCCAGTAATGTTGTTTCACACCAAACTCAACAAACCATGTCTTTATAGTCCTTGGAATAAAAAAGGGCCTTCCCCAAACTGTTGCCACAAAGTTGGAAGCATAGCATTGTCCAAGATGTCTTGGTATGCTCAAGCATTAAGACTGCCTTTCGCTGGGAATAATGGGCCTGACTGAAACACCTGAATTCAATAGGCCAAATATTTTTGTCCATATAATATAAGTAAATAAGTGTATAAGTAAAAAAAAGTAAACTAAAAGCAAACACACTGTAAACACAGGGATGACTACCACTGCTTATTATATCAAATGATTATGATTTAATCAGTGTAATGGAAATTGACTCACCACTCATCAGCTTTCAGAAACACTCTTGTTGGTGTCTTCTTACAACACAACTCAATTTAACCTGAAGCCTTAAATATTACTCAAGTATTATAATGTATGTGTATTAACCTTTGTTGACATTAATTCTGACTATTTTCTAGACATGGGAATGTGTTTTCCTACCAATCCTCATTCCCTAATAATTATATCACAAATTACTGACAAAGATGGAAACTGACTGACAGGAAGCACTGGTAATGTTTCAGTTGGCACAAAAACGCACTAATCAACATTCCCTTCTTGTCGTTCTTGGTATTTATAACTATTAAGAATTTAAACTCATAACAAAGAAGAATATTCTGAAATTGACCTTAGAACATATTTTCTATATTAGAGTATATGATTATGCAACAATAACGCAGCTTGGTACAGAACAGCCCAAGTGCCCTTCATTCAGTCACTCAGTCAGAGAGCACAGCATGACCACTGACCCAGCACGCTGCTCCTCCCTTGGTTTCTCTTTTTCAGTGTCTACTTGCTGGAGCTGGAGCAAGACATGATAGAGCTTAACTCTGTATGTGCTGGTTTAGGAAAGCCAGACATCTTTTTTCCCCCCCAAATATAGAACACAAATGCCACCTGGTGAATAAAAAGTGAACAGCAACATGTTGTGCTCTTCTTTGCTAGCTTTGGGCAGTGGAAAATAAGACTCTGCAACCACTGACCAATCACCTGTTAAATCATTAATCTTCTCCTCATGAATCTACTGTATGTCTTATATATAAGACTAGTGATGGTACCCATCGTCGACATGAAAAGATTTTGTAGAAATAGTAAAAAACTTTGTTTGGTGTGTCATTATGTGGGATTGGTTACCACTACAGCATGGTGTTCTGTCATTTCATCTCTTCCTTCGTCGTTGAACAAATACACTTCTTGTTCGGTAATCAGAGAGTGAATCACATATTAGAAATGAAAAAGTATATTGGATAAAGAAGACTCCAATGCCTTAACATTTACTTATACCACTTCAGTGTTGTTATTTCAGAGGTGAAAATATTAACTAATCCCAGTAAAATTATTCAGTTGAATTTTTTTCTAATTAATATCTATTGGTGCAGGTGTTTGTTGTGAGGACGTATCTTATTAGTACAGTGGAACCTCGGATTGCGAGTAACGTGGTTTGTGAGTGTTCTGCAAGACGAGCAAAGATTTTAAATAAATTTTGACTTGAAAAATAAGTAAGTCTTGGTTTAGGAGTACAGAGTATCATGTATCACGCATGCGCTTCTTGTTTTGACACCTGAGCCAATGGCTTTTCTCTGCCGCTGCGGAACTAAGGGTAATCATTTCCCCTGGTAGGTCTTAGTGCGCGTCTCTGACTGGTCTAATCAACATCCGTACACACATGTACTGTTTACTATAACACTGTGACCACGTGTGTGTGTAAAACATATTTTATTTTGTGTTTGTAAGCACGTGTGTACAGCGCGCGTATACTGTTTCTTATAACACACGTGTTTACATGTGTGTAAAGCAAAAGAAAGTCTCATTAGAGAGATTAAAGATCCATTTTCTCCCCCTCAGTCGTTATGTGTGTGCGCGCACGTAATTTGACACCGTGCCCATTTCACACACACAGTCTTGCCTTCACACCCCCCACCTTCAGACACACACACACTCTATTCTACACAGAAACACTGCTCTGTCGCGATTCTTTTCAAAGGTAAAGTGCAAAGGTAAAGGTAAAGTGCCGTCTGTCATGGTTTTTCTGAACTGTACATTTTTTATTTATCTGTTCTGGAAAATATATTGCAGTTGCCAGGACATACAATGTGGTGTTTTTCGAGAAAAAAAAATATATACAATGATTTTTTTTATACAATATTTATCAATATTACATAATTTGTATTAATTAGTATTGCTATCATATAAGCTATTTAGATCTGGTTGCAATGACACAGCAGTGGTCAACTTCATTGTTCTAGTGGGTTACTGAGTTACTTTCAGAATTGTCATTTTCCTTAATTACTACTTTATTGAGGTTCCTAAAATATTCATTCTTTAATAATTTTTGCTATTTGCTATTTGTTTACAACATTTAATTTAATTTTAGCAATTTTTACACTTTAAAATGTTAAGAAGAGATAAGTCATACAAAGAGAATGGTGGGAGTAATAGGCCTGTCCTAATTAAATGCAAATGTTTTACATACTTTAACAAAGCACCAAAGCCTACTTCAATCTAAATACAAAGCAAAGACAATGTCCACATTTGTGGCTACCAAAAACAATTAAATTGATCAGGATAAAATTTAATGGATTTCCCCCCCAGTATATCTCCATATGCGGAGCCACTTATGCAGCTACTGTATTAATGTAAGTAAAGTCCCTTTTAGATAAAAACACAAGATTCTTAAAAATATTGGTTGTTTAGGGACTGTCTTCAATGTCTTTAGTCAATCCTTTTGTCTGGCTGTTAGCTGTGTAAAGTTTGTTTCAAAGTCAAAGGGGGCGAAAACTCCTTAATGCTTATAATGCAGAGCAAACCTGCCCAGCATTTGCACAACATACTGTCCAAAACTTGGCAAAAAAGTCACAGTGTAGATTTAAATGAACAAATACTTAAGAGCTTTTGATTGGATAATTACTGCAGTAATTGAATGTTTTAGCTGGCAACAATACCTTTAACCCTATAGCTGACACAATGAGTAGCTTTTCATTCCTTATACAACTATTTCAGAAAATGTATCCCGTGGGAATGGAAAAGATGTTGCTGTGTGGCCATTAAAAACACTTGATAGTGAGACTATTTGGGGAAAAAAAGTTTTTATAGCGTAAACATTGGACTTTGGAGCAATGGGTGGTCATGTGGTCTGATGAGTCCAGATTGACTCTCCAGATTCCAGAGCAGTGGTGGACGAAGTAAACAAATCCAGTACTTGAGGAAATGTGATGATGCTCTACGTAGGCAAATTATTATTCCAGCAAAATAAATCCTTCATTTACATTTACATTTGAGTAAAAAGCACTCACATTCTAATGTGCTCATGTATCACATGTAAAAGTACTGTGGCTTATTATCCAGCCTGAATTGTTGTTGGGTTGTATTGGGTTGTTATATAGTAACGCTTTGCTGCTCAAAAGCTACTAACTAGGGCTGCAACAACTAATCGATAAAATCGATAATTATCGATAATGAAATTCGTTGTCAACGAATGCCGTTATCGATTAGTTGGGCTGCTCACGTTATTGAGGCGCGCGACCACAAGATGCACAAATACACACACAAATACACAGCCGCTCGCGCAATGGAGGTTACAGAAGCGTCTGCAGGAAAAAGCATGCGCCCCAAGTCCTCCCAGGTATGGGAGCAATTTACATTAAACACCTCTTATCGGGCGTTAAAATCAACCGTTTTTCTGTCAGTCGTAGTGTCCGGTGAGCGCGGATGAAGTGCCGAGGGTTTTCTACACATAGGAGTCAGTGAGAGTGTTCACACGGGGTTTGGTGACGTGCGTTTGTCCGGCTGCGCGTTTATACAGGGTTTTTAAAAAAAACGTTGCATGCAGCTTTTTCTTGGCGTTCAAATCCCAACGAACACAAGGAAAACACTTCTAGTGCGTTTTCTTCACGTTCATTTTACACTTCGGAAGACCGGATATATCCCATGATCCTACAGGCTATACAGAGGGAAATGCGGGAAAAAGGCAAAATAAACAGACTGAACCCAGTAGCAGCGATTTTTTTCTCTCTCCCCACGTCGCCGTATTACGAGAATGTCTAGTATAGCAAAATTGTCTAATATATTTATTTATTTTATTGTTTTTTTTATTGAGACAAAAAAAAAGGATAAAATACACGAGAGGATCGAAATAATGTATAAACCGTGAAAAGGATGTAGTAAGAGACACTTCAATTAAAAATAGTATCATAATAATCTAGAAGTCTATTATTATTATTATTATTAAGTTGAATTAATTTAAGAGAATTTAAAATTGAAGTCATTCTTAACAACTGAATGTCAGTGCATTTTTTTAAAACTACATTGTAAACGTGCCATCTGCAATTATTGTTAAAAACAAAAATGTTGATTTACATAAAATAAGGTTTAAATGTCAAAATTAAAGATAATTAAACTATGTGGCTATTGCATTTTTTTAAGTTTACTTTTATACATAAATAATACCATCATTTATGGTTTTATATAGTTAAGCAAAACATCAAATTAAAGCTTTTATCCGATAAAAGTCTAGCTTTTTATCCGATTTAATAGATATACATATTATGTATGTATGTATGTATGTATGCAGATGGCAAGTTGACAGTGTTTTTATAAATATATATATATATATATATATATATATATATATATATATATATATATATATATATATATAACAGTGGCGGCACGGTAGTGTAGTGGTTAGTGGTTAGTACTGTCGCCTTGCACCTCCAGGGTCCGGGTTCGATTCCCGTCTCTGTGTGCATGGAGTTTGCATGTTCTCCCCGTGCTTGGTGGGTTTCCTCCGGGTACTCCGGTTTCCTCCCACAGTCCAAAGATATGCAGATTAGGCTAATTGGCGTTCCTAAATTGACCATAGTGTGTGTGTGTGCTCTGCGATGGATTGGCACGCTGTCCAGGGTGTACCCTGCCTCGTGCCCTGAGTCTCCTGGGATAGGCTCCAGGTCCCCGCGACCCTAAAATACAGGATAAAGCGGTATAGAAGATGAATATATATAACAGTCAACTTGCCATCTGCAATTATTGTTAAAAACAAAACAAACGTTGGTATGGTTTTATATATAATTATAAGCAAAACATCAAATTAAAGAAGCGCTTAGCTTTGGGCATGAGGCAGGCTACCTGGACAGAGTGCTAATCAATCACTGGGCACGCACAGTAAAGGCAATCTGGGAATGCCAATTAGTCTAAGCTGCATGTCTTTGGATTGTGGAAGGAAATCTATAAGCACAGGGAGTACATTCAAACTCCAAGCACACAGACCCAAGATGGGAATCGCACCCTCAACCCTAGAGGTGCGAGGCCACAGTGCTAACCACCATGCCACCGCTGCCAAGACTTATCAGGCTGGAATTGTGAAAGTGGTTTGAGGAGTCTGAGAAATCATTTTCACTCATGAATTGGCCACCATAAAGTCCTCACCTTAACCCCTTTGAAGCTCTTTGGGATGTACTGCAGACTTTATAGTGTGGTTTGACTCTCCCATGACCAAGCCAAGATTTCATCAAAAACATGTACAGTATGAACCTCTGAACAGAAATAAATGTTATGATGTGCAAGTGTAATCAAAGCAAAAGCTGGTTACATAGTTTACAAAAATAAAATATTAGAGTGTGTGACCAGGCAGTGTATAAACAATGGTGACTATCATATACAGTACAGTACTACATGTGCTCAGCCCAAGGATCACAGAACCTTCCAGCTGGAAAATATCTGCCTTTGTCTGTTTATTGTGGTCACATCTGGCTACTGATTCCATTAAAAAAATTACCTCATTCAACAAAATTGTATGAAGAAATCATATAGTCTCTATGCATGAATATGGAGAGAGCACAAACTGTCATGACTTTAATGAATAATTATAGAGACCATTTTTAACTAGTAGTCTTTCAGTGGTGGCTTAACTGAGGTTGAGACAAAATGTCATGTAGGAGTCGAACCCTTAAGAATGACATTTGAGGTCTTTGGCAATATATCAAAACTCTGCAAATGCGATTTTATTTTTTTTTGTTATGCTTATGTAATGATAAATTAATTTTAGAATCTCTCTCTCTCTTTCGCCCTTTCTCTCTCTCTACTTTTATCTCTATCTTTCTTTCCATGGGATAACAGCTGTGGGACAGATGTGGAGACAGTTGCTCTCAGGACCAAGTTTGGCATTCCCTGCTGATCAAAACATATTGCCATCAGCCAAGATGCCTTTAGATTTGAGTCATATTAACTCTGAGGAACTTTTACAACTTTTTCAAATAGTGCATTACACAATGTTGATTTAAACATGCACAATATCAGTCACTGAGATGATTTCGGTCTTCGGTTTTGGGAGAAGGTGCCTGGCCATGTTCTCTTTGCCTGTACAATCCACCCGGCTCCCACATTAGTCTTGCTTGCTGGGGTGCTGCTACATACGGTGTGAAATCACTGATTGTTCTCATTAAAAAGTGGGGAAAATTCTGCAAACAATCTTACATACATACACACACACGCACAAATATAAAGAATTTCAAAGACAAAACAAAGATTTGGTGTCTACACTGTATACGGTAAGTAAATCCTACAGTCTTCCTATCTTTACTTATAGTACCTGTAGACATCAGATGAAGGTAAGATTATCCTATTCTGTATGTAAATTTTTGAGTTAGCATAATGGATTCAGGCTAATTCAGGCTTGCTAGGCTAACGCCAAGGAAACTTCACTACAGTATATGAATTTGACAAACTCTCCTTTATGCAGCTTTTGTACTCTAAGGTCTAGAGTCTAAAACTAGTTGCATAGTTCCAGACTGATGATGCATCCATGTAGTCAGATTTGTTCTTAGTATCACGTCTAACTAAATGATCTGTCAAAACTAAATATCACAAGTATAAAACAAACGTTTTGTATAGCAGGCCTGACAACTCCTAAAAAGATGTTCATGATGCAATGGAAATTCTATTATGGTGACCTCTTATTCCTAATTGTCATAATCCATTGTGAAATTCTTGATTATACGTATTTATTTCATAAAATAATAATGTTTTATATTTACTGACATCTGTCTTTTAGTGGATTGATCACTAGTAACAATGAGATGTCGTCCTACCTGGAGGAGAGTAGAAGCCTGGAGAACTGGTGCCATGGAAACAACCTCCGGCCTTCATGTCAACAAGACAAAGGAGCTGTTAGTGGACTGCAGCTCCAAGCAGGATAGGAGCTACCAGCCCGTTATTATCGACAGGGCCCCAGTGAAAAGGCTGGAAAATTTACGTCATCTCTGTGTTCATATTAAGCATGACCTATCATAATCCTGTCTCAGGATTACCACTGTGGTGAAGAAAGCCTGGAAAAGTCCTTAACACCTTAGACATTTGAAGGATTTTTAAACTGCTCTCCAAGGTTCCAAGGTCCTTCTACATCTGCATCACTGAGAGCATCATGACAGGAAACATCACAGTCTAGTTTGAGGACAGCACCAAACAGAAGAGACGGCCTGTCACGATGAACAATGCAGACATGAATGACCTGCAGCCAATCAAGGGCAAGAAAAAAGTCTGCAGTGAAAGTCTCCAGCCATGTGAACAATGGAATTTTCTCGTTGTTGCGGTCAGGGAAGTGGTCCCGACCCCTGAAGGCCAACACAGAGAGTATGAGGAACTTCTTCCTGCATGTCATTTGGGCTCTGAACAAAGAAGACACCTTGGTCTAACCCTTTGAGCTACACACACAACAACCACCCCACTACACACACACATTTCTGATAATATACTGTATGAGTTATTTTATATGCATAATATTTTTTGCACAATTCTTTATCTATTTGCAGAAATAACTAAATATGGATATATATTGCCAATCATTCTTACTCTACCTAACTTTTTATTCTGGAAATTTTATGTCAAAATGTATGGGATAAAATTACAAGAGTTTTTAAAACATGAGGGGCATTCAAGTCAAACCAGAATTGATGATGAAATTTCTTGTGAATGGTAAGACCAATTGAAATTTAAGAAAGACTTCAATTACCGTGAAGTTGACAAGATTCTTATCCACAGTAAACATTTGAAAGGTGCAAACATTTCAAAGAGGAAGTCAGTCCTACAGTCTTTTCCCCTAAATATTCACTCTCAAGAAAAAACCTGGATTGATCACCTAAGACACCATTTTACTTTTGCAGGAGAGCGCATGACTTCATACTGCCCATCTTACAACCTGCACATTACACCATACACGTCACGTTACTTGGTTGGGAGTTATTGCCACATTCCCTGTACAGTCCTGACCTCACGCCAAGCCATTGCCACATGTTTGGGACATTAAAGGAGTTCCTGGGAGGCCAGTCTTTTAGACATGAAACAGGCAGTTTAATAATGCCTATGGCATACTGAGAAAACTTTTGACCTATTTGTTGATATTAAAATGAATTAAAGGAAGAATTATTACTTGATGCATCAATACGCTTACCGGCCAATCTCAAACCAGACGATGAGAGACAAGCACACACAAACACATTATGTGTCTGAGTTTATCTGTTTACAGTATCAGCAAAAAAAAAAAAAGCATATATTTGCCAGGTGCCCTGTGTTACATACAGTACATCAAAAGAACAAAAATCATTAACATGTACGGTAAGTCATATGGATACAGGGAGAAAGATAGACAGACGATAGAAAACACGTTAGAATTTTCTTGGTTAACGAAACGGTTCCAGCAAACCATTTGCATGAATATTTATCCAGACACTGACTATGAGATAATTATCATATAAGAAATGAGGAACCACAACAAGCGGGTTGTTTTATGGACACGTGACATAGAACAAACAGAAAGATGCAAGAGATAAAGACAAGAGAAGACAAGAGACAATCTCAAACACAATGTCAGAAAATCTGACAGTTTACAAGTTTACACTAGTGAAAAGCTAGGATAAGGGCATTAATGTAACAAGGGGTTACATAGAGAAATAAAATGTTTTAATAAAAATTTTAATTTAAAGTTTTTAATCTGATAAGAAGTTGCAATGCATGGGAAAATATACTGTATATAATTATTGTTCTTAGTCTCCAAGAACTGCAATGGGAAAATCAAAAACGCTTTCTGTAAGTCAGGTAATGAATGTAACAGATTGCAGAGGTTGTCGAGTTCCGTAATCAACTATTAGAAGCCACTAGATGTAAAAGATGATTGTGGTTGTTTTTCCAAAAGGATTTGTGCCTAGTGATCCAAAAACATTAATGAAGATGAATGGTTTGTAGATTTCCTTAAATATCATATCACGATCAAAATCACCTTAAACCTAAAAGTCATCCCAAAAATTGGTTATGGAAAAAAATAATAATAATCTAATAATACAAAAAAGGTAGGGTAGTGGAACAGGCCACATGAATGAGTGGTCCAGTACAATTCCAAACTCTTTAAGCCTCTAAAAAACTAAATGTGAGGAGAATGTGAGAAACATTCAAGGGCTTGAATTCCGAATGTTTATTAATGTAGTTTTTTTTTTTTTTTTTATAAAGTATGACATTTTGTTTTTGTTCAGGCTGTAAGCTGATCCAAACAATGCAAGCAAGTGTCCAAACATTATATATTATATAACATTATAAAAAATCATGCTAGATACTATACTTTTATTTTGTAGAGCCTAAAGGTCTACACAGATAAACCTTTTTCCATACCAACCCTTTGCCCTAAGAAACTCGTACAGAATAGGTGCAACAGAAATCATTCTGGCGCCACATGGTGGAATTTTTTGGTATGATGCATGAAAAGAATTGAACAGCTATGGACACCATGTGAATAACCCAAACTGTTTACACACCCTTTTTCATTCACTACACACACACACTTGTGCTCTAAATCAGAGCAATGTTTTCCTCAGTGGTTTTGCACTGCTTTAGGCCTTCACCCCCACAAGGGATGACATCTGCAGGCCAGGCATTAATCACAACAGTGGAGCGGAGACACACTGTAACCACACACACACACACACGCACAGAGAAAGAGAGAGAGAGATTGTCCTTCATCCACTCCCTGTCCTATATTCATACTGTACCTATTTCTGTCTACGTCACTTTTCCTCTGTTAAAAGCAATCGGAACAAGGTAGCGGCGGAGAAGAAGCCATGAACATTTCCACGAAAGTGTGTCAATCCCCAGTCTGTGTCTTATTGAGGTCCCAGCATTAATAAAACAACTTGTTTATACGACACTAAGACATTTATTAGGTCTGTATTGGTGTTTCCCTGTTTTTGTCCCTTTCGCACTTTTCTCTTCATTAACATGCACACACACAAACACATACTGTACTGTACACACTCTCCTAGCAGACTTGTTTTTAGTTTTCGTCGCTCTATAAAGTGCACTGTTTTTCCTCTCTTTCCCTCAAGTGCTTATTCCATCTGTCTGGGTCTGCTAAAGCCATCACCATGCTCGCATCATTCCTCCCTTTTACTCTCTCGTCTCCCTTTTTTCGTTCGCTCTCTGCTTATAATCATTGGGCCACTGGAATTCTGTACTTGTAATAGCTGCAAAAAGCTACAAATAATAAGTACATACATAATCTTCCCCATGTCATTCTCATCCACGAACGAAAGGTCTGTCTGATGGCAAGACTTTTCTAGTTTCAGTACTTTGCTCTCCTGTATTGGGCAACCAGAGGTATGGGTACCTGCACAGGGACTTGCACTGGGTTCAAGGGGGTGTAGCAGCTGCAATGGGACAAAGGGAGAAAGTTAGAATACAGAATGCAGGAAATTAAGCAACACTGTGGAAGATGATTCAATAATTTGCATACACAAAAACCTGGGGTCCAGCAGGCAAGTTCACCATCCTTTCCTCCAAACTCCCCAGATCCCAGTCTGATTGAGCATCAATTGAATGCGCCGAATAAACAAATCAAATCCATGGAGGTTCCACCACACAACCCACAGCTCGCACAGGATGTCCTGGTGCCAGACACCGCAGCACACCCCAGAGGGAGTCATGCGCCCAGGGGCCAGAGCTGCCCAGGTGAGTCTACAATTCACTGGGTATAATGTTTTTTATAATGTTGTACTGTTATGGATGATTTGTGTCATTCTCTGTTGAGAATGCTTCAATATCCTAGCTATCCTTCTATGGTTCATACACCAGTGCCCAATCAGTACAAAACCCCTGTTTTATTAATTTCCTCATTAAATCTGATGTCACTGCTGGTCCTGATGTGATCTCATTTTAGGAGTGTCAGCATTACACAGTGACATATTTTATAGTTTTATACAAAACACACTTGCCTGTAGGCGTTCCTGAGGAAATGACCAGGACATACAGATGGGTGTACTTTATAGTCTTGCGTCTTAGTGTAAAATTAGCTAAAAGGACGGGAAATTTGAGAAAGTCTCAGCATCCTATGGGATGTACAGTACTGTAGGGTGTCAAACATATAAGGTGCTGATCAATAATCTTGCACTCTAAGAGAATTGAGAATTGTTCCAAAGTACAGCTATTGAATTGTATATGTTAAAAAAGGGACACTCTGTGTTACTCCAGTAGGAGGCAACATAGAGCAGTAAAGGGCCATAAAGAGCCATAAACTCAGCTACAAACAAAATGCACAAATTTTTTAATTGCAAGTTTAAAAAAGGCATAGTGTACATTTCAAAAAGTTACAGAAGGCAGATACATAACTCATTATATATTAATACCATAATTTTGAAGATTTGTTTTCTGCAGTCTGCTTTTAAACTATATACGCTACAAAAGTTTGGGGTCACTTGCAAATTTCTTTGTTTTTGTTTAGTGATTTATTTTCTACATTCTACAACAATACTGGGGATTTCAAAGCTATAAAATAACACATATGGAATTAGGTAATTACGTAACAACAACAACAAAAACAACAGTTGGTTGTTATTTTAAGACACAGAGGTCAGCCTTTCTGTAATAGTTCTTACAAGAACAGTATTGTCAAGTGCATTTGCAAAATCCGTCAAGCACCATAATGAAACTGGCTCTCATGAAGGCCATCCCAGGAGGACGAGACCAAAACCTACCTCTGCTGCCGACGAGAAGTTCATTTAGAGTTATCAGCCTGAAAAATGACCAATAAACAGCACCTCGGATTAGAGGCGTTATGAAGTCTTTACAGAGCAGAAGTAGCAGAAACATCTCAATATCAACTGTTCAAAGGAGATTAATGCACTTTTTGGACGCCTTCAGCATTCCTTTACAATGTGGAAAGAAATAAAAATCATGAACGATCATGGAGTTAGAAAGTGTTCTAAAACTTTTGAACGGTAGTGTATGTTCTGTTTTGTTCTGTTTCTTTTTTAAATTACAGATAAAAGGAAATCAATTAACAGATTAAAGTGGAAATGTTAATTTGTTTATAGTTGATTTGTTTTTGGAGTGTGTAATGTGGACTGTTATGTGAAAATTTGTTTAAGACGCTTGCTCCCCTGCCCCTGAGGTCTCTCTTCTCTTTGACTTGGTCCCCCATGTCTACTGGAGCTCAAGAACAACTGTGTTCTCTGTTAAATCCCATGTGTCCTTGGTCTGAGCAAAGCAGGATGATGGATAGTGTAGTGTTTATGTGTGTGTGTAGGCAGGCATATTCCCACAACTTCCCTCACTCTAAAAACAAAAGGTTTGTTTAGTTTAGTCAACCACTGTCCTTCAGATGTGGAATTGTCCTCCTTTGGTGATGACATCTAAGCTGAGGAGTGAGTGGATGACTGAGCATGTGAGGGTATGGGGGGGGGGGGTCTGCGAACGTGGCAGGTTATACACACAGTTAAAGAACTCTTCACACAGGGGGAGCAGTTGAGTGCTAGAGCGCACCTAGTGTGTGTGTGTGTTTGTGTGTGTCTGAGTGTGTGTGTCAGTGTGTGTCTGAGTGTGTGTCTGAGTGTGTGTCTGAGTGTGTGTGTGTGTGTGTGTGTACGTGTGTGTGTGTGTGTACGTGTGTGTGTGTGTGTGTGTGTGTGTGCGTGTGTGTGTACGTGTGTGTGTGTGTGTGTGTGTGCGTGTGTGTGTACGTGTGTGTGTGTGCGTGTGTGTGTATGTGTGTGTGTGTGTGTGTGTGTGTGTGTGTGTGTGTGCGTGTGTGTGTGTGTATGTGCGTGTGTGTGTGAGTGCATGTAAATCTATATTTCAGTGTCTAAGTGTGTCCTTAAGCTTTTGGGATTTTCATAATGACAGTATACACATGCAGAGTTGAGCTGTTCTAATCTCTTGTGGATTTTCTGTTCTGTGACTAAATGAAGGTGTCCAAGCCACCACATACTCCCTGAGCCCAAACACAAACATTTATGATTTTCATCTGGTTCTGCTTTGATATAGAAGAGTCACGATCTCAGGAAGGGCTGTACCGAAAGTAATGCAAAAGTAGGCATAACTTTTTTTATTAAGACACATTTCATTCAAATTGCATATATTGGTAGAGTTACTCATCCTCTATACAGTGGTACTACTCAACATCATTTGTGCCATTTATGAACCCAAACAGAATCTCTAGAATCCTCTGAAAAAAAAAAAACTCTGAAAATCCTCCGTTTTGAAACCTTTGAGGTTTGGCTTCAGTGCAAAGGCTTCACTTGTGATAGAGACTATGTTGAGGAGAACCTTAAGAGTTACTCTACCAACATGTGCAATTTAAAACTTTTTATTATTACTAATTAATTATATTTGCCCACATGGATACCCACTTTTACATTACTTTTGGTACAGCCCTAGTATGACCCTGAGGTATTTAACCGCTAGTGTACTCTAGGTGCCAGGGAAAGAGTTTTTAGAAAATACTTAAGAGGTTAAAGCTAAAAATAGGTTGATCAGCCTTAATGTAACTGGTTAAATATTTTTTTCAGACTGAAGCTCATGTATGTGTCTGCCTGTCTTTCTCTACTTTCTGTATGGCAGAACTTATTAGAACTAACTTATTAATACAAAGAAATAAAATATTGTAAGGTTGAGTATCTCAGGCCTTGTTTACGGTAAGTTGTGCTTCTTTTGTCGTTAGTCAAATACACTCCCTGTTCCGTAATCAGAGAGTCAGTTTGGTTTTTCTAATTAATAGCTATTGGTGCAATAGATTTACATTGAGCAAGTAGTTTATTAGAATCGTAGTATAAGGATATTATAATATTATTATTAGATTATAATATTATATAAGTAGATTATAACATTATTTTAATAGATTATTAAATGTAGCACATAACTCTTCATAACACCACTTTTATTAAATATTTTGATGTCACTTATGGTGCAGGTTAAACTTCAGGCAGATATCTAAGTATTGTACTGCAAATGCGTCATTAAATTCTGCCCATAATTTGGCTGGACAGACACACAGATATGCAGACAGAAAATTTTCTAACCCAGGTTTCAGGTTCTTCAATGTATGAACTGTACTGTAAACATATTATTGACCGAGTGAGTTCTGACCAATGTACAGACAAAATCTTTCTTCTATTTTTATACATGTGATGTGTCAAATATAGTCAGCAGTCAGACACTCTGTACTGAGTTATACGTAAAATGAGAATAGCCTTATAGAAGAATTAATCACTGTGACACTGTGTTGTTTAGCTCTCAACTGTCTGATAATGTCAAGAGCAAAGAGACAATAGCAGACATCCATAAAGTACAGTGGAAGCTGCAGAAATTAGGGGCTTGTCTGAAGCTGATAAGCAACCATCAGACTTGTAGTCTGTGATTTAAAGATCACAGTGTAGCCACTAACATTATTTTTATCTATACACTTAGGTTAGGTTATTTTAAACTTTAAAATGTCTCGTGGCTAGAGCACTGGCTCTCCAGCAGACTCTTAAACTGCTTTTACAAACATAGCTTCATCTGTAAGCCTTCCACCAATATACCAGGACAGGGTTATGGGGTTATGTGCAACCAACCGAATAGAAATGTTGGAAAAGTCACAATTTGCTAGAAATAACATTCCCAGAAATGCTTCAGGTTGGCTGAGGTGTGAGCAAAAACTAAAATTTTGTGAGCTAGGTTTATGCATTTTTGTGTGTGTATGTGGATGTGTGTGTGTCTCATATGTACTTGATTGATTGATTGATTGTACTCTCTGACGTTTAACAAGAATACCTGCTGATCTGTATTAAAATTATAATAATAATTCTAATTATATTATTATTTTTGCATTGCATTAGACATCATATCCTGTGTTCTCAGTATTATGTGTGAACATTCATGTCTATGTGAGTGTAAAAAGAGTTCACTCACAATTATAGTCCTTGAAATTTTTTATTCATATTATTTATAAAAGGGCACAATTATTGCGAGTGGAATCATATCTTCTGCAGTGACCCTCTTGGCTATTTCAAAGACACCACCATCGTTAACACAGGAAACTGACCTTCACTTTTGAGTGTAGTCCTCCCTTATCAGACCTCACAGAGAGACTGAGGAGACAAGGAAATGTCTGGTGGTTGAGAAGGAGACATAAAAATTCAACAAAATTGAGTTTTGAGATTTAACTTGACACACTACTGAGTGTCGTTACTGCTACACTTGTTTTGATTTTTCCCTTTTTGTTTAAAAAAGAAAAAGGAGTGTCCAACACACTCTACCTCAGACGTTCCAGAGAGGCTGGCCAAATGGCAATGAAATGCTCAGAGGACATTACAGAGACAGCAAGATGTTTTATTTGTAACGACCTTAACGAAATCTCAAGACAAAAAGCCATAACATGGCAGTAGCATGCGAGTAGAGTCTCCACTGTGCCACTTTACTGTGACCTCAACATGTGGCTGTGTTTTTCTGAGGTACTCACTGAACCTTGACCTGCACCATGCTTCTCTGAGCAGATTGGATCTGTGCAGGAGGCCTATCAGAAAACTGACTTACACCCACTCTTAGAGTTTGGCGGTACACATAGTGTAGTCTAATCTTCTGTTTTCTGGCTGCACAGGAGTGGAGCCGGCATTACACACCAACTGTGCAGGGCTGTCAGGAGTTGTTTTGACTGAGAGCAATGGAGCCATCTCTTCCTTTCTCTTATAGTGCATTGATGCAGCACCCTGGTAGGAGTGGGGAGGGAAAAAGAATAACTTCACATCACTGGAGTGACCAATGTTTTTAATTGTATATCCATTAATCATGCTACATTGTTTATACATCATTTTAATTGAATTAAAAAAAAAAATTTATCCGTTCTCTTGACTGCACTGTTGTACCGGAGAGGCATTCAATGAGGTGACAGACCAGCCAATTTCCCCTCCACTGCATACAGCAGGGTGCGGCTTACAATGACCTCACCAATTTATGTTATGAGCGTACGTAAGAGAGAGAGAGAGACAAGCCCTGCTCTCCTTGGTACTGTAGTTTATCCAAACCACTGTATTCATTGCATGGTTCAAATCTGTGAACTGATTTACAGTATCTACTTGGTGTTCCTCTGAGAAACTGTAATGGTGACTCTAATGTTATTTCGTCAGTATAAAAACTGATAACAATGGGTGGGACAAAATAAAACAAAGTAACAGTGACCTATTCTTCCTTAGAAGAAATTAAATGGAAAACAAGCACTTAATGAGGTGGCATATCTACAACCATTTCTATGATAGCAGGGGATCACAGTGTTTGTAAACCTAATACATAATAATCAGAGAATTTAATTTTGTAAGGTAATTCAAGGTAATAGCACTTAATGGGAATGCTCAATGCCCTCACAAAACTTCCTAATTACACTTACAAACTTTTTATTGTGTGGTAATGGTGCATTTTAGTGATAAACTTTCACACCATCATTTAAGTAGGTTAACTTAACTTAAGGACTCCCGCACCGATCGGTGCATAGGGCAACGAGTGTTCTCCATTTTGTTCGATCGGCAGCCGCAGCTTCGGCTTCGTCCCATGTGAGATCGACAACTCTCAGGTCGTTCGCAAAGGTTCGCTGCCAGTTAGTCCTTGGCCGCCCTTGTTTGCGCTTACCCTGGGTTGGCCGCCAGCGCATCGCCATTTTGGGTAGCCGGTGGTTAGGTAGACGTAGGACATGGCTGGCGAAGCGAAATCTGCGTTCATTGACAGTTGCCGAGAGGGAGCGAGTGTTGGCTCGACGATAGACCTCTTCATTCGTAATATGGTCCAGATAACTGATCCTCAGTATGCGTCGCAGGCACCGCTGATGGAAAGCGTCTAGCTTCCGGGCAACAGCCGCCGTCATCATCCACGTCTCACTCGCGTACGTCGCCGTGGGCATTACGATGGAGTCAAGGAGACGGAGTTTGACTTGCATAGAAAGCGACGGGGAGTTCCAGATGGGGCGGAGACGTTGAAACGCGGCAGACGCTTTGCCGATGCGACACGTGACGTCGCGCGCCGTGTCCCCGTCCGAACTGATTACACTACCGAGGTATGAGAATTCCATCACTTCTACCACGCGATGACCATTGACGACGACTGGAACCCGCGCATGTGCGTGGCCAACTCGCATAACCTTGGTCTTCTGGTCGCTTATTCTAAGCCCGGCGTTGGCCGACTGTTGTTCCAGGATTGCAGTGAGGTTATTTAGGGCATTTTGGGTCAGACCAACTAGAACGATGTCATCAGCGAAATCGAGATCGGCCAGAAGCTGTCCATCGGCCCAGGTAACACCCAGCATCGCTTGGTCAATTGAATGACGGCACACTAAATCGATAACCAGGAGAAAGAACATTGGCGATAGAACACAACCCTGCCGTACCCCTGTTTCTATGTCGAAGAAGTCCGTCATCCCCTCTTCTGTCCGCACGCAGCACTGGGAGCCGTGGTAGAGGTTGCGAAAAAGATTGATGTAACAGTCCGGTATTCCGTACGTTCGGACAATCTTCCACAAGGTGGAATCGAGTCAAAGGCCTTGACAAAGTCCACAAAATTTAGTGAATGACGTTCCTGGTATTCTAGCATCTGTTCAGTCACCTGCCGGAGAACAAAGATTTGCTCAATGCAGGAACGGCTACTTCGAAAGCCTGCCTGCAGCTCACAGAGGCGCTCGTCCACTGCTCATCGCAGGCAATTTAAAAGGACGATGGAAAGTACCTTGCCAGGCACGGACAGCAGGGTTATACCCCGCGACAATAACGTCTCGTTTCCAGTCTTCGGGTACCGCTGCCGCCGACCAGCACGTATTAAGAAGGTTTGTCAGAGCATTGACTACGGTGTGTTCGCCGCTCTTGAGGAGTTCTTGTGGAATCCCATCAATGCCGGCCGCTTTACCACTCTTGAGGGTACTGATCACCAGTTCCGTTTCTGCTGTAGTAATGGGGTTGAGGCTGACAGGTAGATTAGGCACAAGGGTGAGAATGCCAGGGTCAAAGACTTTGGTCGGCGCCGGTTGGTTGAGGACTTGCTGAAAGTGCTCCACCCAACGTCGGTCCTGCGCTTCTTGGGTAAGAAGTGGCTTGCCGTCTCGGTCTTTAATCGGCACCCCTCGTCCCGTAACGGAGCCGGCGAGCTCTCGAACTATGCGGTATAGCGTCTGCGAGTCGTTTTGGTTTGTTGCTTCCTGCGTCTCGACGCCCTTGCAGTCTATCCACTCGCGTTTGTCTCGTCTGCAATTTCGTTTGACTCGATGGTGCAGGTCACTGTACCTCGCCTCTGTTGCTTGGCAAGTCGCATCATCACGGCCCTGGTCCCGGTCTTGTTTTGCGCGGCGTCGTTCGTCGATCAGTGTCCAGGATCGGCCCTGGATCCAGCGCTCCTTGAAGGTGCCACGACGGCGTCCAGTCGTTGCCTCCGCAGAGGCAACAAGTGTATCCCAAAATTGCGCCCACTGTGACTCGAGGTCGTCAGATGGGGTAAGCAGGTCGAAACAATTCTGGACTGCAACGTTGTATTGTTGAGCTACGACCGGGTCCTGAAAGCGGGCGACATCAAACGGTTTTAGCCGTGGGGCAAGGGTGGACTGGCGCTTGAGGCGGATACGACAGGCTGAACCAAGGAGGAAGTGGTCGGTGCCAACGTCAGTGGCTCTATAGCTGCACACATCGAGGAGGGATGACCGCCAGCGCTTCGAGATACAGATGTAGTCAATTTCATTGCGTACGCCTTGAGCGGCAGGAGCTTTCCAAGTCGCCTTGTGGATCTTTCATGTGCAAAGTAGGTGTTGCTGATCGCCATTCCGTGTGCCGCACAGAAGGTCATAAGGCGCATAACGTTGTCCTTAGTTGCCACCGCCGAACTGTATGGGCCGATTACGTGCTCAAATGTTCGCCTCTCAGGGCCGATTTGAGCGTTGAAATCGCCAGCGAGGATGACAAGGTCATGCCGCGGGGTACGGCGAAGCGTGTGAACCTTATAGTTGCGCAGAGACAATTCTGTAGGGGAACCAGCCGAGTAGGGACGATGCTGCTTGGCGTGAAAGCATAATGCCTAGCCTGCGGACGTGGTCGGTGGCGTGTCCAGAGTAGACAAAGGTCTTGCTGTCAATAGTCATCTTTCCACTGTCTGTCCATCGGGCCTCGCTGACACCGAGGATATATAAACGGCATCGGTCGAATTCGTTCGCCAGATGTGCCAACTTTCCAGGTGAGCAGATGGCTTCACATCAGGCTACAGAAAACTACATTTAAGTAGGTTGGCTATGCATAAATAAAACAATAAAGTAACTCCATAACATGTGATTTATAAATGGGCACCCTATAGTGCAGACATTATTTATATATTAAATAATTAATTCAATAATTTTAATTAATTAAAATTAATATAAAATTAATTAATTAGGAGGCGGAGTGATATCCTCAGCCAGGTAGGGAATGGAGGTGAAGACTGATCAACAAAACAGAGCAGGATAACAAGTGGGGTAGAGTGTGAGAACCCAGACAGGCTCACCAGAGTCAGGGGTCAAAGCAGACTCTGGTCTAATATTTACTGGCCTCTTCTTTATCCACTGACTTGGATATGATATGCTAGGCTTTCTAGAGGCCAGAGTGCCACCATGAGATTGTCCAGAAATTCAAGCTGTTTTTGACACTTTCCCTCAATGATGACACATCCTTTGAATCCTGTACCCCATTTTACACTGGTGGAGAGTGCAGGCAGCAGACACAAACACAAACCTATTGCCTCCCAGGATCAATACAGTACATGTCAATACAGCCTTCTCCAAACCAGTATCCAGCAGCAATCCAGCGGCTGTTCCGTAGCGTGCATCTCACCACCACTGATACTCCAATGTCTGGGGGTGACTGAAACCCCACTGCCCAGACCACACTGCAACATCTAACATCTGATCATTAAGCTCACCTCTGATGGTGTGCTTAATAATCAGATGTTTTTCAAAAATGCTTTCTTTTGGATTTTCCCCATATTTTCTTCCTAATTTAGTTGTATTCAATTCCCTCCCATCACTAGGGAACTCCCACATCAAGGATACTATTCAATCAGGGAGGGCCAAAGGCTATCATCTGTTTCGTCCAAACCACATAACGCCAACCGACCGCATCTTTTCGAACTGCTCGACTCACGCACTGTTGGGGGCGGCATAACACATGCAGAGGACAGCGCTATCTGCTCCTTCTGCTTGTGTGAGCTCACAGATGCCAATGGTTGGCTGTAGAGCTTCGATTGATGTGAGAGTGCTAAGTACCTCCCATCCCACCCCACTGAGAGTGCTTGGCCAATCACCTCTCTCTAGGCCCTCGGCTTTGAGAGGCAACAGCATCACCCGGAAATCAAATCCGTGATCTCCGGATGATAGGGTGAAACCAAACCCAGCCAGTGACCTATTATGTGATAATAAACACTCTAGAATTATACCACGCCAAGCGGTGTGGTAGGGAATATGTCTGTCTGGTGGTTAAAAGGAGTAAGGTGGACGTGGTCATGCACCTGGCACATTCTATCTCGGCCTGTGGAATGTGGCAAGGAGGATCCTGGCCTGATTCCAATGACTGGGTCTAGAAGCAGAAGTAGTGGAACAGGGCCAAGATGACCAGTAGTGGGAACCCAGCCCAGAACAATTCATCCCTGAGACTAGGTTTTCCTGGTCTTCCCAGTGCTAAATGCAAATTCCTAGCCCATGGGCAGGGTCCCTACAATGTCTCTGAGAGAGTCAGGCCAGGGAACTTCTACCTGCACCAGCTGGATAAAGGGCAGTGGCAGGGCTGTGGCACCAAATGGCAGTGGTGGCTCAATCGGTTAAGGCTGTGGGTTACTGGGTTACTGATCGGAAGGTCGGGGGTTCGAACCCCAGCATCAGCAAGTTGCCACTGTTGAGCCCTTGAGCAAGGCCCTTAACCCTATCTGCTCCAGGGGCGCTGTAAGCTGGCTGACCCTGCGCTCTGACCCCAGTTTCCTAATTGGGATATGCGAAGAAGAAATTTCGCTGTGCTGTAAAAAGTGCATGTGACAATAATTGAATATTCTTCTTCTTCTAAGGGCAAGACCATTTCCAATAGTGTAACAAAAATAAAGCATGTCATATATTGCATCTGCGTCATTGACCTTGCATCACCAGGTACGGAATTTGATTCCTGTTTCAGGTTTGTGTGCTTGGAGTTTTCAGTTCTCCCAGTGCTTTGTGAGTTTCTTCTGGGTTCTCCGGTTTCCTCCCACAGTCCAGACATGCAGATTAGGCTAACTGGCATTGCACGTATTGTGTGAGTGTATGTGTAAATGTTGACCGGAGGTCCTACCATGGTCAAACAAAAATGGGAATAAATATAATGGTGACCATTGGCCTCCACGGTGGAGTGGAGGCCAATGGTGGATACTACACACAATATTGATTGATTGATTGATAGATAGATAGATAGATAGATAGATAGACAAGCTAAAGTCATAATGAGAAAGGGTAAAAAAGAACAAAAAACAAAGTTGAAATACTAATAAAAGAGAGAATGAAAGAACATGTTCATATCCTCTGTGTAATGCTAACTGAATGTTTATGAGCCTATGTACTGTATAACAGCAGGTGCAGAGTTATTGTAAAGTCTAAAAGATCTATCCATCAATCCACCCATCCATCCATCCATCCATCTATCTACATTTTATGGACAAAAGCATTTGGCCAAACCAATTAATTATTGAATTCAGGTGGACCAATCAGTCCCCTTATCCCAAGTGAAGGGCAATCTTAATGCTTCAGCATACCAAGACATCTTGGATGATGCTATGCTTCTAACTTTGTGGCAAGAGGTTGGGGAAGGCTCTTTTCTATTCCAACGTGACTGTTCCCCAGTGCACAAAGCAAAGACTAGAAAGACATGATTTGATGAGCTCTGTGTGACCGGCCCGCAAAGATCCTTGACCTTAACCCGATTGACATTTTTGGGATGAACTGGAACGGAGATTGCGAGCCAGGCCTTTTCATCCAACATCCTGACCTCATAAATGCTGTACAGAACGAATGGGCACAAATTCCCACAGAAACACACTGCAAAATCTTGCGGTAATCCTTCCAAGAAGAGTTGAAGCTGTTATAGTTGAAAAGGGGTGACCATTACATATATTGACATATAGGCTATGTATATGGATACAATGCCATTGCAGGTTTGCTTGAATACTTCTGTCCATATAGTGTATCTATCTAACAGGAAAATGTTGAGGGATACTTAACACTCTTTTAGCGAAGATAGTAAATGGTGAAGCCATGTATCATGAAAATGTGACAAAAATTTACATCACTACACCACTAGTAGACCATTATTTCATTTATTCACGTTATTTCTTGCAGTTGAAAAATGACGTAATTTCCTGAGTGGGGGGGGTTGTAGTGGCAGCCCAGGGGGCGTGGCTACGGAGTCATTTGAGCCTGCGTTCGGCTCTTTAAAGGAAAATGAGCTGAGCGAGTGAAGGAGCTGCGCGCTAAATCCACTCCAACTGCTGTTAACGAGAGAAGAGTGAACCGAAACTTTAAACTTATGGCGGTGGGGGACAAATACGAATAAATGAGTGCAGAGAACCTGCAGTTGTACGTGTGTGTGTGTGTGTTCCTGTGATGCTCCGGCTGTAGCGTTTGAACGTGGACGCTTGGCGGTCTAGAGGAAGGTAAGCAGAACCAGCTGTCTCGCTGCACATGTCTGTAAGCTCTCTGGAATCGTCAAACGTGTTTAGTGCATTATGCTTAGTTAATCAATCGTCAGTTAATCGTTGTCATTTACGGTAGAACTTGCATGTGTAATATATCAGATACCAGCTTTGTATTTTGGCCAACTCTCAAGTTAGGATGTGTGTGTATGAGTGAATGACTGATTGACTGACACACCTGTACGCTTGACCATTTTTGGAGAATATTTCACAGCCGGAGAAAGTTTTACAGCAAACCCCCAGTGTTGTATAAACACATCTAGTGTTTGTTTATGTCCAGCTCACACACTGAGGATGCTCCTCACTTTTACAAGAATGCTAGACTCATCATAAAGATCAGGGTTCTGTTTCATGCTCATGTGTCCAGTATGTAGGTAATTAAGAGGTTATAAGACATCTATCTATACATGGTTTATGTTCACATCCCATACCCTGAAGATCGGGTGGCTTAGTGGTTAAGGCTTTGATCAGAAAAGTTTTGAGTTCGAATCGCAGTATAACCCTGCACAGGGTTGATCTTCAAGTAAATTCATGAAACCCTTGGCCGCTTTGTTGTTGCCAGTCTCAAAACTTTATAATTCACTTTGTATAAACACATCAGTCAAACAAGCAAGTGTAAATGTACCTTCTGTGTTAGGTTTAAGAAGAACAGTGCCTGAATTGTTACTTTTAAAGATAAATTACGAAGAAGGATTATTGCTTGTTATTGCCGCCGCACATCGATACACTTACCGACTGATGTTCGAACTGGGAGATACAACACACGCACACAATGTCTGAAATCACTATTATCAGCTTTTGGCCTGGTCCTGTTTGTATGTATATTCGTCTGGATACAGGCTATAGGAAGTGTTAACACATCAGGACGTACGATGAGAGGATTGCTTTATTGGCATAGGAAATTTCTCATCATATTATAATACCTTGCATACTGTTCGAGTATTAAACCCAGTTACAGTTTTCAAGAATTGTGCTACAAATCACTATGAATTCCCAAATTCGTCAAGAGATGTTGGATGGAATCGTAGCATGTTGGCTTGGGATAAAACTTTTTAACTGTATGTTTCTGTAGGCCAGTTTGTGGCATTCAGTATTTAATTGTAGCCACGCAAAGGGCTACGTGAACCCGTGGAGACCTTATTGTAGGGCTACGGCAAAGCAACATAAAAATCCAAAGTTCCTTGCAGCACCAAAGTTCAAAGGCTTGTTGCCCACAGGTCAGCCGTTATACTATAACAGTAACAGTAAGGCATGTCATGTAACAGTAAGGCGTTAACAATTTACAAGATTGTGGTAAACAGTCATTTTGTCAATTATCTTGGGTCACTCCAAAGGGATCCTCATAGATATCCCTTATAGTGCATTGTAGAGCCATTTACAAGTTGTTGTTAATCTTTCAGCTGCTCCTGTTGAGGGTTCGCCACAGCACAGCAACTGATCCGCACAACAATTTGGCACAGGTTTTACGCCAGATATGCTTCCCGACGCCACCCTCCCGTTCTATCTGGGCTTGGGACCGGTGTTCTGTCGATTTTTGCTGCCTTGTTGAAAAATGCTACCGTAGCACAAATCGATAGCAGAGCCTGTCGATTTACGCTACCGCATCACTACTACTACACTGTGGACGTTAAATCTTATTAGAAGAGTTGATTGTATTTATTAGCATTATCATAAATTAAATAAAAAATGCATGTCATCACGTGCGAAAGCATTTATGTATGGACTACTCTGTGCACTGAATAGTGCTGCACACATATGATAACCACAAGATATTCAAGTATACAAAAAGATGTAAACGTAGGTGTTTAAATTTGAGACACTGACCCGGTTTCAAGATTTAATTTTCCTCAACCTTAAGGCTAATTCACAACAATTTATGCAGAAACTCAAATGTTTCGGTCAAATTAAGCAAAGGAAAACGGTTTAAACCCACCGCCAACCGAAGTCTCAGCACCAAGGTAGTATGGATTTATGGGCGTGGAAACAGTGTGCAAACTTGTGGGACTGCGCATGCGCAGATACGATAGTTAGCAAAACTCGATGGGTAGCATTTTTCGATTGAACACCGCATTTTTTGATTGAGCACTGCATCCGGTGGCTGTGGTTTGGGCATTGGCTGGGAATCGAACCAGAGCCTTCTGCAAGGTAGGTGAGAAACCTACCACTGAGCCACCAATCCCACCATAAAGCCATTTACAAGTAATAGTTGTTATCCATGGCTTAACAATACCAAATCATCAGGATTTTCCATGCTTTATTGGCCTAGTTTTGCCTTTGCCCTTTGCAAGATATGTCTTTGCTAATGATGTCAGAGCCATAGCTTGAAGCTATGATTATAAAACTGTAGTACAAATCGTGAAAAGAGGGAGCTGGGCTTTAGTGTTGAGTTGTGCTTATGCGCTACCCAAAACTTGATTCAAGTCACAGAGATGATGTTATTCAATCCGTATCCATTGAAGTCACTCTGCTAGAATAATACTGCAACAAAATAATAAAGGAACCTGACAGTAAGTGACTGTAATACAGTAAGAGTTCATTGCTGTTACATAAATACACAGGTTATTACAGTACAATTAAAACACTGTGCATAGCTTATGATACATGATATGGATGAGTTACGGGGCATAAACTACCAGAAGCTGATTAAAACTAGTCTGTGTAATTACTATAAAGGTTAGCAGGATGTTACTGAGTGAAAACGTAAGCATGGACAAAAATATCAGCTTGTAAATTGTCATGTTAATATAAATATGATAGAAGCACCATTTCCATAAGGACATTAGTAATGTCACGACATTTATGTGTTCTGTGTGTAGGTGTGATTAGAGTGTATATGGGGGTCAGTTGTTTTTATAGAATTGCTTGGTTCAGTTCAATACTTTATTTTTCACTCTTGATTCCTCAAGTCAGTTGTAAGTTATGTGGATCTTCTAAATGAATAAATGTTTAAGCAGGGAAATACCAAACTGTGTTGAACTTTGGCCGTGTAGGACTGTGTGGGTGGAGCACCCCTGCTTTCAACATTACGCACATGCACATTTTTTTTTCTCCTTTTTTTGTTTCAACAGACTCCCCAAAATGAGGGTTCCTAACCTTTAAGGAGTTGATTTCACATTAGGGAACAGACAGCATGTTATTTAAAGCCTGGGTGGGGGTCCATGTCCCTAGACGGAATTAATATATGTGTAAGTGTGCATGTCTGTCTGATAACTCTGAAAATGTGTAGACCTCAGCTCCATAGGTTTTATTTTTTAAGTACAGGTTTTATGCCAGATGCCTAGGGTCTGATGCGACCCTGTGCTTCTGGTTCACTGTACTCCGGTCTTCTACGAAAAAGGCAGAGAGACACCTACTGTAATTTCTAGGCTGGTGTCTGCCTTCATACTTACATGAAACGTATGTTTATAGAACAGAAAAAGCGGGGAAAGAAAAGAACAAAACCAAAACATTGTTCTGTTTTCACTTATAATTAGTGGACAATAATTAGAAGACAACAAAACTAAACCAGTTGTGATTGATTGATTGATTGTAAGTCGAAAGCATTTCAGAAACGTATTCACTCATGTGTACATCTTAAAACAGTATAAAGTGGTTCGGGAATGAACACACTTTAATTTGTGTTTACATCTACGTTTTTTTTTAAACGAGACGTTTTTGTCACCAACATTGTGTGCTTACTGAGTGATGGTTAAAAGAAAATAGAAAATGAAGTGCTTGATTATGCAGGATGAGTAAACTCCTTATAATGACAGCTGCAGCCAGTATGAAGCCTTTATATTTATATTTGCATATTCCACAACTGTTGACTGTTGTTTCTCTAAGTAAATGTAATTATATTATCTTGAATAGTGATATTCAACTCAGTGTTACTTTGAATTAATTTAAGTAACTCATGGAAGAAGAAGCACAAAATCTCCTTGCAATGTTTCATGCACACTGGTGAGTTTTGGAAGACATAAATCCATTAGTGTGCCTCTTCACACCACACGAACCCATAAACCCTTTCTTTGCATCGTGACGCAAATGCACTTTAACACAGAAGTATAAACCAGCCCTAAGTCTATATTTACTACATGGGCTGATAATGAGGGTGACCAGTTTACAGTAGTCTGTTATTAGTCTTTGCATGGTGCTTCTTTGAGACCAATGCAAAGGGAGAAAGAGAGAAACCCAACGAAGTAGACAAGATGCAACGGAGATGAGATTCATCTGCAGCTGTTCAGTAAACATATTATATACTATGATTGTTTTTATAGTCTACAGAAAATCTATTTATACCACAACTAACTGTGTTTTATCCTGCAGCAGATGTTCTTATTTCATAAATAAGATAAAAAAAAACTACTGTCATGCAGTCTCCACTGATGCTTTCCAGAGTTATTAGGGCTCTATTCATAATGCTAACCAAACAGTTCGAATTAGAGACTATGGTAGAGTTTCTTCGCCTTTGTTTTCAGGAACCGTTACACAGTCCCATGTGCTTTACAGTTAAACGTCTCTCCAGTGCTAACGTCTACACTGACCGTAAATCGTCGTGCAGGAACCGAATGGAAACGTATCTTCTGACTACAAAGCAGAAACAAGAAGTCAGACCCAGTCTGAAGTCAGTTCGTTTTGTTACTTCTTTCATGGTCTCTCTAAAATAAACTGAGGCGTAGATTTGGAGACATCCTAGATTACACATTGCCTCTTATATTGTTGTTTATGTGGTACAATGTGCACACATCCCAGTCTCACATGCTTACACACACCACAGGCTGACCCACATCCACACACTTATTTCCTGCTGATTTTAGTCATTTGGACGAAAGGTCACATTCTTGGATCTTGTCATGAATAATCAAAAAAAAAAAAAAGAAAGCTTGGGGATTTCTAATGTCTGATAGGATGATATCACCAACCACCTAACCACTTACATCACCACAGCTGCATGCTCAGCCGTGACTTTTGGGTGCTTTTGTGAGTCTCTGTTTGTGTGGAATAATAGTAGAGCTTCCAGATTAATGTGTGCCTTTTTTGACCCCGACACACCTTCTTCCAATTTACATAATTTCTGTGATTTATTCAGTCCTAATCTGTGACGTTATCACATAACACCCAAGATATTGTTCATCACAATTAAATGACCTTATTAGCATCATAAAATTGATCTTGACTGGTCTAGACCTGTGGAGCCTGTATATGAGCATTTCCAAGTATTGAAAATATAAAAACGATGTTGTAAACCAAATACTAACATGATACTGTATACGATACTGAAACGAACACATACTTTTAAGTTCAAGGCCGTTTAAGCTGAACTTTTTATCGAAATCATAATTTGGTATTGTACATTTATCAGTTATGAAGCCCTTTGATTAAATTATTATAATGTGTGCTAGGCAGTTTTGGTTTATTTTAAGTTGTTTTAGGAGTTAAGCCTTGTGTATTTGTGGACCTGCATCCTTATGTTTGAGTACTAAGTGTCAGAGACTTGCATGCTTTTTGTAGTGCCTGTTTATAGTGGAGAGGTGAATGTCCAGATCTCTCTTTTCTTTTTGTTGTTTATAGAAGACGTTCCATGCGTTGAGTTTTGAGAGAGAGCGAGAGAGAGAAAGAGAGGATGAGTCAGAGTCTTTGCCAGCTGTGCTCGTGGCTGCATTGGAGGCCGAGTGGCCCCCATTGTGCAACGCTCAAAGCAGCTCTGGCTGTTTGGATGGAAACTCTGTTTTGCAGCTTAGAGTCTGCCCCAGTAGTATCTTTCTGCCTATGGCTGCAAAAAAAGGGATGCTGGAAAAAAAATTATGGAAATACCAACCTGGGGATAGAATAGGAAAATGCTCTTTTTCATTGAGGGTCAAAATCAGTTAGACCATAGATGGATAATTTGGAGAATCTAGGCTTCAAAACAACATAACACCGCATTCAAAGAAAAGTGATTGACTTGAAGGTTTGACTCAATCTTTGCCCCTCCCCATGTTAAACAAAAGCTTGGGTGCAAAAGCACATGGATTATTTGCACCCTCCTGTCTTATTTGGAAACTAACACAAGCTTTGGCTTAATCTCACTCCTTTTACTTATAACTCCACCCGACTGCAGATTCGCAAACCTCAGGCCTCGGCATATGGGAGACTCTACGAACCGAACAGAGAGTTTTGGTTGTTGAATGGATCCTCTCGACGCAGGCCTTCTGTAATTTGCCAACAGGGCTATAGTTAGGAGGCTGCTAATTGCAGAGCGCCACATGGCACTGTTGTGGTGGTGTGCACTCGGAGCACTCTGGTGTCGTGCTCTGTCTGGGCCTGCCGCTCCATATCCAGCTTTTCTACAACAGCCTTCCTTTATTGTCTGGTAGGAGGAACCATAATGAAACCGTAAGCATTCCTGCTTTGGAACTGGTGAAAAGCATTTGTTATGGACACATAATTTCACTTTGGACATTTTTGATTGTTGTTTTTGGTTGCTTGTTTGGTTGGATGGTCTTAATAATTTCCCATGTCAAGTATGAGTGGTGTCATCTTCAATCTTTTTTAGGTATAGCACAGTATAGTTGGTGCTGTTCAGACTTTACTGAGCTGATTCTTTCTTCCTACTTTCATTCTAATTTCATTAAAATTTAGACAATCCGTTTCCAAGGCCTTTAAAGTTTGTCTTGTAGGCAGACTCATACAGGTAAGAATCATTTTCAAGCTCACTTTTCGCTCCATTGAAAGTCACCTTTATTCAGATGGAGAGAGCGTGATAGAGGGAGAGAGACCCCCTCCTACATATCTGTAATGGGACTGTCATGCAGAAAGACGCCATTGTGTAGGCCTAGATCCTGTTTCTGCCGCGGCCTGTAATTAAGAAGGGATTGCACAGGCAAGGACATTTGGGTGCCTGCTTGAGGGGAAGGGATTGGCCTGGTGGGTAGTCAGTCTACAAAAGTGCCTAGCTGCTCAACACCCACACATGACCACAGAGCCGACACAGGGTTCGGCTTGGACTCAGCAGAAGGTTGTACACGGAGAGAGAAAAAGAAAGAATCTCATAAAAAGGAAGCCTTCATTTAAATGTGTCATATGGGCATGGAATTTGCTGTTTCTCTGTTGCCAAGGTAACTTGAGAAGAATTCTCTTTTTGATGGAGGGAAACAATAAAAGAAAGCGAGAAAGCTTGGGGCCAAGAGGGATTACTGACAGAGGTATGATGTCAGAGGTGCACTCACCTTCTAGGAAATGTCAGTCTGAGAAAGATCAGAGCACAGCAGAGCAGCGGCTTAGGTCATATGTCAAAAGGTATAATCATAGCACTAAAGACATTTTATGACCAGTTACACTGCCTGGCCAAAGTTGTGTGCTCTAATATTTAGTTTGATACTTGATATTTGATTACAATGTACAATGTTGATGTGTGAAAATGATTCGCTGTACTCCATGAACCATGCAATTTACAGTTTGAGTCCTGAATTGTCAGGGAAGAAGAAAAAAAATCCTTCAGTACATCAAAAAAAAACATTTAGTACATTCAGGTCATCAGCTGACTTAATTTTATTGAGGCATAACTTTGCCGACCAATTAAAGCAAGCGTAGATCAAAACACTGCCTCCAGAGGCTTGTACAGTGGGCACTATGCATGATACAGTGGTGTGAAAAACTATTTCTTATTCTTTTGCATGTTTGTCACACAAAATGTTTCTGATCATCAAACACATTTAACTATTAGTCAAAGTTAACACAAATAAACACAAAATGCAGTTTTTAAATGAGGGGTTTTATTATTTAGGGAGAAAAAAATCCAAACCTACATGGCCCTGTGTGAAAAAGTAATTGCCCCCTGAACCTAATAACTGGTTGGGCCACCCTTAGCAGCAATAACTACAATCAAGCGTTTGCGATAACTTGCAACGAGTCTTTTACAGCGCTCTGGAGGAATTTTGGCCCACTCATCTTTGCAGAATTGTTGTAATTCAGCTTTATTTGAGGGTTTTCTAGCATGAACCGCCTTTTTAAGGTGATGCCACAACATCTCAATAGGATTCAGGTCAGGACTTTGACTAGGCCACTCCAAAGTCTTAATTTTGTTTTTCTTAAGCCATTCAGAGGTGGATTTGCTGGTGTGTTTTGGGTCATTGTCCTGCTGCAGCACCCAAGATCGCTTCAGCTTGAGTTGACGAACAGATGGCCGGACATTCTCCTTCAGGATTTTTTGGTAGACAGTAGAATTCATGGTTCCATCTATCACAGCAAGCCTTCCAGGTCCTGAAGCAGCAAAACAACCCCAGACCATCACACTACCTCCACCATATTTTACTGTTGGTATGATGTTCTTTTTCTGAAATGCTGTGTTACTTTTACGCCAGATGTAACGAGACACGCACCTTCCAAAAAGTTAAACTTTTATCTCGTCGGTCCACCAGGTATTTTCTCAAAAGTCTTGGCAATCATTGAGATGTTTTTTAGCAAAATTGAGATGAGCATTAATGTTCTTTTTGCTTAAAAGTGGTTTGCGCCTTGGAAATCTGCCATGCAGGCCGTTTTTGCCCAGTCTCTTTCTTATGGTGGAGTCGTGAACACTGACCTTAATTGAGGCAAATGAGGCCTGCAGTTCTTTAGATGTTGTCCTGGGGTCTTTTGTGGCCTCTCGGATGAGTTGTCTCTGCGCTCTTGGGGTAATTTTGGTCGGCCGGCCACTCCTGGGAAGGTTCACCACTGTTCCATGTTTTTGCCATTTGTGGATAATGGCTCTTACTGTGGTTCGCTGGAGTCCCAAAGCTTTAGAAATGGCTTTATAACCTTTACCAGACTGATAGATCTCAATTACTTTTGTTCTCATTTGTTCCTGAATTTCTTTGGATCTTGGCATGATGTCTAGCTTTTGAGGTGCTTTTGGTCTACTTCTCTGTGTCAGGTAGCTCCTATTTAAGTGATTTCTTGATTGAAACAGGTGTGGCAGTAATCAGGCCTGGGGGCGACTACAGAAATTGAACTCAGGTGTGATAAACCACAGTTAAGTTATTTTTTAACAAGGGGGGCAATCACTTTTTCACACAGGGCCATGTAGATTTGGAGTTTTTTTTCTCCCTTAATAACGTAAACCTTCATTTAAAAACTGCATTTTGTGTTCAATTATGTTATCTTTGACTAATAGTTAACGGTTTTTGATGAGCAGAAACATTTAAGTGTGACAAACATGCAAAAGAATAAGAAATCAGGAAGGGGGCAAATAGTTTTTCACACCACTGTACTGTAGGTGCATTGCTTTACGCATTTCCCTTCTCACTCTGATGCGCCCATCACTCTGGAATAGGGTCAGTCTGCACTCATCAGAACATGTGACCCTTTTTCTATTTCTCCAATGTGTCACCTTTATGCTTCCTAGCTCAAATTCAGATTCACTAACAAGTGTTTTTTCTAGGGCTCAATAATTGAATTCAAAAATTCATTTTATTGAATTTTTACTCAATAAAAAAAAATCTAATTAATTAGAGGCTTTGTAATTATTTAATCGAAATTAATCACATTTTAATCGCATATAAATATTTGACCTGAGAACAGTGAGAAGTAAGTTTTTTCATATGGATTTTTAGTATACCATTGAATAATGACTGAATACATAATCTTAATGAATACATAATATTGTTTATTTTTGTTCAACCAAGTCCAACAGACCAGTATTGCCATTAAGTGTAGCAATAGAATATTTAGAAATATAGTATCCTACATTTCAGAAATTCAGGTACCCTATAGGTATGCGATATGCGAATTCCTTGTTGGATAGCTAGCACACAACCATGCTCTTATCGACGCTTCCATCCATTCGTTTTTTATAACAAAATTTCCCATCCACAGGGCTAACCAAAGCTGTCTCATCAGCTTCTTTGTCCATGTTCACTGTGGTTTGTTTTTGTCTGAACGCTAGTTGGTGCTCCAGTATAATCGGTCCGCCGAAACTCATCCAGTGAGAAATGTTCCGCGGTGCAAAACTAAGTGCGATTAAAATGCGTTAAAAAAATTTTTACGCGTTATTTTTGTGTAATTAATGAATCTAAATTAACGCGTTAAAGTCCCGGCCCTAGTTTTTTCCTTTGACCTCACAGGTGTCTAACTCTAATCTTGTCCATTCTCATCACATCGTGTGTATGTGGAAATGTTCTTTTACTATTAAACAAAGCTATGAGTTTAACTGTTGATATTTTTTCCTTTGCAACTTCAGCAAGTGTTTATTTATGAATTTTTTTCAACCACATTTCTTCTGCAGTGATTCAGGACTATCCTTCCAGGTTATAATTATTATTTGGACATGTTTTTAACCCAATTCCAGTAATTGTAATGTTTTCTTTTCTTGATGTAGGCATTTCTTGTGCTGGGCAGTATACAGCAATGTTTCCCAACCTTTTTTTTTTTTTTCTAGTGACCCACTTTTAAAAAAATGACAAACTATCAAGACCCTTTATCAGCTTGAATGGTAAACCAGACACATTTCTGAGATAGGCTACATAGGCTACACTGGGTATTGATTGATGGCATGTTACAAAGGGTTCAGCCAACAAAACTGTTTCAGCATGTTTTTTGTCAGAACTCTTTGATTTTAAATTATGTTGCATTTATGTTCATAAAACTTATCAGGAAAAACTGAAAAAAGTAAAAGTTATTGGTGGTCGTTTTTAATTTTCCAATCACCCACTCTGTGTTTTTTTTAACAAAACAAAAGAGCACATTTAGTAAAAGACCGAGACAGGTCTAAAGAGCATTATGGGAGGCCGCTTATACATGCATACATTAGGCTCTTTAATGAGTCCCTGCATGGCAAGGGTATTGTCAACCTCCTTGTTGCTGATGAGGAGTGAATTGCCACTATATACAGTATGCTTGTTCTCGCAGCTGCTGGACAATCTTACACACAGTATGTCCAATATTTCCACAAATGTCTTCTCAAGACAAACTACCTGTGCAAGTGAATATATAAAGTATAAATAGTACATTCGTGTACTTGGTTTATTTTATGTTATTGTTTCCCTTTATTTATTTGTTTGTTTGATTGTTAATTGACTGACTGATTGACTGATTGATTGATTGATTGATTGATTGTTTCCATCAAAGTACTTGTGTATATTTTAGCTGTGTGTGATTTGTATTCTGTGCTGGTGCAGAACTGCAGTTTTCCTTGGGATTAATAAAGTCAAAAGTCACAAATTTCATCACAGATACAGCCTCTCTACATTTTAATAAAAAGTGTAAGCAATAAACTGTCAGTGCTTATGATTTATATTTAAAAATATCAGTATGGAATTATTCACAAATGTTTGCCATCAGTTGTTTCTCAAATCAAACCTCAAATCTTTCCTTAGAAACCTATTTTGTGTGATTCAATGAACTTTAGAGCCATCTTTTGCTTTTTTGTTTTCTGCACCATTCGGAGACTGTCGTGCGTGAAAATTCCAAGAGGTCAGTAGTGTCTCAGAAACTCAAATCAGCTGTTTGACACGTTCGAAATTAGATATCACATTTTTTCTTCATTCTGATAATTAATGTAAATCTTGACTCAACCTTGAGTGTATTTTTTATGATTTATACCTGATTTAACATATGATTAATATGTTGGTGAATACATTGGATATTGCCATACTGTACGCATGTATTTCTTAAAATGTACCAGTTAGTCAGTAACAGCCTTGTTAATTCTGGAGTTTCTCTGCTTTCCTGTTGAATGACCCGTAGTAATGAATATTTAAACCAGTGTACGACTAGAGCACGGCCGTTGCACTGGAAACTTGTGGCTGTCTGTGATGCCCAATTAGTTTCACTTTACACCTTAAGAGACTGCCCTTTCTGAGGTGCCATGTCTTTCCAGTCCACCATTTTTATTTGGCTAATCTTGGCTTCTCACATTTCCCATCTCTCTGTCTCTCTCTCTCTCTCTCCCTGTCTCTGTCTCTTTCTTGCTGTCTCTCTGGCAGGTTAGGGCATTCTTGATGGCAGAGGTGATGGAGGGAAGTGCAGCAGCTGCAGCAGTCGCTGTTCCTGGTGCCAGCATGGATTGGCAGAAGAGGTGCATCGCCCTCGAGATGCAGCTACTCCGCTTTCGACTGCAAGCTGGGAAAATCCGTCAGCTGCTGGCTGAAAAGGTAACAGCACGAAAATCACGTTTCTTTGGCTAAAATCTCAAATTACTCCACTGCTGTGATTTCAAAATGCCTGCATGAATCCATGGTACCTGTCTCATAATATTTCAGTCGAGATGAAGGACATAACTGCCACATAATGGGGTTTAATATGTTACATTTTGGTGTCCAGTTTGTCTGTGTTATTCATGAAGCTTAATTTAATGCCTAATCTTAACTGATACTTTCTGCTGTATTTGCTATGCTCTTTCTCCACCTTGGGCAGTGGGTAAATCAATGCTTTCTCCACTTTTTTCCCCCTTTCTCTACACTCGTTCATGCACCACTGACCTTGCTATTGCAAGAAGCAGTTAATTGTCAGGCTTGGCAGAGCGCCTTGCAAAAAGAGTGAGGAGACACAACTGGCTAATGTGAACGTGTGCTTCATTTGATTTTTAGGAGTGTGTGTGTGGGTGAGGAAGTGTGATGTTATGTTTTTGTTGGAAAGTGGAGCACCTTTACCGTTTCATCATGATTACGGCTGAATAGAAAAAGTATTTTCTTTTGGACGCACATTTGATCAAACACAAGCATCAGCTTGACTTTGTATTATCTAACTAAATGCTAGAACAAAAAGAAGGGCTTTATGTTTGCTTTTATGTGAAGGGGCCTTTCTCTGAACAGTGTGGGACACATCTGGTGTTGAGAGTAGTATAGATAAGCAAGACTGGTCTGTAAACCATGAACATGTGTGTAATAATTGTCGTGCTAGCACAAAGAAACAATGCAGAGATGACATCAGACGTAAGGTTTTTGCTTTTGTTTGTCTCATGTAGGAAGTGGGCCAAACTCTCTGATTAAGGACGGTATTCAGGTTTGAGTTTATGTCCATATAGTTAACAGTGAATGGAGAAATTTCTCACAACGGCATTCAGGGAAGCGTAGCTATAATGGTTAGAGCTTAGCTATTTTCAGCATTTGCGCCTGGAGAAGCAACATTTCCACATAACATTCAGTTTTGTTTAATATGGAGAAGACACTGTCTATCTAAAAGACCGGTTCATACTATGAAGACTTTCTTAAAGTGAGTTGTCCATGGAGCAATTGAGTGCTGGGTTAGAAAATTCTTTAAACGTTAAGCATGAATATATTAAACATAATAAAATTACCTGAATCCCATGCACACATTGCCACTTTAAAATATGCATCTCATCTATTATTGTACTGCATGCTCATTGCCAAAAGAAACTTGCACATATACATACAAAAAAAGTTTTATATCATACAAAAATCTATGTCCATCAGCACTAGAAACAAAAAAAATCTGACAATGACATATGAATGAAAACGGCCTCCTTGCACGTCTAGCAAGTCCAGCTGCAACCAAATGTCATTGAATAGTCTGACTTACTATCGCGTGTAACCCTAGTATAACTGCAGCAGGAGGGGCAGCATTTTCTGCACAATTTCTAAATGTTATCAAATTAATGTTTTGTCTTATTGTTGTCACTCTCAGCCTTTTAGACTAGGGTGATTCCTAGTAACTTCACACCATCTGGCGAGGTCTGCTTGTGTTGCACCAAGTTTAAGCATTTTGATTGTCCTCTATATGGCCTAGTATTGTCTAAATGAGGCCAGACAAATGGCACAATCATGAAGTTTTTCCTTTATTGTAATACACATACAAACTTACAGTGCAACTTTTTTGCCTGTGCGCAGCGCCTGTTAAGATGACCTGAGTTATCCTCGATAAAGTATTGCTCTTCTTAGCATGACGGTAATTTCACCTTAACTTTGTTCTTATTATAACAAGGCAAACAGCATTATGAATAAGATTTTGTGTTTTCTTGACAATATAAAATTTTCTTTTTATAGTGCAACGTTTCTTTTGCTATGACTATGTACGTATATTAAGTAGTAACAATTCAATTAGATTTATGAACTTCAAATAAAAAAATATTTTTATTACTAAACTCATAACTGTTGAATGAATACGGTCCTGTACTTAAGTGTTCAACTGTGTGTGTTCCTTCTCTCTCTTTACTTCTCTTTCTCTCAACATACACAGGATGTTTGCTGTCCAAACACAGTTCACAGACCGGTGTCTTACATCAGGTCGTGTCTCCTCTCATGACATTTATTTTTCCACCCCCCTTTCTTTCCTTTCCTCTCTCTTTCTTTCTCTTCCCACTTGAGGACAGGATTAAATATCCCTTTTTTCTCTGCTTATGGTTGTTTTGTAAAAGGATAGAGGGAGTGGTGAGAAGGGTGTTGACAACTTGCAGCTCATGCTATTGCCCGAAGGTTACTCCTGACACTATTTCACTGGTGTTTCACACGTTGACTCACTTTGGAGCTGGGGAATAGGACAATGTTGCATCTAATGAGGGTGTGATTTGGAGTCTTGTAGTATGAGAATGTTTTTGTGTTATCTGCTCAAGTTGCAACACATGCTTTTATGCTCGAAGTAAAACATTTCAGTGCTAAAGAGAGAAGACGAGGAAATCCGAGACTGTCCTATATATAAAATGTTGGAATAAGGATTAAAAGTGAGTTTATGGTTGTATTTTGCTCTCTTTTTGGAGATGATCTCCACGATGATATGAACATATTAAACTTTGACTTTGTGTGACTTTGTAATACACAGGTCAGTGTATATATCCACAAAGGCAGTATTAGAGCAGTGTTTTTGCATGTGTGAATAATGTGTGATCAGGGAGGGCTGGCGGTGGGGTAATCTCTGTGGAGCTTCATAACCAGGTATCAGACAGGAGGATTAGCTTAAAATAGCAATATTCTGTCTCTTTCTCTGTTTTCTCTCTATTGCACACACACACAAACTCAATCACACACATATACACATTGACTGTATATCTCTACTTTTTCGTAGCCTTTGGTTGATATTTTTTTTTCTCTTAATAATTGAGCTAGAGTTCATTGAAACCCAGTCAGTATGTGAAGTGGTTAATGATTGTGGCGCTTGGCTGTGCTTCAGTAGAGGACAGTAGTGGACAGTGAAATTCTGCACTACTCCTGGCACGACACCATGTTCTCATGGACTTCATTTATTCCCCTAAGCAGTGCAGTGATTTATTTGTGTTTAACAGCATGGCTGGAGTTTGCTGCACCAAAGCTTAAAACAGACCAAAAGGAGACACCTGACCTTCTAAAGAGCAACTGTATTTGCAATGAGACAGCTGGTAAATGTCTGACATGCTTATGCTTGTCCCTGTGCCCTCTCACCTCTCTGACTGGCAGTCTGGTCCCTTCCCTTTTTTTCTTTTTTAATCTATTTTAAGTTTGCTGGATCACAAAGAAATAAATGAATATAGTTTTATCTTTAGCCTTAGTTGTGATTGGCTTTAAGAACATTGTTGGGTATGTTGTAGCCTGTCAGACGTGCAGACATATCATACAAAATTCACTTAATGGGATCCATATGCATAGGTTTGTTAGTACCTATAGTGTGTGCTGATCTTTGTTGAGATGTAAAGCAAGAAATAAGGGAATGTGGCAGTTTTTTTTTCTTTCTGAGCCTCTGAAGACACATTGGTTCCATACATTTGCTTTAACATTCCATGGACTGCACATTCCTCTTTGGATGTATGAAATAGCTGATCTCAGCACATTACATTCTTTAGTGTTCCTTTTCTCTCTTTGGTAGTCAATTTCTCCTCTCTCTTTATGCTAAAGATGGGATTTTATTTTCTTCTTATCCTAAGAAGCTTTTACAGACTTATCTACGAGTGTCTAGGAGTTTGATGTTATTAGGGCAGCTCCTCATTCCCTTTTAAACCCTTCCCTGCTTATCTGGGCTCCTTCCTGAAGACTAAAACTAGCAAATGCCAATTCCTCTGTGGGGAGACTCGCTTCTTAAATCATCAACAGTTGAACATCTGTGCTCTATATGTGTTCAAGTATGCGCACAACTGTTATGAGTAGTGGGTGGGAGGTAGGTTTACAAAGACAAGGTGCAGTCAGACATGCCCTAACCTCCTCTCTCCTGTCAGCTGGTCATGGTGGTCTGGCATAGAACTGGAGCAGACTGTAGTAGGCACATACCCAGTTTTGCACTGATAAACCACAGGCTAATGTAGCAGCTGGTGTCAGGCAGACAGGAACAGGAATGGGAAAATCCTCTAACTATTAAGCATGTTGCTTATTGAACATTCAGCCAGGTAAATCATATTAGATTAAAAACTTAGGGCATTCAAGTCAAACCGAGACTTTTCATTGTATAATTTGCTTTTGATTGCAGTATAACATAATACAATTATGAGAGTAAATAATCTACTGTAAATGCTGGCCTCCCAGGATCTCCATTAATGGCACAAATGTGTGGAAACGGCTTGGGGAGAGGGGAGAGTAAAGTCTAAGTGGTGTGGTGAGCAGTATTAGGTCGGGTATTCTCCTGTGAAAACAGAATGCCCTTGGTGATTAAACCAGGCTGTTTTATTTCTTTGAGAACGTTCTACTCGCGAAATGTTCACTGTAGCCAGATCATCATTCACGGATGTATGGCCTTCTTTAAAAACGTTTCCACTGAAACCATACTGTGCTTAAAGTGTCAATAGTTTCATGCCTTTATTCATGAGAAGCTTTATCACACTACTGGTTTGACTTGAATGCCTCTCATAGTTCTACTGTGAAGATGGTGGTTTATGAAGATTCAGATTTCTGGCATCAACTTTAAAGGGCATATATGCTATGCTGTGTACAGTATAGTGAATCATTTAGAAGTTTCTATTCAATTATTAATTCATAATTAATTTTTAATACATCCACTATTCTCTGTATGTCTTGCCGTAGATGCAAGAACTGGAGCACAGAGTGACTGAGGCCGACCAGCGGGCTGAGGATGCAGAAAAACAAGTATGACCTTTTGTTTATTTCACCTAATAACCTGATTACTGCCTCTTGTTGCTTTTTTCTTAAATTACTTGATTCAGAATCACTGATTAAATATTTTGGTCTCTTTGAATTTAAGGTGCAGATAATGGAAGAAAAGCTTAAATCGGTGAATATGCATCCCAGTGAATCAGAAAGCTCCTTGTATAGGCGATATCAAGAACTGACTGGTCAGATACAGGAAAAAGAGATGGTAGTAAAGAAACTTGAAGCACAGCTGGAAAAACAGGTATGTAGTGATACTGATCTGAGGGAGACACATCTCCATGTATGTCCATAAAACTCTTAGACTGAGATGATTTGACCTTTTCACATGCCCATAACTGTGATCCTTTTCTCCAGAATTTGGTTCGAGCCCAAGAAGCCAGGATTATAGAAGAGAAAGCAGCCAAAATCAAAGACTGGGTTACGTTTAAGTTACGGGAGGTGAGCTATGTGCTAGGAAAAAAAAAACCCTTCAGTTTTGGACACCTCAAATTAATGTTCTTCAGTTTGTCTCTTTTGTTATCTAGGATTTCAATAAGTGAAACTCTTTTAGAAGGCTAATTATTATATATTTCATTCTATACAAAAAATAAAGAGCTGTTTATGATCCATAGTTACTCTGCTTCCACTTCTATTAAACATCTAGTTTGCTATAATATCCTCCCCTTTCAGATGGAGATAGAGAACCAGCAATTGAAGATGACTAACCTGAAGCAGTCAGAGCAGATACTTTTGCTGCAGGATAATCTTCAAAGTAAACCGACTTTTTTTATTACTCGTTATTTTCTTATTTTTTCAGTTGTTTATTTTCACTGACATCTGAACTTCCCACTTCTTTACCACAGCTGTACTGGAGAGGCCCATATCTCCATGTTCTCCAAAGTCTCTAGTGGTGGATGCCCAGCTGCTGTCCTCTATCCCCATGCACAGTCCCAGCTACTTTGGTTCATCCTTTACACAGGATGAGAGCTTGAGGCTGACAGGAGTCTGCAGGCCTGGCTCCAGTGCTATCAGAGGCATGCCTTTACATCCCAAACACATTTGACCTTATTTTACATAACACACATGGAATGATGCTGGTTTTACCTTTTGTCCTGTCCATTTCTCAAATTATTTTCAATGATTATTGACTTGTTGAGAAACTGGTTGATCCCTTGGAAGTAAAAAAAATTGACTTAGTTAATCAAACTGTGGTTCTTTATAACCTAGTCTAGCAACCTAGTCTAGAGAGTTTAAGTGAATTCTTTGTCATTTTACAGATGGTAAGAGGAAGGCACTGGAGGCTTCAGACTCTCAGAATGCACCTGAACACATAACTCCACACAAATTCAGCACAGATAAAGGAGTCTCTGCAACTGGAACAAAGATAATGGACAGAACAGAAAGCTTGGATACTTCTGCTGTTATTGCATGGGAGCGAGGGGGAGGAGGAGCTTCAGACAGAGACCACTCCTCTGATGAGCTCAACAGCAAGTTCCGCTTACAGCGCCTTCACTCTACTTCATCCTCATCTTCCTCTTCCTCCTCAGCCTATGAAACTTCTGGCCCTCGTAGCTTTGACACACCCACCCCAACTCCAAAGAGTCCTCCTCCAATAGGGGCTTCGGTATCTCAGGTAAATCCTGCTCCCCTAACTCTGCCTTCTGGTACCAGCATGACCCTACCCAAGGTCCGAACCCCACTGACACCTCGCGACAGCATTCAGCTTCTCAAAAAACACCACAGTCAACCACAGCCCGGCCTGGAACGCCTCCATCACGTTAACATCACTATAGACATCGGATCCTCTACATCCCCGTACCACTGCAGTCTTCCTTTGGGATCTGCCTCAACACTCGGGGTGGAGGAGACAGACATTGATGAGGGACCTCTAGAAAGCATGGATGGGGTTGTAGAAGGGACCATAGAAGAAATAGCACCACACGACGGTGTCTCATTCGTGGGGTTGGCAGAGGAGCTGGAGATGTTAGATTCAGAAGCTCTGAAGCCTCCTACTCCGCCTTTGCATCGCTTTCCTTCCTGGGTATGATAGCTATAAGGATGTGTGTCTAAAGCAGACTTACGCACGACTTTCAGTGTTACATTTAGTACTTGGTTGAACCTAATGGCTTTTCATGCATTCTTGTGTTCTGTAGGAGAGTCGTATTTATGCAGTTGCAAAGTCTGGTATGAAAGTTTCAGAAGCGAGCCCTGGAGCCAGAAATATGGGAAGAGGTAGGTAAACCAGTCAGCCGTAACCTCTGTCTTAGCACCACAAATATTGCAAACAACCATCACTCCATCACCAGCCAGTCACCACACTTCAGCCTCAAGGTTCACCATCAACAGATGTGTATGGTTTAAGAATGGTTCTGTAGTGTTGTTCCACTTGACCTGTCAGTGAGGTACCAGGTCACTGTTTGATGTCACTTCCTCTCACCTGGGGGAACACACACCTGGACAGCTGAGACTACCATTCACTGAAGCTATTAAATGCTTTTCAAGGTTTGTCAGAACAGAACCTGGGAACAGAAACAGCTTCTTTTTCATTAACCCTGATGAAAGGACAAATGCAGCATGTAATTTGCACAGTGCCTCCCCTTCTCCCTTTTCCTTTACAGCCTTAAGATTCCCAAACCTGCACTAAGATGTACTGTTCCTGTTTACTTCTAAGTTTGGAAACTTAATCCAATACACTTAATGTAGAATATGTGAATATTAGACTTAAATATTAAATTAGGTTTATAAATCATAACTAGATGGCAGGTCTCCCGGATCAGTTTTAGTTTATGCAATCAAATTTTAATACTGAAATTGCACAGTAATACAGACCCCCAGTAACTACAGTCTTAATCACTATTCTAGGATCTACCATTACTAGGAACACTTAGAATGAGGAAGGGACACACCCTGGATGGAACCATCACTGGAAACCATAGGATAAATTTCCATAGCTTGGAAACATACAAAACTCCACACAGAATGTAAGCTGAACACAAAATTAACTTTAGGGTCTTGGAGCGACAGTTCAAAAAGATATAGTCGATGGCTTTATATGCAGATGAAGCAAGTGTTACAGTAGCCTACTTTCTCCCTGGTTGGTAGCTGTAGCTGATGTGGGAGTATCTGTCACGTTCCGTTAGGTGTAGGACTGTGGGCATGGTGTGGCAAGGCATAGATGCAGAGGGGATACGGTGAAACAAAGTCTTTAATAATAAACAACGGAAGTTGGCTAAAAACTTGGAACGTGCTATAAACAGAACTCATAAGAAACTAAAACATACACAGACTCACTAGGGATTATACACACACACTAGTACAATACAGACATGGGATACCGACTGGACGAGACAAGACATACTAAACAGACTAGCTGACTAAAGACTAGGGACTGTACATGCAAGGGATAAACAAACACAAGACAGGCTTGGCTAGGTCTACTAGCTGTTACGCCCTATAAGCTGTAAGCTAGCTAGTAGCTAAACAGACCAATTGCTAAACAGGCTAGTAGCCTGAGACCCAAGGGATGAACAGACAAGGTACACAGCAGACTAGGTATGAAACAGACTAAGAACTCTAAAGGTTAGTTGCTAAACGGGTTAGTACCTACACAGACTAAGAGCTAATCAGATGATGAGACTAGACAGACTCGAAGACTAGACAGACTAAGATCTAACCAGATTAGTAGTGCCCTCATTAGTATTTACACAGACTAATAACTAAACATGCAATGGGGGTTACTTACACATGAGGGTAAACACAAAAGGCTAATCCTACTAGGAGACACAGAGACAAAGACATCTGAATAGAAACTAACTTAACTTAAAGCTCCATAAACAAAAAGGCCAACTATCAAACAAACTAAAACCAAACCAGATCAAACAAAACCCACTTAACAGAACAGAAATTAATGCTCGACCCAGTTTCCCAGAACAAACAGGTATTTATAACAATGCTAATGAGCCTCCTCAGTTCAGGTGAGCATCCGCGTCACCTGACCGAGGAGTCTTCTGGGAAACTGAGTCTACATACAAAAACTAAAAATACTTAAATAAAACTTAAATACAGTGCCCTCTAGTGGGCAACCCTCACAGTATCTTAACATGAAGGGTTGGAATTGGACATGACTAAATCAGGGAAACAACTGGGGTAAAATTTAAAAAGACCACCTGTTATGTAAAATTCACATCTGATAGTCACCAGTGTGTGCAGACAAACAAAATATGAGAAAAAATAATCATTCCTTTTTTTGTCTTTTTCCATTTTTGTAAACATGTGCTTGAACATGCCTTTCAAATTGTCAACTAATATAATGTCATTCCAGTAAAAAGAAGAAACTATGGGGTAGGGGCACTGCTGGTCATCATTTTTGGGTTTTAAAGCTACAAACAGTTCACTGTCTGCAGTGAAACTGAAGAATTGCAAACATGCATGAGCTATTTTAGCTGGTCCATTGCAGACACATTTTGGCGATTTCTATGACTTAGTTAACTTGTTAAAATGAGAATAATATCCAGTAGAGCTTTTTGGTGTTAGCTTAACCCTAATCTTTGCGCTAGTCGACCTAATTGTCGACCTTCTGAGTTCTCCCTAGAACTGGCCTTTCCAAACTTATGTTTGGACATTGTGATATTCAACGGTGTCTTCAGCACCATGTTTATACATATGATTATTATTCTGCAGTGTCCACCTTCCCTCAGTACCCTGCAGCTGGTCCCTTCACACATCTCATCTACAAGAATATCAGCATACCGGTCTACTCCACACTAAAAGGGGTGAGAAGACAGCAGTGTATTATTAGTTTTTATTAGGAACAATTAAGCTGAAAACTTTCACTGCTTTGCTAACTGCTCTGTCTGCATTTGCAGAAAGCCACACAGATCAGCAGCGCTCCTTTCCCTGATGAAGACTCAGGTTCTGAGGACGACAGCAGCTCGCTGGCCAGCCTGCGCACCTCAACGGTCGGGACAGAGAAGAAGAGCAGCATCCCAGGCAGCCCTCGAGCTGTAAAGAGAGGTGAAGAAACGTGACTAACAAGCTATTTCTTCAAAATCTCTTTCTACCCTTTTAATGCACCTACCACACGCTTAAACATTGTGCCTCCTTAGTGGTAGAATTGTTTGGTCAGGACTCCTCAGGGATCAGTTTGATTTGGCTTGAATAAACCAGTATCTCCATTCCTTCAGACCTATCCCTTCAGACACTGTCTAGGAAAGTGTCCATTAAAACGTTATTGGAAATTTCTAGCATTTTTATGCAGTAGAAATAGTCTCTAAGCCTAAATCCTAACAGGCTGACCTTCTTATAAATCACTCTTTATATGAGCAACTGCAAAAAAAAAACATCACACATTTAAAGTGGAAGAGAAATTAAATTGACTTTTCCTATAATGCACCAGCATGGCTGCCAGCAGGCATTCAAGAACTCGCTACCAGTTATTTAATCCGTTTGTTTAACTGTTTCTTCAATTAGTCTTTAAATGACTAATGCATCATATTACACTTGATCATGCTGGGTTGACTCTACTCACTGGTTACACCTACTGTATTAATTGTAAGATCATTCCTGTGGTAAATTATCTGTAGTTCATGGATGTTTCTTGCTTTCTAGGAGTGTCCATGTCCTCTATCAGCTCAGAGAGTGATTATGCAATCCCTCCAGATGCCTACTCACTAGACAGTGACTATTCTGAGCCAGAGCAGAAAGTACAACGTACTTCATCCTACTCCTGTGAGAGTATTGGACCCGTATGTATATCACTAGTAATTTTCCGTAGTCTCAGCCTACTACAGTACTTTTTAAATCTTGTTCTGGGCTTTATGGCCTTGATTTCCTAGGATTTTTTTTAGATCATTTACCATAGTTATTCAATCCAGAGAAGTAGGCACACATTTGTTTCTTTTTGTATAAAGAGTTCACATGCCTAAGCCAGACGACATTAATTTATGTGTTTCTGTAGGAGACTCTGGAGAAATCTGGCTACCTGCTGAAAATGGGCAGCCAGGTAAAGGCATGGAAAAGGCGCTGGTTCATCCTCAGGAATGGAGAGATCCTGTATTATAAATCACCAGTGAGTATATGGATGGGACTAATTAACAGTGTGCCAGCTTCTGAGAATTTGTTAACTTCATATACTGTATGAAAGAAGGAATGATGGCATGCTGGGAGAGACGAAAATAGCAAAGACTGTTATTGAATCATTTTAAAAGGGCCTCTAAAGCTTTAGGAGTGCTAGATAAGCACTTTGGAGGAAATGGAATTGATTTAGTTCATAAAAGTCGATATTTGAAAGCAGAAACTTCTAAATGTGATGCCCATTTCTGCAGCAATCAGCCAGCATTGATGTATAAAATGAGTGGGAATTGGCAGGAGCTACAGCACTGCTTCTGCAATGAGAAGTGCTGTCTGAGAAGCAATGTCGAACTGTAGCCAAAAAAAAAAACTGTAGATGGTTGTAGTGTAGTGCCCTTCAGATGTATCGACACCTCTCCTGAAATTGATCTGAAGTTAATACAGTGTATAAAAAGAATAACACATGGAATAAGTGGTATTTTGAGCTCAGTTTTTATTTTATTAAAAAAGAATTATATATGCATGCAGACTTTTGGGACACCCTGTACTATAATACTGTATATAGTCAGTGTATTTATCCTTATATAATTTGTAGCATTATTACATTGAACGAGTTGCATAAGTATCCTGAAGAAGAGATGATGTTTATTTTGATTGTGCTGGGATTTCAGAGTGACGTGATCCGGAAGCCTCAAGGCCAGATTGAACTCAGCTCGTCATGTCGGATAGCTCGTGGAGAGGGAGCACAGACTTTCCAGGTCTCGCCCACACATGCGTGCACACACACACACACACACACACACACACAGCATTATGCCTGTACATCCCTTTAAGCAAATCTGTCAACAGTGAGCTTCCCATCACTTTCTGCTGTAGGTGGTCTGACTGCTTGATGTCTTAATCTCTTTTTGAACAGCGCTCTGTTACAGAAATGAATGTTTAGCCTTTCTGGGTTAACATTATTGGATAACCAAAGTCGCAGTGGTTCTAGTGTTGTGTAATTCTCTTCACTGCGCTTTAAAGATTTTACTGTCCTATTTTTGGAATAATCTCTTTTCTAATATATGCCTCAGTTACACTATGTTTATATTTTCTTTGTTTCATTTTGGTCAAAGAAATCAAAGACAATTGAAGATTTGTGTGTAATAGTTAATCACAGAGAAGAAGACGTTCTACCTAACCGCAGATTCACCCAACATCCTGGAGGAATGGATCCGAGTTCTTCAGAACATTCTTAAAGTCCAGGCCAGCGGCCCAATCTCCACAGAGACACAAGCCAAGCCTACAGTGCGTGGCTGGCTGACCAAGGTGAGACATGAAGGAAGTGCTCTTATTATACCCTGTGATTGTATAGATGATGCTTCCAGAAAGGTCTGCTATGCCAGAACTCAATAACAGGGTTCTGACGATATGCACCATCAAACACTTGAAAGACGTTTTTTTTTTTTGGTCACCTGAAACAGCTGTTTGAAAGCATTCACAGTAAGACTACATCCTAATGTATAGGTTTTTAAAAAGGATTTGTCAGTATGCCAGTGGCTATGATTAGGCGTGTGCAGTATGTATGTCTTTGTGTGTGTGTGTGTGTGTGTGTGTGTGTGTGTGTGTGTGTGTGTGTGTGTGTGTGTGTGTGCAGACAAGGAAAGGTTGAGAGGCTCTGGGCTCAATTGCTAGGTGACGAGCACATGTTGAGACAGAACTGAGGTCAGCATGCCTGGAATTATTCCCAGCCTCTAGAGCTTGATGTGCGCCAAATGTCCCCATAAGAATAGGAATATCTGACAGTTTTGATTATCTGGGAACATTTGGGTGGTCCTCACAGTTCCCCCTTTCATTCATTCATTTATTTATTTATTTATTTATTTGGAAAAAAATGCAGCTTTTAAAAATGAAATAAGCTGAAAGGATAACGTTAAGTTAAGAAGTATATGTGTGTATGCATGACCTCATCTCCACCCCCCTTTTTGTTTTTTATGGACCTTTTTGTCCTCTTTCTTTTACCTTCTTTGCTTTTCTGTCATGGGTAGGTCAAGCATGGTCATTCAAAGCTTGTGTGGTGCACCCTAATAGGAAAGATTTTCTACTACTACCGTAACCAAGATGACAAGGTGACTATACATTACTATGAAATATAGCTATTTCCTTCTATGGTTGCCTATGCTTTGTGTATTTATGTGTGTGTGGGTGTGGCAGTTCCCTTTAGGTCAGCTCCATGTACGAGAGGCACGGGTCGAGGAGGTGGACAGGTCATGTGACTCTGACGAGGACTACGAAGCAGGAGGACGAGGTTTCCTCTCTTCTCATTGCACATTAGTGGTCCATCCCAAAGAGCAAAGCCCCACGTACCTGCTCATTGGCACCAAGCAAGAAAAGGTAATTCTTCTAAAATTTAATCCAAATCAAAGTATATTTAAAAAAGTACTTCTTATATAGTAACATATGTTATACAGAGTTTACTTTTTTTTTAATTATAAATATGATCTAGTTGATAAATATGTTCTATAAATATGATCTAGTTGCCTAGGCAGGTTTGAAGGTGTCTTAGTGTGTAGACTGCAGACTTTCTAAGAATATCTCGATGAAGATTCTCAGAAGATTCTCAGATTCTCAAGATTCTTGTTAGTTTGAAACGTTTCGCTACTCATCCAGATAGCTTCTTCAGACAGAGAAAGGTTGGTTAGGAATCCAAAATATATCCTCCATACACCATTTCTCACCTCACAGACCTCACAGAAGAGATGATGAGAATGCAAGCGAGTCTTTACGATGTTATGCTCTCTTGTGACCCTGAACAACTCTTGAAAAATTTAAGCAAGTCTCTCGTGAAGCTGATCTTACAGAAATACACCATACTGTACAATCGAATAGTAATGCATGTGATTTCTTTCTTTCAAAGACAATTTTTTGTTTTCTCCTAGGATACCTGGTTGTACCATCTAACTGTAGCAGCAGGAAACTGTGCTAGCCTGAAAGGGGCCACAGAGTATGAGCAGCTGATTGGAAAACTGCTGGATGTGGATGGAGATCCAGGTGAGATATTGTTTTTAAATAGCTTTTTTTACACTACACAAAAGAAGCAGACACAAACTTCTTCAGACACAAGACAGTGTTAATGGCAGTTAGTGGAGATTTTTAAGTCTTCTGTAATGGCATTTAAATTTGTAATTGCATTTGCTAATGCTTTGCTTGTGTGTGTCTGTGTGCTCAGACTCTCCTCTGTGGAAACATGAGGTACTGTGTTTCAGTAAGGAGGGTTTGTGTTCCCCTCTGACCACGTTGCCCTCTGAAGCACTTCAAACAGAGGCTCTCAAACTCTTTAAGGTTTGCACTTATTTATTCCTATCTCTTAGACAAACACACACACACATTTCTTTTTCTGTTCCTTCTCTTTCTGCCTCTTATGTTCTTGAGCCTTTTTGTTCTCTCTTCCTTTACTCTCTAATTTAGTTTAAACTGACCTTTTTTCCCTATTTTTCATCTCTCCCCTTTTTTCACTCCTTTATTGACCTTCTTATATAGGGCCGATGGCAGAGCTCAGGTTGTTCTCATAGTATCTACAGACCCTCTGTCTCTCCCACAGTCAGATCAAAGCGAGAGCAGCCAGGCCGCCACTCATTAGGGCACTGTATGAAGATAATGGTCTGGATTAGGCTCTGATTGAGGCAAGCTTCTGCCATTCCTCCAACATACTGTGTAGAGCCCTGTGTTGTGGAGCAGGGAAAAATATTTCAGCTTGGGTTCAAAGCGTAGCCATAATTTTGTCTTGGAAAGCAGTTTTATAATTTTTTTATGGATATTTTTTTCCTATGTGAAACGTAACCACCTTCTATCACATTTTATACACATGGTTTGTGTACGTGCCCGTACACCATTATGATTGCCGTCCTTGTGCCTGTATAAAACAAATCAAGCCTTTTTAGCTTGACATTTGATCCTAAAGCAGACTACCTTTCTCCAAATACCGGATGGCTTAGTTGACAGGTATATCCTGAAATTAAATAATTTAATGTAATTATTCTGGGAGCACAAACTAATCATTAATGGGAATCGAGTCTCGTCATGCCCTCATAGCTCTGTCTCCATGTGTTCAGCTTGCCATCTAGTGGTGCTGCTATGGTACGACACTATCACTATTTGGAAGCAGATAATATTGACCAGGTTCTCTGGGCAAACAACCTCAAATGAACATTATGAATCTTCTGCTTCCCCAAGTTTTGCCCTCCCTGCATGTTTATTTCAGATTTATTATATTGTAACATATACATATTTATCATGACATACAGTATGTGTTGCATAAATGGCAACTAAAAAGAACAAAAGCGGAGATCTCTTGACTTCATTTTATTAGATGCTCCTGAGGAGGTGCCCTTCATATAGCCAGTGCAATTGATAGTGTTGTGAAAGCTATTGTGGAAATGTTATGCTGTTAAAAAGTTATATGTAATGTAACTGTTTTAATAACTTTATCAAAGTAATGTAACATTACATTTCATTATTTTTTATTATTTTCTTATGGTTGATTTAATCTGCAGTGGCACTGTGGTGTAGTGGTTAGCACTGTCGCCTTCCCGTATCGATTCCCGTATCTGTGTGCATGGAGTTTGCATGTTCTCCCTGTGCCTGGTGGGTTTCCTCCGGGTACTCCGGTTTCCTCCCACAGTCCAAAGATATGCAGGTTAGTCTAATTGGCGTTCCCAAATTGCCCGTAGTGTGTGAGTGAGTGTGTGTGTGCCCTGTGATGGATTGGCACCCTGTCCAGGCTGTATCAGGCCCTGAATGCAGGACCCTATACAAGCAGTATAGACGATGAGTGAGTGACTGAATGAATATACCTTTATTTAATAATTTTAAAAAAAGTACTTTAATAGTTTGTATCATTTCCTCTTCTCTAGTCATGTCAGCTGTTCATCAACGTGCTAGTGGAAGCGCCGTCCATAGACTATCATACGTCTCTGGCCCAGAGTGCATTGCAGGTGTGTCTGACACACCCTGAGCTGCAGAATGAGATGTACTGTCAGCTGATCAAACAGACCAACCGCCGCATGCCTAACCACTACTCTCTCACTCAGGTTGGTCATATATACAGTACAAGGCTGACAATAAAGTTTGTCATGGTGTCTAACTTCTTGATCTCATTACCTTTCTTTCCCTCTCTCTCACTGACAGTGCTGGCAGCTGTTGTCTGTGTGTGTTGCTCTTTTCCTGCCCCAGCATCACTTCCTGTGGTACCTGAGACAATACCTGCAGAGGCACGCTGATTCAAAGTCAGTACTTTATTTATTTATTTATTTATATATTCACAGTCAGAGTCAGTAACTAAATTAGAAGTTGACCAATCACTGTTTCTTACACTTACGTCTTTTATATTGTGCCAAAATATTTTTCTGTATTTGTGTATGTGTGTGTGTCTATGAAGGAGTGAGGTAGGAAAATATGCAGTGTACTGTCAGCGGTCAGTAGAGAGAGTGTTGCAGAATGGAGAAAGGGAAGCCAAGCCTTCTCGCATGGAGATTGTGTCTATTCTGTTAAGAAACCCTTACCATCACTCGCTACCCTTCAGCATACCTGTCCACTTTATGAACAACACTTACCAGGTACACATACACACACTATATGGACACCTGATCATATCTGATTTTTCCCCAAAATATTGCCTTCAAAATTGTTGCACCCCTTATATGTGTAGCCTGTTTCAGCATGTGCCAATACACAGTGATTTCCCAGGGTAGATGGGAAAGAACTGATCTGCACAGAGCCAGGATCTCAGTCTCATCAAAGACCTTTGGGATTAATTGGAACACTGACTATGTGGCAGACATCCTCACTAAACTAATGCTTGTGTGGCTCTGTGAGCAATTCCCCACAGCCATACTCCAAAATCTAGTGGAAAGTCTTACAAGGAGATTGAAGGTTATTAAAACCTGGTGTCTTGCATTAAAATAAATCCTTTGGGTGATGTGGGTTGTTGGGTTGGGCATCCGTGGACTGGTTTGTTCAGTGCATGGATTGGGATTTGGGTAGATTGGGGAGGTTTCAAGTCCACGGTCTTGGACTCTTTTTGCCTACTGAGCCCCAATTGTGGTGGCCTGTGGTGCACTGAGTGTTCTGATGCCTTTCTGTCGTGGCCAGCATTGACTTTTGGCTTTTCTGTGGGTCAGACTAAAAAGCCTTTGGTTTTGCTATTGGAGAGAAGGGTTTTGGCCCTGCATGCGTGGGTGAGCCTTGAGTGCCCATGATCCTGTCATCAGTTTACTGGTGTATAGTTAATAATTATTGTTAACGTGTTAATGTTATTTGTTAATGTTATGACTAATCAGTGTACATATTTACATTTAACCTCATTACCATCAAACATAAAACATGCAAATATGTTCCTAGCAAGGCAACTGTTAAAAATGATTTTAATATCATGGATGCTATAGGTGGTGGGATTTGATGGATCCACTACGGTAGAGGAGTTTGTGAACACACTGAACCAGAGGGCAGGCATGAGGAAGCCACTGCTTTCTGGGTTTGCTCTCTTCACAGACGACCCCTCAGGAAAAGACCTTGAACACTGCCTCCAGCCTGCTACCAAGGTAATGTACTTCAGAGTACACTGTGTTTTACATGTCGTGTTTCTGAATATTTTAAATTCACATTTATTTTAAAAAGAATAATTTTCTAAAATAAAGAAATCCCAGTACATTTTTAAAGAGATTATGTAGGTGACTGGGTGGAATTTTTTGCTGAGGCTCTTCCAGTTTCTGCAGCAATTGTATCACTATCACTAGTCCTTGTCCAAATGTTAATACCTTCTGATGTAAACTTCACACAGAATTTGTGACTGTATATATATATATATAAAGTTCATGCGGTTATAAAATATAACAGGTATTTTCATATACGGTATATTCATTATTTTGTGACTGATTAAGACTGTAAATACAGTGAACAAGAGATTACAGTATATTTACCACTAAACATGATTTCTTTGTGGTAGATTTGTGACGTGATCTCCAAGTGGGAACAGGCCCTAAAAGAACTACAACCTGGAAAGTGTGAGGGGACACGCATCGTGCGCTTAACATACAAAAGCAGGTGCATCATTGATACTTGTTCCTTCTTTCCATTTAAAACATATAATACATTGCATTCTTTTATTGCAAGGTAGAGGTTACATTAGCCACATCCTGTATTTTCTAGACTATGTTTCCGAGCACAGGCAAAAGGAGAGACAGAGAGAGAGCGCCTTCTGCTGGCATATCAAGTGAATGAAGAAGTGCACCAAGGCCACTTTCCAGTCAGTAAAGAGCTGGCACTAGAAGTTGCTGCCCTCATGGCCCAGGTGTGTTGAGATAGAAAGTGCTGGAATGTATGCTAATTATTAGACATGAGAAATTGATATTGTAATGACATGTACATGATGCAGGTTGAACATGGAGACTTGGACAGAGCACCAGCATCTCCTGGTGGCTCTCCTCAGCCTAAGATACAGCAGATTCTGCTGCAAGTTCTGGACCGCTTCTACCCCAAACGCTACAAACAGGACTGCAACATAGAGCAACTCAGGTAATATCACACACGTGTACACATGCACATTTAGTAGGCCGAAGTATATTTATGTACATTTTTATTGTCAGTAAATCGGAGACAATAACACAGGTGAAGGACTTCAGTTTAGCATCTACCAGTTTGAAATATCAAGATAACAATAACTTCCAGGACTCAGATTGTGAAAGAGTGGTTCTGGGAGCATTATTTCCACGCATGAATTAGCCACCATATTTTAACAAAGTTAGACTGATTTTATATTTTTATTAAATTTTTATGTTTGTTATTTGATGTGAATATACACAGTTATATAGTATGTGAGCATGCATGGAAAAACGCCACTGGATGTTAGTGTGTCTCAGAAAACAGAAATGGATGTTGACCTAAATTGATTTTTTTTCTTTTGCTATTTTTATTTTTTTTGTCCAGTAGTACATTTTGACATCTCTAAGTTTAAGACACATAATGATATGAACAATTTTTTTTTTATGATTTAATCTTGCTTTTTCTAACATCATGTAAATAGCCAGTTTAAAAAGCCACAATGCATGCAGTAATTTTGCCTGGAAATGTCTAAAATTATTGGTTGAGATGCGTTAAATTTATATGTAGTTTTCAGAACTATGTACTGTATAGTTGAATATGACAAATTTCAACCCTGTGAAGGAATTTTGCTGGCCACCATACAAGTACAGTGTATAGTGTTGAATAAAATGTTTTTTTGTCCTTTGGCTATTCCTTTTCAGGGGTCGCCACAGCAAATCATCTGCCTCCATCTAACCCTATTCTCTGCATCCTCTTCTCTCACACCAACTAACTCCATCCATAAATCTCCTCTTTGGTCTTCCTTTAGACTTTCTGCCTGGCAGTTCCAACCTCAGCATCCTTCTACCAATATGCTCACAATCTCTCCTCTGAACATGTCCAAACCACCCCAGTCTGGCCTCTCTGACTTTATCTCCAAAACATCTAACATGGGTTGGTCGTCTGATGAATGAATTCTTGATCCTATCTATCCTTGTCACTCCCAAAGAGAACCTCAACATCTTCATTTCTGCTAACTCCGCCTCCTGTCTTTTCTTTTCTTCTCTAAGCCGTAGACCATCGCTGATCTCACCACTGTCTTGTACACCTTTCCTTTCATTCTCGCTGATACGCTTTTGTCACTTACTGTAACACACCTGACACTTTCCTCCACTCATTCCAACCTGCCTGTACCCGCCTCTTCACCTCTTTTCCACACTCTCCATTGCTCTGGACCATTGGACATTTAAGACCCTAAGTACTTAAAGTCCTGCACCTTCTTTATCTCTGCTTCTTGTAGCCTTACCGTTCCACTTAGGTTCCTCTCATTCATACACCTGTATTCTGCCTTGCTACGGCTAACCTTCATTCCTCTGATGAATAGAATACACAATCTATATCTATACACTAATCTATACACTGCTTAGCAAAAATAAGTTGCTGTTTCAGAATGGTTACATTAAAGGCATGTATCCGTACATATTACATTCAGATTATTACAGCTAGGTTTTGTAATGACACGGGTCTCGCGAGGGGCAGAACCACGCATAAATACCCTGCACTGTTCATAACGGGCAGATCCGCAGGCTGCTACCCCGCGGAGTTCTGGACAGGCAGAGGCGTGGCCACATAGACACCGCAAGTCAATCAGCCTAGACATGCCACACCTGGCGGCGTGTCTATTTAAGGGTCCCCTGATACCTCCGCCCTTCGTTCGATCATTTACTGTAGGTAGCACCGGTGAGGTATCAGGGCAAAAAAAAAAAAAAAGAAAGAAAGAAAGGCAGCACGGAAAGTCGAGAGACAGAGGCAGAGACTCAGTCTCTGTCTCCTTAAGACGCTGACGAGAGAGAAAGTGAGAGAGAACGCCATGCGCGCTCTCAGGTTAAGTATAAAAGTGTACACAAACACAAAACTCTCTCTCTCTCTCATAAATCCTCGTTAAGGGCGAGAGGACGTTTTTACTTTTAGTTTCTAGAGCCTCGTCCGGTCTCACGTAGACGGCGAAGCTCCGTTTTTGTGTTTTCGGTTTCCTTCTGTTTCCTTTTAGTTCATTAATTAATAACCCCTCGCCACCTTCAAACAGAACGGTCTTCATGTGCGTGTCATAAGCACTCTCTTATACTCCTCTTTCACTGACCCCTTCTGAAGTAGTGATGGGAAGTTTGAATCATTTTAGTGACTCGGTTCTTTGAATGGTGAATGAATCTGTTTTTCAGTAATTTAATTAATTTCGTTCTTTTGAGAAGAAATAAAATTAAATGTTGCATTCTCAATAAACAGACCCCCAATACATCTACATACAAAAATGTTGGCTATAGTTCCAGCAATGAAAATATTACAATGCAGCTAAGAACATATTATAATAAACAGAATGAGTGGCTCACCTCTTGTATCTTCCAGTCTGAGTCGTTCGTTCTTTTGAATCTATTGCACTGCATAGCATCTATGGGAGTCACGTGACAAAAGAACGAACGTAGAAGAAAGTAGAAGAGTCATTGAGAAAGAATTGCTCAATTCAGTTTCCTGTACATAACCTACGGGTTTTTGCGATGATTTGCGCATGCGCACCCAGTAGACAATGAACGAATTACTCTCCGAGACTATTTGTTTTTCTGAGTCGCGTTAAAGATTCGTTCAAAAAGAACGAATCGTTCATGAACGACCCATCAACTACTCTGAAGTCATGCGTCAGGGCTCTTATAAATACAATTCCAATCTCGTGGTGCGGCTCTCCATGTGTCAGGAACTCTGACTGAACCAAGGTATGATAATAATAAAATAACGTATTAGTAAGGCTAATCAGAAACTGATTTCATTTTTAGAGAGCACAAAGATTGGAGTTTGGAGCAATTATAAAATGTCATGTCCAGATTCCAGAGGGGTGGGTGCATCATGGTAGGAAAGGAAGCTCCTGAAACGATGCAGACATCATGCATAGTGGTTACTGGAGACAGTGTTATGATCTGGGGTTGCTTGGTTGGTCAGGTCTAGGCTCATCAACATTATGAGGAAATAAAATTCAGCTGATGACCTGAATGTACTGAATTTGACTAAATGAATGATTGTATCACATCAATAGTTTTTCTTTCCTGATGGTGCAGGCATGTTCCAAGACTCAGATTGTGAAAAAAATGGTTTTGGGAACATGAGAAATCATTTCCACGCATGGACTATCCACCACATTGTAAACTGTAACTGAAACTGGACATTGTATTAATATAATTGTATTACACTGAAAATTGGAGGCGTTTTGGTATTGACATGTTTAACCTTGCAGCATAGTGTCTCTATTTTTGTGCAGCTTAGCAACCCCTGAATCCAGCAATGCAAATTATAAGGCACATAATTTTAACATGTGCAATAATATTTGCCTGTTTACTGTAATCTTATACTGTAGCTTTTTTAAATTATTCCACTCATATAATTATAATCATATAATAATTTACTGATATAATAATTAGATCAAGTCAACTGTTTATACTGTTTTTGAGTAGGTATGGTGGGATTTCAATCCACAGGACTATCAACCTGTAAGAGCGCAATAATATCATTAATTTTAACAGTGGTTTGTGTTTCCTTCACTATATCAGTATTTTAAAATAATCACAACTCCCTGATTTTCCGGGACCAGCAAAACCAGTTATTCATAGAGGATGCAGATCTAAGCCATGACCACACATGACCTTGAATGACCAGCCATTTATTCCACAGGGAACTGGCTGAGCGGCTAGCCACTAAGTGGTCTGTCCTGCAGGGCTGCACTGCTGCTGAATGCGTGAGGATCTATTTGACTGTGGCTCGCAAATGGCCCCTGTTTGGAGCCAAACTATTTAGCGCTAAAGTAAGTGTACATCTACAACTCTGTGGGTTCATTATTAATCTAAAAAGATGCTGTCCTTGCTTGCTTACACCTATTTTTATAATTGCTCTCTGAGTAGAGTGATCAGGATGTGATCTCATGGCAACATAAAAATTAAGCATTTTTAATGTATCTTTCCATTTCATTTTCTAGCCACTGCCCCCTACTGCACTGGAGCAGACACAAGTGTGGGTTGCTGTCAGTGAGGATGGGTTAAGCATATTAGATTACAGCATGGTGAGTGTGTGTGTGTGTGTGTGTGTGTGTGTGTGTGTGTGTGTGTGTGTGTGGGCGCGCACGCATATGAGATGCATTGTTATTAACACTTCACATCTCAGCTCATTAGTGCCCTTTACTTGAGGTTAACAAAATCATTTTTAGGGCCTTAACCTTCATTTTCTGGAAATGGTTGGAGTATTTAAGGGTAAGCCCTTATTCTTGACCCTACACAACACAAAGAAGCAGACATGTTGGTCTGGAAAAATTTTCAGCCGAAGTGTTTCCAAAATCTCTGACCCAAATGGCCACTTACTGGCTTCCCTGTGACCTTTTGTCGGCTGAGCTCTGTAATTTGCTGTCTCTCTTCATCTTTCTTCCTAAGTTTAACCCCATCTAGTCACCAAACTCATGAACCCCTGTATAAAATGTTTATGTTTATATGTTTTTAACTTATAATAAACTTGTGAAATAATCATCTTGGTAGTCTTGCTTGTTTGTTAAGTCCTCCTGTGATTAGTGTAAGATTAATTTAATGTGTTCATTCTTATAGCACCTGCTGGTCACATACTCATTCCAGTCTGTGATCACCTTTGGGGGGTGCAAAGAAGACTTTATGGTGGTGGTGAGCCAGACTAAAGACCAGGCTTTGGGCAAGAAAACTGTGGACAAGCTAATTTTTGCAATGGCTAAACCAAAGGTACATAACAATGATCCATTAGGTAGATTTTAAAGCTCAACTATTCATTTGTCTGTATTAATTCTCAAAATCCCAACAAACTGTTTTTGTTTCATTATCATGTCCTATCATTTGTAAACTATTGTGGACACTGAAAATCATATAAGCATGATCCACTCCAGTACCTTGCCTTTGCTATATTTTTGCTATAACAGAATGATGGTTGACATTAAAAGTCAACATATGTTCTCTAGAACCATATTACAAATGTTTTAACACCGTTCTCTCTCTTATCTCAACTGGTAGATCCTGGAGCTGACTTTACTGATGGCCAGCTACATCAATTGGACATCAGGCGTTTCAGCACAGGCACAGTCATCCACACTGGGATCCCGAGACAGGAAGTTGCGGGACATTGATAGCAATCATTTCCCCTCAATGACATACACAACAAAGGGTCCAACACTTTTATAAGCACCCAGCATTCCTGATAAGACACTTAAACATACATGTACAGTACACAGGAAAGAAAGCTAAGGGTGAAGTCATCCAGGTCATCACGGGCTGAATGCATCAGCCTCAGACTGCCAGAGGGAGCGAGAGAAGAAAAACCACCAGAATATTTTTGTCATCCGGAATAATAATGAAGCACGGTCCTTTTTGGTATAAGCTACGCATTCCTTGGATTTCTGCTTACTGTGAGCCACTCAGAGAGAGTTTTCAGGGTCACACAGACACTCTTATTGTCTGCCTTTTCTCTTCCCTACCGCTCGTCTGCTCCCTGCTGCAGTTACAATGGAAAAGGCATTTATCCACCGCTCGAAAAGGGAAAAGTCAAACCACTAACTGAACAAAGACACCGACCATGACATATAAATTGTTAGTGCTTTTTACAAGGGTTTCCATTCAGAGTTCTGTCAAATTTATTTGATTCATTTGACCTTGCATCTGTTTTTTTTCCTTTTTCATTTTTTTTTGGGTTGCTTCTTAGGTCTTAGGTAGTGTTTGTTTTCATTCCTAATGCTGGTACAGACCATTTTACTTTCCACTTTTTGAAACATTTTCAGGTACATGTCCTAGTTTAATGACTACACTGTTGGGAACGTTTAGCTTAGCTATGAGTCTGTAATGCAAGAGAATCTGTTTCCTATCCTGCTTCGTGGAATTGTAAAAAAAAAAGTACAAAGAGTATTTATAACATAAATACTGACAGCACAGCTTTTATTGCTAGTTGACCTCAGATATTACAATACCATTTCAGGGTAGAAAAATGTATATTAACAATCAGTCATTTAGCTTATTAATTGCCAGTGCAGAACTGCATCATGTGTATTAGTGTTAAAACTCTTTTCTAATTGGAACTGAAATGTGACAGTTAAAAGTCCTGCATGCTATGTTGACAACGTAACTGTATTATTATGGATTGAGTACCTGAGGCATATTTTATCATTTCTGTTACATCAGAACCCTATACTGTACTGGAATATATGGTAACTGCCACTCAGGAACACGACAGAGCTACAAATCAAACATTTTTATACCTGTTTAATCCTGCAGTAGTTACTGCTGATATAAACTAAATATTAAAGCAGAAAACTAACAAATGTTTTTATGTTAGAAACATCACAGGACAGACTCCACCCCTAATATGCAGTAACTTAAGAATGGGATGTTGATCTTCCCTGTGTGCTTATGTAGTACTTAATCTGCAAAAGAGCTATAAAATTAGTGACTTGAATTGACCTATGGATCAAACCACTATTTCTATTTTTGTTCCTATTTATTTTGTTCTCATAATGTTGCTACTTTTAGTAAGAAAAACAGCTTGAAGTATTAAATCATTTTTTGCAGGTCATTGAGTTGTTTTTAGGCAAGAAGCTAAAGGGTAATAATCTTTTAACAGTGTGCATGAACATTAGTTGAAAGTGCTGTGAAAGCATCAAATCTTCAATGGATAGATGGAAGGTTTTGAAAATAAAAGGTACAATGTGTTCTTTTCTTATTGCACGTTTTCTACTTTTCAATTCTAATGCTGAAATACCAGTGCACTTACAGTTTTTCAGGTACATCACTGCTACTTACTGTACATTCATACATTCCTGCATTCTATTATTGAAGGAAATAGAACCTCTCAACCATCAGCCTTGAACATTTATTTTTTTCATTTATATATTTGCTTGTCCCCTCCTCTTGCTAATGCATTAAAAAAAAATATCGTCTTTCTAAGCACAAGCTGTTTTTATATATCAGTGCAACCCTTTCAACAGAGTCCTTAACATATTTTTTAACTCATCTATTCATAATAAGGAAGGCAATTAATAATATATGAACATATATCTATAATAAAAAAACAAAAAAAAAGAAGGATCAATACAAGTGCCGGCCAGCGGTGGAATTTCTTTGTATGCGGGGCACATCAGGTTGCTGATGGCATTTTCCAGCCAATAGCGTGCTATACATTTTTCATTTAGAAATTAAATAGGGAGGGAATGCTCTCATTATGAAGAAAGACAGCAATGTGCTTGTTTATATACCTGCCTCTCTGCACAGGTATGTTCATTCAGTGACAGGAAACAAATCATACTATAGAGAGCAGAAATAGTTTGGCAGAATACTTTGTATATTCTGATAAATCCAGTCTCAGTAATTTTTATTTATGAGCCATGGAAATACATGGGCTGCAGGTAAAGTAGGTAATGGCTTTTGACTTGAGAGGGGGAACAAAGACACAGAAACTTCTGCTTGAAGATGGACTTAAAGGAGGATAATTTTGCAGTGGATCTTGTCATAAATAGGTTTCTGATAACTTAAGCTATAGTCATCTACATCTGACTTAATACTGATATTAGAGAGGATGCCATGAAGAAAAATGATGCTGAAATGTATTATATTACTGTAATTTTTGGGATTATTACATAAAGATCTTTCATGAGTACAGTAGCATTTTAATCCTATTTAAAAAGTCAACAGAAATTAAGGCTTTGTGAAAGGTGTAATAGTTTGGTTTTATTATAATTATGTGGATAGAGAGTGTCCTTGCCATTAACCCTGGAAAACATGAATCACTTCTATGAATGTTCTTTTCTTCTCTACATGATATCAGTTTACCAAAAATATGCTACAGAAATTTAATGATATAACTACAGTACCAGTGTCATGTCTGCTCAACATACCCATAAAATTAATTAATAATTAATTTATTAATTCACTCTTTACAGTGGCTTGCAAAAGTATTCGGCCCCCTTGAACTTTTCCACATTTTGTCACATTACAGCCACAAACATGAATCAATTTTATTGGAATTCCACGTGAAAGGCCGTCCACCTAAACTCACAGGCCAAACAAGGAGAGCGCTGATCAGAAATGCAGCCATGAGGCCCATGGTGACTCTGGATGAGCTGCAGAGATCTACAGCTCAGGTGGGGGAATCTGTCCATAGGACAACTATTAGTCGTGCACTGCACAAAGTTGGCCTTTATGGAAGAGTGGCAAGAAGAAAGCCATTGTTAACAGAAAACCATAAGAAGTCCTGTTTGCAGTTTGCCATAAGACATGTGGGGGACACAGCAAACATGTGGAAGAAGGGGCTCTGGTCAGATGAGACCAAAATGGAACTTTTTGGCCAAAATGCAAAACGATATGTGTGGCAGGAGAACTAACACTGCACATCACTCTGAACACACCATCCCCACTGTCAAATATGGTGGTGGCAGCATCATGCTCTGGGGGTGCTTCTCTTCAGCAGGGACAGGGAAGCTGGTCAGAGTTGATGGGAAGATGGATGGAGTCAAATACAGGGCAATCTTGGAAGAAAACCTCTTGGAGTCTGCAAAAGACTTGAGACTGGGGCGGAGGTTCACCTTCCAGCAGGACAACGACCCTAAACATAAAGCCAGGGCAACAATGAAATGGTTTAAAACAAAACATATCCATGTGTTAGAATGGCCCATTCAAAGTCCAGATCTAAATCCAATCGAGAATCTGTGGCAAGATCTGAAAACTGCTGTCCATCTAATCTGACTGAGCTGGAGCTGTTTTGCAAAGAAGAATGGGCGAGGATTTCAGTCTCTAGATGTGCAAAGCTGGTAGAGACATACCCTACAAGACTGGCAGCTGTAATTGCAGCAAAAGGTGGATTTACAAAGTACTGACTCAGGGGGCTGAATAAATATGCACACCCCACTTTGCAGTTATTTATTTGTAAAAAAATTTTGGAATCATGTATGATTTTCGTTCCACTTCTCACGTTTACACCACTTTGTATTGGTCTTTCACGTGGAATTCCAATAAAATTGATTCATGTTTGTGGCTGTAATGTGACAAAATGCGGAAAAGTTCAAGGGGGCCGAATACTTTTGCAAGCCACTGTATATTGCTTATACTGAGGGGAGTCACGGGCAGGCCTGGAGTTCTATCCCAGGTAACAGAGGGCTCTAAGCAGGGTACACCCTAGATGGTGTGCCAGTCCATCACAGGCACACGCACCTACCAATAGAAATACTTGTATTCAACAACTTTCATCTGCATAAAAATTTGACCTATTCTGTCAGTCTTACTTCCCACAGATGTTGACAGAATTTTACCCCTTCTACAACATTCAAATGTGTATAATAATGGAATTCTGCTTTATATTTATTTCTTATGTTCTATCTAGAAATAATGAAAATCTTATAGTCTTAGAAAGGTGGGCAAAGTACAAAAGTCCTATACACTACTTGAGTAAAAGTAGAGATACCCTAGGAAAAATATTACATAAGTAAAAGTAGAAGCCCTCACTTTAACATTTGATATGAGTATAAAAGTACAAAAGTACAAATTTTTAAATTGACCTAAATGTCAAATATTCTTATTATCTTACAATAGCCTTAAGTCATAAGTAAAATAGCCCCTCCCCCCCTTTCCCAATTGTGTCCATACTGTTTTCATCACTGTCTGATTTTAAATGCATCCTACATGGTTAGGCCTTTGATTAATAGTTAGCAGGTAGCGATATTACTGATTCAAATACTACACACCCCTTTGGTTATATTATGCAATACCATGCATGAATATTATGAAGTGGAAAGTACAAATGTTTGTTGTGGGGAATCTTTTTTGGCAGAACTAAGTACTGTATTTTGTTCCTGAACTTAAGTACATATTTAATTTCAGTAACAAAATACAGTACTTAGTTCTGCCATTTGTTAGAGTGATTATAGATGAAATTGAAAGTATAAACGAGCAAGGGTGTACTGTATGTGTGTTTGCATCGTGCCATGCAGGGACAGGCATCCTATCCAGGGTGCATAACCACCTATACCCAGTGTTCCTGTGATCAGCAACTTGAGCAGATAACGCAAAAACTGTCTCATACTGCAAAATATCAATCACACTCTCTTTACACGCTACATTGTCCTTTTCTCCAGGTTCAAAGTGAGTGAGTGTGTGAAACACTCCTAACTCAGCCTGGAGAGCCAGAGGGAATATTGTCAAAAGTAATCTTCCTGCAATAGCTTGAGCTGCACAAGCTGTACAGATGTTCCTAATAAAGTGTTCAGTGAGGGTATCTTGAGACGAACTCAGACAGCTGAACTGGCCCAATCTGTATTGCCTGGTTTTCATGTAGAAACTACATTTCTGGAATTAGTATAGTCGTTTGGCTTGGATCACTTACCTCTGTGGGATTGAGCACTGCATTTGGTGTGTGGTCGGTAGTGAAGCTATTAAAGATATCCCATGAGATCCACCAAAGCCCAGCATTTCAGTTACTAAAGGGAAGACCTGCCCATCATCAACCACATATATTTTTTTCATTGCGTCCTGAAGGCATGGTCATGTCCTGACCTGTCCCAAAAACTTTAAGAACAGTCTGTACCGCAGTGTTATGTCCAGCAGTGTCTCTGACCTAGCGCTTTTGGCTAGTGCTCATCTTTTATCAATCCACCAAATAACATTAATGCACTTGTAAATGTGCACGTAAGTACTTAGCTTCACGAATGCAGTCTTACTTCTAGCACCGTCTAGTCTAGACTAGTCGTGTAGTTGTTGCTTTGTGCTGCTCTCCTGCATTACATTTTAATGATGCTGTATTCTGAACTCCATTCATCAGGAGTTAAGAATACAGCATTTTTTGGCTCTTTTAACTTGGGTTAATTTCCCAAGTTAAAAGAAGCAAAAGCAGATAATGATGCTTCATAAGGCAATAGATGACTAAGCTTCTTTAAGGTGCTCCCTCTGTGCTCTTAATTACATTTCTGCATTCTTGCCTACAGCTTCCCAATTTGCCTCATGATAAAATAAATAGTCGTCACAATAGGTTATTACAGAAAGACTCAGAGACACCTTGGCCAGTTGTCATTCATGGACATACGACCTTCTTCAAAACGCGCTAAAGCTTTTGTCGCCTTCATCCATGAGAAATTTCATCACAAGTCCAGGGTTGACCTGAATGTCCCTCAATGCATGACAGTAAGTCAATAGTCTACAAGTTTATTGGATTTTTCTAAATATATCAAACATAGGCAATATATACCTTAACAAGGGTTAATTTTTATAACGACTGCTGTACTTTTTGTTGTTATTGTACATTTTTTGTTATACTTTATAATGCATTGCTACATGAGAGTATTTTGGGGGGTTATTTCAATAGCAAAGTAACAGAAATTCACTAAACATTGCAAGAAAATGTTACCTAGTAAAATGTTCATATGGTTAATAAAAAATATGCAAATATTACTGCAGTATTTGAATTACATTTTAGTAAAGCTCTTCTGGAATCTACCAACAAATCCTTTTTTTCCCTGAATGTGACACAAATATTCTTTAAAAACCATCTGTTTGCCTTTACTAACTTATTAGCATAACCCAAGAAGATTTTTGGATGCACTCAGTTGTCTCTAGCAGTCTTTAGTTCTTATTGGGACAAGTTTGTTTCCTATTGTGTTTGCCATATGTTTCTGATTGCAGAGTACACCCACACCCGCACCACGACCAGCCTGTCCCATCCACACCAACACAACTATCATTGCACAGAGGAGCACACTGAGCACGAAGTTAATCCTGCCTTTAATCCCGGATCTCTTTTTCATGTCCTTTGAACACATCCTCCTTGCATCCATTAAACTGTACAAAATTTGCACATAAATTCTCCAACTGACAAAGCATGTTTATTTTTCTTGGGGGACAAGCATAATTTTTGTCCTAATCTTAATGTTGCACAATTACATTTTTGCACACGGTTGGAACCTGCATGGTTATATAACCTTAGTACTGTAGTTATAGCCCGTTTTATTTTGCAGACTAAATACAGGGGAGGTTAAAAGTCTAAGTTCATAGGCAAACAAATTCTATAACATTCTATACTTCTCGATGTGTATTGCCAACAAGATTTATATTACCTTCTATTGTTAGTTTGCAAGACATCTTCGGTCTAAAAAACAAAACAAAACAAAACCAAAAAATGTTACAGACCCAGATTGTTTGGGCCTCATACACACACACACTTCTTTGTAATCCCATAATAATATATATATATATATATATATATATATATTTTTTTTTTTTTTTTTTTTTTTAAATAAAGGCAATAAAATGTAAATTTTATTTGTCACGGACACAACCTTGCACAAGATGAAATGCAGTGACATGTTTATACGTACAGTATAAAGAAAAGATAAAATAGAATAGAAAGATTTCACTACAATAAAAGGAAAATTGCACTTTTTTGTAATTGAATTTTCAATTAAGAATAAAATACATTTAAATTAGGGTGGGATATACAAATTTACAAAAATTACAAATAATATATAAATAAGACCTATGAAATATATTAATGTTTGTGCACAATGCAATTGTAAACTGAGTAGTATAAAAATATAAACACATAGAATGGTAAAGATATGATTTTTGTATATGATCCCTTAATTTTATTATTTAGATATTTTTAGGATTCTAGAGTGTAGTAGGAGGGTTTGATTCCTGTTTTGGTTCTGTGTGCATGGAATTTGCATGTTCTCCCTGTGCTTGGTGTGCTTCCTCCAGGCACTCCAAACACATGAAAATGAGGTTAACTGGCACTCCCAAATCGTCTGCAGTGTGCATGCATGCAGTGGCACTCCAGGGTGTACCTCACCTAGTGCCCCTAGTCTCCTGGGATGGGCTCCAGGCCCCTGTGACCCTGTACACAGGATAATGTGGTATAGAACATGAAGCTAATCTTGGAACATTTCAATACTGTTAATTTTCACCGGGTGGCATGGAGGCTTACTGGTTAAGCACGGTTGCCTTTCACCTCTAGGGACTGGGTTTGATTCCTGCCTCTGTGTGCTTGGTGGGATTCCCTACGGGTTCTCTGGTTTCTTCCCACAGTCAAACGACATGCAGATTAGTCTAATTGCTGTTACAATATTGCCCATAATATCTGAATGAGTGCGTGTGTACAGTATCTGTGCACCATGCCTTATGCCCTATAATAGACGGTATAAACAAAGATTGAGTGAGAAATTACAATAGTACTTTCAAACTCATGTCAGTGACGCTGGTATCACTGCAATGAAAAAATGCTATAAAATCTGCTGGACTTCTGCTGCTATATTGTCTTTGGCCGCATATTTTCTGCTGTCTTTTGATTTGTTGCTGTAACACTGAACATTTCACCTGGGATTAACATCATGTTATCTTTTACTCCTACTGTAGTAGTTATGTTTGAGGAGCTAAGCTTTTGATTTTGACTTTTTCTTATCCAGAAAGAGTGGGGATACAAACTTTTGCACTTAGATTGGAGTAAATTATTAACTCAGAATACAAGTCAATTTATACCGATTTTATTTCCCGCTCGCTCAATGAAACCGAATCGGTTAGCTGTCTGGCTGCCAACAGTGACGTAATTAGTGGTTAAAATTAACCCGATCACCAAAGGGCACTAAGTCCAGCTTCGGCCATGCGGGACAAGCTAAATGAGACAAGACCTCGGTCTGAAGAGTGAACACTACTTCTGCAGGCTCTGTGTTCATTCATGTTTATATTCATGTTCACAACAAAAACAGGTAACTGGACTACCGTAAACAATCAATAACAACTTTCACATAAAAAAAATGTAAATCGGTGTAAACACTGTTATATTCAGGTTAAGCAAGTTTCGCTAGCTAGGACAAGTCTCCTAGATAACATAACTCTTCTGTGTTGGGATTATGAGCAGCCCACAGGAGCACTTCCTGAATCACATTTTTTCTTTCCAGGCACAGAATAGAAATGGCCACGCAAAGGAGTTTTTTGCGGGACGCGTCTCATCAGATCATTGCAGGCGGATCAGCAGGTAAGTTACTGTAGGTCCTGTAAACCGTCTAAACGTCTTTAGCCGAGCACATGCAGTAGCACTCCTAGCATCCTGCACCATTGGGGTTATTGGCGAAAACACACAGTGACTCGAATGCTCCCGCGCGTGCTGTTCATAACGGTCTTGCTTTTATGTGGAACTAAACCGAGTGAAAAACTGAGCCGCAGATTCCATAACCAGCTTCTGTGGGGAACGCAGTCTTCGGGGAACAAAATCCCAGTAACGTTAGTTCCGCTTTGAAGCTGGTCCTCAGGAAAACACCGGGCAGCAGGCAGAGCGCGCACACGTTTTACACACGCTGGCGCGGACACGGCGTTTCTTGTATAAAACATGTTCTTGTAATGTTCTTATATATATTAATTGTAAAAAACAAACATTTTCTTATAATAAATTGCTAAAAAACAAAGGACAGCTTGTTACGAGCACCTGCCAAAACACAACCCGAGCTGGTTAACTGGTAACCCGTCACCCAGCTGGTCAGATATGCATATTGTATTACTGCTTATTACAAACAAACAAACAAAAAAAGTAGACCGACAGTCTACCAGTACAGCTATGTTTTCACTTTATAATGTTTTAACATAATACCACTGTGTTATTGTGTGTTTGTTTTGGTCTTCAAATTCTCTACTATAGTTAAAACAAAGGACTTTTTATTCATTCATTTGCCATATTGTTTATTCTGTGTATGGTCACAGTGACTCAGGTGCCTGTGCCAGGGAGCAAGATGGGTTGACGAACCATCTCAGGGCACAGCCGCACATGTATTGAAACACCCAATTATACACTAGGAGCCGCTCAAAAACACCAAACAACCTTCAACGCATGGTTTTGAACTGTGGTGGGGAGCTAGAGTACCTCAAGGAAACCCACAAAGTATGGGCAGACTAAAGGCAAGGATCAAACCCCCAATCCTGGAGGAGCAAGGCGACAGTTCTAACTGCTGAGCCAACACTCCCCTCATATTTAATTTAACTTCCTTTAACTAAAAATGAACCTTGTGCCAAAAAACAAAAGCCCTGGGTCATTTCTTTATAGTGGTAGACCTGCCGGCAATGCAGCTATGCTCTGTGAATCCTAGGTCTGACGTTTCCACAACCTCGTCATGCAAGTTTGTAATTGGTCTTATCTTGGAATGTGTGCGGGACTGTTTTAATCAGGACATTTTTTTGTACCTGCGATCATTCACATAATTCAACAATAAAATTTAATCCACCATGACCCTGAATCAGTAGTTACTAAAAAACTTTTTAGTCACATTTTCTGATTTCAAAGCTTTATATCTAATAACTCTTGTGCCTAACTGGAAATGTAAGAACCCCCTGTTTATCCCAGCACTGAGACAGACCTCTAGTTTCATCCAGCCAACCTGTAGCAAGCTTTTATGTGGGTATGTCAGTTAATATGCATAGAGCATTTGATGGTAGGTTATTTTTTGGTCGCCTTAAACCTGATTAGTGTCCATGGAAGACAGATTTTTTTTAAGGTATCCTATGCCTATGTTTTTTATTTTATTTTAATTTTTTATCAATTTGTATCAACAATAATATTATTAATTCATTTAATTTCATTATAGCATGCTCTATGTGGACACAATCTCTCAGTGTTTACATTAAAAGATAAACATTAAGTATTAGGGATGTAACGGTATCAAAACTTCACAGTACGGTAATACCTCGGTATGAATGGCACTGGACGGTATTTATGGTGCTGCTATTAGCGGCGAAGGAAAAGAGATGGAAAGAGTAATTAATCATTACGGAGTAAGCGGGTTTTAAATTGGATCTGCGCATTACTGGATCTGTAGCGACAACAGACCGCAAAGGATGATGGCCACGCCATTCGCTGATGGGAATTGTAGTTCCCGCTACCTACCGTTCGCTCCATTCGCCTGAGCAAACTTTTCTCAGAAGACCTATCATTTTATCGTCATGCGACCACGGTATTATCGAAATAAAGTGTTATTGCGGTACTGCGGTATTTACATTTAGGCATTTGGCAGACGCTCTTATCCAGAGCGACTTACATTTTTATCTCATTACACATCTGAGCAGTTGAGGGTTAAGGGCCTTGCTCAAGGGCCCAACAGTGACAACTTGGTGGTTGTGGGTTTTGAACCTGGGATCTTCCGAACCATAGTTCAATACCTTAACCACTGAGCTACCCCTGGCCCCTTTTACAATACCGTTACATCCCTATAAAATATACAACAGAAAACCCAACTAGCTAAAAGCCTTAGTAAACAGGTACATTTTCAAGGCTGATTTAAAAGCAGAAAGAGACTGCAGGAACATAAGTGGTCTGGGAGGGAATTTCACGGATGAGAAGCAGAGCAAAAGGCTCTATCTCCCAGTGCGCACGACTTGGTCCTTGGAGCACCAAGGAACCAACTGTTGTGGTCTCTCTAATTGCATTTGGAATTTAGTAGAGCAAGAAGTTCTTCCAAATAGAGTGGGGAAGGCCCATGGATACAGTAAATTGGCGGGTCAGGAGTAGAATTCTGGCAGGCTTGTTTTTTCAGAAGCCTCTGTCCGCAGAACCCTATGAAGACTGCAGTTGTCAAGCCTAGAGGGGAGAAAGGCATGGACAAGTTTTTGTGGGTCTGCAAGATTGGATGAGCGGCATAGCTTTGCTATGTTCTTGAGGTGAATTAAGGCGGTTTTGCAGAAGTGTTTGATGTGGTTGTCAAGATGAGAACCTAACCGAATGTTCAGATTAATCACTGAGGAGAATAGAAGAATTCTATTGCCAGAGAACGTGATGGTGGTTATAGGTGATTGACGGATTTGATGCGGGTGCCAGAGAGAACTTTGGTTTTTATACTATTTAGCTGCAGGAAATTTTGTTTCAACCAGATTTAATAGACTCAAGGCAGGATTTTAGGGGGTTGAGTTTGCTGTGGAAGGACAGGGAGTAGATTTAGTATCTATTTGGATGTCATCCGTGTGACAATGAAAAAAGACTTCGTACCGGCTTATGACATAACCAGGGGAGAGCATGTAGGCTGAAAAGAATAAGCACAATGACAGACCCTTGAGGGACCCCACAGGTGACGGGGAAGTAGTAGACTTGAATGGTCCCAAGGATACAAACTCTGATTTATCTAACAAGTAGGATTGGAACCAGCCCAGAGCAAACCCAGAGTCTCCACAGAACTTGTGAAGATGCTTAAATAAGATGTCATGGTCTATGATATTAAATGCAGTTGTTAAATTGTGGAGGACTAAAAGAGCATGGCATCCTGGCTTAGAGTTACCAGAGTTGGAGTAAAATGCCATTCTAGCATCTTTTATTAAGTGAGAATACAACTATTGGCGATCCTGATCGCTTGGTTAATTTGTGCACCACAAGTCCAGAGGATCTGTAGTGCTGTTTGGCTAGTATCTGTTTGGGTGAGCCTTATACGTATATACACATTATACTAACTTTCTGCATTCTTTAGCTTTTCTCAGTGGATAGTCGGACAGCGTACCAATAGTAGACACATGTAATTGAATGTTTTTATATACAATACGGAAAGGTAGGTTACGAAAATGTTCAATAATTTTAGCAAACTTAATTTCCACCGTGAAGAATAAAATCCTAATAATCATACTGTTTGTTTACTTTAAGCAGTGATCCAATAATTATGCTCTTCATTCATTGTAGTAATATATTGAGTTATATAATGCGCGATTAATGAGTACCAAAGAGGATATGGATTTCTATACAGAATGTTATAGAGCGCCAAATTCTATCATTAAACTGACAGAACTGAAGAGTGCATGTGAACCGTTGTAAATGTGTGACCTCATTTTTTTTTTTGTAAACACATTCATTAATAAGGCCTTAAACTAGTACTTTAAGAACTGTAAATCACGCTACATTGTGATATTTCTGTAGTCTCCAGTGCTGTCTATGATTATGTGTATATAAACCCTGTCTAAAAATGACCTTTTTTATTTATTTGTATAAAGCTACATATAGTAGGGAAGGCTGGACTTACCTTGTAAACTCTGTGACTGTGGTCATATTTAATGTTCATCTGGGACCGGACATCTGTCTTTCAGTTGGCAGCATTTAATAGGCTGCCTGGTGCCTCATCCTGTAAAGTAACCTCTGTGTGTCCCTCCTTGGTGTCCTGCATCCAACTCTCCATTGAGAGGACTGGAGAGAAAGCAGGGTTCAGGGTGTGTGTGTGTGTGTGTGTGTTCACGCTTGGGGTTTCTGGTTGGATAAGTTGCACTCACTTGAATCCTTGGAGAGAGATACTGTATGTGCATTTGTTCCTAACATTTAATTTATTTGTTTAAAAAATCCAGCAGACTTATCTCCTTAAGTATGTTATTTAAAGAGAGGGAACTTAAAATGGTGTCAAACAAGATATTTTTTTAAATTCTTTTTCCTGATAACATTTGCATGCTATTAAAATAATAATTATAATAATGTTATGTTTGTAGTTTCAGTCATGCACCACTAGGGGGAAGCATTGTATCTTTTTTTTTCTTTCTTTCTTAAACCTAAACCTGTACTTGTGCATCACCCTCATTGGGGAATAAAACATAGACCCTGTAAATGTTTTATATGGAAATAATACTGAGTGTTGCTTCATACTGGAGCTATTTCAGTGTTTTATGTTGGCTTGAAATTAAAAGTGAAATTGCTAATATATTCTTTATACGTTTCTTTTTTAAATAGTTAGATAATAGCTGTTTAGCTAACCGCATAATAGGCTAATAAGACCTAACAAGAAATATGTCAAGTTTAACTTAATTTTCTAATTTATTTGTGTTCGCACTAGATAAATTTTTCACTATTTACATTGGAGTTGTAATAATAATTTGAAGTTAAATCATGTATTATAATAAAAAACATCCTAATACAAACCTAAACGTACTAATTGTATATGTATAAAATTTTTTAATATACAATTTATAAAATTTTTTTTATTCCTTTTTTTTTTTTTGGAGTGGATTATTTTTTTTTTTGTTTCTTGAAGCAAAACTTCTTACTGAGTCATTTATCTCAGTTATTACCAAATTGTCAGGAGGAAAAAAAACTGTCGGATTTTACCTTAAGTGTTTTGCTAGTCATTTCCTCTCTACTTCCATGTTGCTCTGTGTAATTTGGTAAGATTTGTTCAGAAATGTTTAAGTTATGATTAGCTTCTTTGTAAACGTATCCGCCGACTGCAAATGGAGTGTGTCGGGAAAAGACAGACAGCCTAAGTATGATTGAACTCAGTCCACTTCTGTGCAAGCCAACTGTCAGGCCCTCACTTAAAATGCACTCAGAGCTTACTAATTTTAATGGTCTTAAACTGTGTAATGAGCTTTAGGGAACGTGGATCAAATGAATCCGTTTATTCAGATTAAGGAGGACGAAAAGAAACAACAGAACAAAGATCAAATAAATAGATGCAAAGTGAAATAGTGACTTGGGCGAGGTTCTTCCCTGACTTGAGATATCTGATACGAATGAGCGTTTCCTTTCAGAGGCACAATTGGCTGCAATAATCAGAGTTCAATTAGGCCTAATATTTATTTCCAGAAACACTTGTACATATTTCGGCAGGGCTTTGATTGAGCTCCCTGTGGACATGCTGTGGACAGATGTTTAGATGATCTCATGTTTGAAGTAATGTTGATTTTGGAAGGTTACTTCACTGTATCTGCTCTAAATCTACCCCTTCTGTGTCAGTTTGTGATTGTCCTCTATGCATGTACTTTGGCTTAATAAGAAGCTTACTTTAGTTTTACTTGAGGCTACTGTTTTATAAGGTGTAAATAAAATAAATAAATAAAAAAAAGCTGCATTCAATTTTTATTTTTTAATGAAAATGGTTCATTTCTGCAAAAGGCTACTAATTTTGCAGTATATGAATATCTGATTGTGGAAACTAAGGAAACTGTAAGGAAAGGAAACTACTTTTCTATTTTGTATGAATCCCTAATTTATCAGAATTGAAATATTTAACCTGGTGTGTTAAAAGCCCATACTCTGCATTTGAGTAAGGTCTCCGGTAAACCACAGCAAACATTACAAAAACAAACAGAGGAGATTTATTGAGCACTAAGACTAATTATGCATGAGGAAATGTGCAGGATCATAATGTCACAAGAAATCAGTTGACTGCAGCCAGGCATGAATTACAATGGGAAAACATGAAGTAAGCACTCAGACTTAGGAAAGAGAAGAAGAAGAAGGAAAAAAAAAGAATACCCCACACATGAACACACAGGTTTCCTAAAGGTACCGCGATCACAGAAGGTGGGAATGGATCTGATCAGATATGGGCCGTTTGAGTCATTGTAAGCACTAGGTGAAGCGGCTGGTGTGCTTTCTGCTAGATTTCCCTTTTCGTATTCTCTACAAAGGACTGGTGATACATTCCAGAGTACCCTTTAAGGACCCGGCTTTTTGGTGGCCGATTAGGTGGAACTACTGTTTAACTACTTCAAGTGAGCGCTGCTTTTTGGGAATCAGCTCCGGGTCAGAGATGGGCCTCCTGATGGAGCTTTTGTCTGCCTGTGTAATGTACGAGTGGAGCAGCAGCTACTGACGTTATCTTAATGACTTGATTTATAGCGCTCACTGAGCTGGGGACCAAGATGCACAGTGTGTGTGTGGTGGAGGTTTTTGCTGAAACTATTGTACAAATTCACTCACACACCCCCCCACACACAAACACATGCACACACGCACGCACATATATCAAGCATGTTCTGTCGCTCTAAGCGATAAAGATAATTGTAGTGTTATTGTAAGAGCAAAATCAGAGCCTTAATTATGATCGTTCAACATGGGAGGCTATCTCTGAACCGTTACACACTCGTAACTAAAGGCAGCAATTATTAAAATGACTCTATTTGTAATTTAGAAGAGAAAAAAAAAAGAAAAGCTTGCATCAAAAACATTTAGTTTTATCACTAACGATGCAATCACACTGAATGGCTTTTACTTTCTTATATCCACTTTTTTAAAATCATATAATAATAATAATAATAATAATAAGGATTACTTGATATACTGTATCTTTAGCTATCTATATTACAGGACTATGTCAGTACCATGCTCTTTAAATAATTTTATTTCATGCACAGGACACACATTCGATCCGGTTCTTCCCATAAGATAAAATTACAAAAAAATTTCACAGGTCACAGGATGAGAAATCACGGATCAATGCATTAAAAAAACACAAAAAAAAGTCATTCCAAACAGGATGCTATTCCAGGGTAGCCCTGAGCGAAGGTATACACGCAGCACTGCAGCACATGGCAGCAATAACATAACTGGCTAGCAGATCAGCTGAACAAGCTATGCCTAATTGAGCACTTCGTCTAAGTAGTCAAGGGCCATCATCTGAATAACCCTGTAAGAAAATGAAACTCTTGCAGCGTGTGTGTGTGTGTGTGTGTGTGTGCGCGCGTGTGGGTGTGTGTGCGTCCGTCTGTATGTGCGTGAGTCTCTGTGTTTGCGTGCAAGCATTCACTTTTTGTAAGGCTTGGGTGTCCTGTTGGCAGTTTCCAAATGTCATAATTAAGCACAGAAGGACCTTTTGGCTGGAGAACCTTTTGATTGTACAGAATTATCGCAAGACTATACAGATGTAAAACGGACCACATGAACTTGATTTTCCATCCTGAGCCCAGCTCTAAAAATAAAATCATATCCCATTTTACGAAGTATCTCCGCTTTTTGGATAAAAGTGGATTTTGGCGTTTACACTGTAAATATTTTTTTTCCCTCCTCCATCTCAGTCTTTGCTGTTATGCCATTTGACTCCAACATCAATTGAAAATCTTCCTTGCCTCTGAGTGAGACTGATTTACTGCTGTTTTATATTCTGTCCTCCACTGTCCAGAAACTGCGGGTGAATCTGCCCTTATTATACCGCCACTGCCTTTTTCGTAGGCTTCTATTTTCTTTTTCTTTTCTTTTTTTTCCGAAGAAACCAGAATGGAGCATTTCTTAATGAGGGAGAGAAGAAGCATTGCTCTAATATAAACATCATGGACAGGACCGAGCAAAGGTTAACTGAATCTAATTTGAGAATCAAGACTGTAGAAAATGACTAACCTGATGACTTTTTAGAAGAAGAATCGTTCGCATTATAAATAAACATAATAAGTACTGTCAAAAAAAGAGCTTGTGAAGAACGAACCGTTGATTTACAAGACAGTGTGTGTGTTTCTGAGGACGCACAAATGAGTTCGTACATCAGGACCATCACAGCTCGTCTTTCTCTCCTATAAAAGCACTGATGTAGAGCTCTCCAGATGAAGGAAGGATGCAAGGGCTCGAGCCGTGCTTGTGTTTGATTTTCTTTTCCTTTGTGTCTCGGAGAGCGCTGTCCTCTTTATGGCCGTGCATGCCGTTAACGAGCGAGTCTGAAATTCATATGCACTTTCGATTATTTCTGATTTTTTAATCTAGTAAAAGGGTGACTTTTCCTCAAGCGTGGGACATTAGCAGAGAATGCAGGCGAAGCTGGTAATGAGAAACTAAGCCGAGAAGACGTTCACGGTCTAAATTTGTTTACAGTTTTATTATCCTTTCAAAAGGAAGAGAGTCATCCAATAAAATCGAGGCAGACACAAATGTCAAAATTGGGTTCAAGTGAGAGAAGGACGGCGGGGGGAAATGCAGCGATTCCCTTTATTATGTTTGAAATATGGGAAATTATACAGTGGAATAAAGATATAAAAATTACATTGGGTCATGGAAAAGTGCACAGTTGTTACGTCTAGGGTTCCTATTTGCTCGTGGTAACCACTGGCACTGGGTGGGTCCTAACGCACTACAGGAAGGGAATAATAGACTGGCTTTCATGCTTTCTTGTTCACAAATCTGCCTTGGCTGCCCGACACATTATTCTTCCAGAAGAGAGCTCTGCAAGATAAAAATCTGTAGAATGACTTCAGCATGAAAACAATGGGCTGAAGTTGAGCTGTAGGAAACAGTTTAAATAGATTTCATGGTTAGTCGAGCCTTACATAGCAATTTAAAACCATCGAAGATCTTTTTGAGCTGGTACGCTCATTAAGATTTAGGGAATATTATAGATCTAAGGAATGTTATGGGTCAATTTGATTTCGAGTTCAGTCATATTCTGCTATGAGGCAGAAAATAAGTTCCTAATCTTTTTATATATATAGTTTTTTAAAAAACATTTCCTTATTGTGATTATTTACAAAGATAAGATTTTGTATATTTGAGCATTTTGTATATTCGAATCTATATGCAGAAGCCGATGCTTAGGCACGGATGCACAGTCTAGGTTAGAAATTCTGTTTAGATTATAAACTTTTTTAAGACTTTTACATTTTTGATTCATGCATTTTATTTATTATTTTTTTTAAATCACAATTTCATAACATTTGCGTTATCTTTTACTTGCGTTGTCGTCTCATTGATGCTCTAGCTTTGTGTCTAGAGGGCAGTAGAGAGCTGTGGTGATGTTTCTGTCTTCAGTCCCAGCTCTTCCTTTTGAACTTTACAAATCTTTCACATGGGGATGACATTAAGACCGGGAGGGGGAGGGGGGAAGAGGACGGCGGGGTGGGGATGGGGAGGGTTGCAGTGATTGCCCCAGAGCGGAAAAATTAGAAAAACTTCCTGTGGTGAATATTTATCTAGCAGTAAACGATAGGCCCGCTCGAAATAATACGAGAGAATAGAGATGCTACAATCTATCAGGAAACTATTAAGTTAATTGCATTTGTATGAGCAAATTATGATGATAAAGCGCTGGAAATCCTAATGGTTCCTCGCTGTTGTGATTTGTCCCATGCTAAACAATGCCGACGGACATGTATGATTCCTACGTACCCGTGATTTCCTTTTGTGATTTAATTTGAAAAATTTTTTTCTCTGATATTTTAAAAAGTACAAAAGACAGACAGCTGGGAAAAAGTGTCATTTTTTTCAGCGGGTTTTAGGTATTTGATTTCACAGCTGTTTGATTGGAATGGCTTCCTGCTTTTCTGGAAATGCCTTGCTCACGCGGCAGACGTGGCAGTGTCGTGTCTCAACTAAACTGTGATAAAGCACACTGACGTTTCGTGTCAGTTCCGAGAGTGGTCACAGCCGCAATCCTGTGCTCTTAGAAAACAGAATTTCTTTTCTGCCAGACAACGGAGAGAAATGGCAGGTGTCTCTATCCTTCACTGGGTTTTGCAGAACGAAGCGTTCACTCCAAAAGTAGTGGAGTGCAGAGCAGACCACACATGGCGGGAGTCTTGGGACTCTGTTTCTGTTTTGAAGTGCAGATCAGGGAAAGGTTAAGTTATCAGTCCGCTGACACAGACTGCACTCGGCGGTGCAGGCCAGCGATGAGATATGACAGATGCTTTCTCGATAAATGCATTCTGGCAGAAAAGGCTCTGCACAGAGCAGAACGAGAGGAACGGAGAAGAATAGAGACAAATGTCTACAAATTGGAATGAACAAGCCACTATTTCTTTTCTATGTTTCCCCGACTCAAGTGTATGAATTTATACAGGACTCGATTAACTTTTGATATTTACTGCATGGCCAAAGCGAGGAAAATATTAACTGTAGTCAGCGACCGGGTTGGAGAGACTGTATTAGCAGGTGTGTGTGTGTGTGTGTGTGTGTGTGTGTTTGGAGGGTGTGGAATGTCATCTAACGGTTTAGCGATCATTTTGGCAGAAAAATGTTAGCATGTTTTTTTTTTTTTCATGTTTTTCCATAGCTAAAAGAACCAAAAGTTTTTCTCCTTGATTATTAAGGTTAGGGTTTGATAAAGCATTATTAGCTGCATTATTAATTATTTCCTCACACAGGTAGTAAGACAAATGTCTATATATATATATATATATATATATATATATATATATATATACACACATATGTGTGTGTGTGTGTGTGTGTGTGTGTGTATATGTGTGTGTTCATGTGGGTCCTTTGAACATCTGGGTTAAAGCAGAGTAGATGAGATCAAAGATATATCTCTTTGTCTGTAACCACTTGTTCCTCTGTGCAAGCCCATCACCTGGTGGAATGCTCGCTCATGCGTGCCGGAGCTCTGGGGTGCTTTTGAAAATGGCCTTCTCCGCTGCACCCGGCTGAAATGGATGGTGCCCAAGGGGCAATTTGCAGCAGCCACCAATTTATCAGCTCACATCCAGACCAATGCAGGCTGACACTGCCCGTGCTTTCCTTGTTTGTCCCCCTTCATGTTTATAAATGGCCTTGGGTGGATGGTGAGGCTTGCTGTAGAGGAAATGTCTTACTGTGATTATATGCAGGTCGCTGCAGTTTTCTTGGGTCTGTTTGTGTTTTGATTGCTTGAGGAAATGTTTTGTTTGGTAATTTTTTTTTTTCTCAGCCCACCCACATTCAGATTTCATTTCAATTATGATATTTACATATGTGGCGAGAATTGTAATAAATGTGTAGTGACTGAATAATAATAATAATAATAATAATAATAATTAGTAGCAGTAGAAGATGCAAAGCAGAAGAAAAATATTGTGTAGTAAAATGATTAATCCTAAATGCCTTTAATAGCCAAATAGAGAGGAGGGAAATTAGGCAAAAAAAAAGTCATTTTCTAAGCCAAACATCCTGGCGCTGGTGCAGCGGTGGCCAGGTCGCTTGCGGGAAACGGTTTGTCGGGAAGTAGTCTAGGATTTGTTTTCTTTCACCGGGAGTCGGTCTTTGAGAACTCCACCAGATGAGCAGCACCTGAACCTCAAATTCATGCGAGTCTGTCCTGCCCTGTACATCAGTCACCATCATTATCGAAAATCCTGCATCAAGATATTTCCAAGATTATTGCAAAATCATTCATTTAGTTCATGCTATAATTAGTCAGAGATTATCAGTTCAATATGTGCAGTGTAGTGCTGCCCAGTTGATCTCATGAAAAAATCTAAATCGCAATATGGACCTGTGCAATTATATAATCGCAAAGGGCAGCAATTTATTACAGGTAATATATGCATATTCACCAATTTATGTGGAGTTTGTTAATAATTTTTGTATTTGTTTATTTATTTATTTTTATAATTTGGAGTTGATTAATAAATATTTTACCAAATATCCTCTTAATGAGATAATTGGTCAATTGCTTGGTATTAGAATAAATAAATGCGTTTGAATACAAAATTATACATTTATTAATTACATGTCAAAATAATCACAATGTGATATTTATTTATTTATTCTTTTTTTTTTTTAATGTAGGCAATTTTTTTTTCGTTGTTTGTTTTTCATTTGGTTTATTTACAAAGGAAAATGTAAGGGAACACAGTAGGGATGGAAATTACCAGAGACTCCCGATATGATATTATAACGATACCTAGGTACTGTACCTATTTGACTTGTATTGCTATTCTATAAATATCACACATTTATAAATGTCCTGATTTGATATTATTATTACTATTATTAGCAGATATTACAGGTATACATGAATTTCACATGTTGAAACTTTCACAGAATGTGAGCTATATAAGTTATATTTTCATAGTTTTTCAGTTTGTGATCATATAAGAGAAAGAAGCCAGAGTTTCCACAGATTTTTGAGTGAGAAGGAGAGTACTAGAGGTGATGGTGGTGACAGTAACAGGAAAGTAAGGATGAGATTAGGGATGTTCGCGGCCATGTGCAAAATAAGAAAGACAGACAGATGAACGGTAGTACACCACAATCTAGGTGCAGTGATATTGAAGCATGTTTTTAGTTGCAGTGACAGCATGTGAATGGGTGAAGCATGAATGCCAGAGCAGGTCTAAACTTCATAAACCAGAAGCTCTCTAAAGCTAAATATCTCATAAGTGCTATCAGTCATCATGGGAGCTCAGCTGAAGGACGTGGCTTTGAAAAGTGAAGAAAGCCGGCATGAAAAATGGAGCGGTGAGCAGAAAAGTGAGAATGAAATGAGCGTTCTGCGTGTGGGTAAATCGAGCGTCATTCCGTCTGAAGCATGAGCTGCCTAAATGACAGACCCAATCCATTTATTAGTCATGCTAGAAGAACAGATTATTTTCCTCTTTCCTCGTTATTTCACATCGCACTAATCTGCATGTAATTTCTCTAAGTCAAAAACAGGCCGTAAAATGAACAAGGCTTATATTTACCTTCACAACTGAATGAAAATTAGTGCTGGCTATAAACCAGGAATAGCTAATGAGCAAACAGTGAACGACGTCATGCTGCTGTTGTGAGATGATTAACTTGATTAGAATAATTCTCCACTCTCACCTTGGCAAGAAAGCTCACATTTCCACAAGAACATCGTTAGCGAAGGCAACCTAGATGTGTTTCGAGGCCCTTCCTCCTTCCACACTATGTATGGTTATTTTAATGTAGAAGGAATCACTTTGGGTGGGAGAGAAAAAAAGAAGTACGATTTGTCTTTTTTTGTGGCTCCATCGCATTTTTTGGGGGGGTTCTGAATATTTCTCGCTCCTAACGTTTGCATAGTCTGTTTTCGGCCGAGACGAGTGAGGTTTGCCATCAGCCCTCTAAAACAACAAGTTTATCCGGCCGAACTTCCTAGTCAATTAGTCAAGTATTTCAAATGCTACATAACATCAAAAAGGAAAGGGAAAGTTGAAGTGTGCTCAATGAGGTGGGACTTTTGCAAAGTCTGCAAATTTAAATTCAGAGGTCCTCAAACACTCAACTTGTAGCCTGAATTGTATTGCAATCATGATACTGTGTGTATACTGTATAGAATTAAAAAAAAAAAAAAAAAGTTTTACTATGTAATGTCTAACTATAAAATGTCTAAATTTAAGTTATATTTTTATATATATATATATATATATATATATACACAGTATACACACAGTATCATAGTTGCAATACAATTCAAGCTACATGTTGAGTATTTGAGGACCTCTGCATTTAAATTTGCAGACTTTACAAAAGTCCCACCAACATTGAGCACCTCAACACTAAAATATTTTAGGTAATTGGGTAATTTAAGAAAGTGGGATTTTATTTGCTCGGGTACATTAAATAAAATTAAAATAAAGAAAGAAAAATGCACCAGAGCATCACAAATTGTTCTGCAAATGTCCTAATACAAACTTGCACACATGTACTCAAAAATTGTTGTTTGCCTATGAGAAAGCATCGTTAATTTAATTTGTTTTTCAAAAATGTATTTAAAATTAAAAAAAAATTTTTGATCCAAAAGGGTCTGAATTAACCAATATAAATTTATCATCAACTAATATTACTGTACAGCTTTAAGTAAAGCTTTAACTCTACATGTCGAATGAGTGCGTACAGTATTAAGCTTTTAGCACCAATGATGAGACGTACTGTACTGTACAAGACATCGCATGGCTAGCTGCCACGTTTTTAACCACCGAGGCCCCATAAACAGAGTGACTTCTAGGATTAAGAACAAAGGGAATGCTGAATTGAAGTTTAATGAAACCACAAAGTCAAACTTGAGCTTGTATCAAGCAGGCACGTTTTAACATTTTGTTTTGATATGTATATTTCTTTTTCAAAGAATGTCTAAACTGTATGTCAAATTCAAACTAAACGATTCTGAGTAAACATGATAAAATATTGTCTGGCTGTGATTATGTTCCATGTCATTTACATGATGTAAACATGTGTCATTAATAGTGTATCATAGACACTACAGCCAACCTCTAACAAACAAGCAGTTTCATTATCCTTCTGAGGTCCAATTGGACGAAAATTTAAGAATGGAAATATGACTGAAGCCTAAAGAGGACATTTGCATTGAAGCTGACCATGGAATCAGGGGAATTGTGATGTTTCCTTAAAAGAAAACACTCAAAATGCAATATGGATTAATAGTAACATATTATACTGTATGTCAAATTAATCTTAAGTATCAGTGATAAGCTTCTAAACAGAAATAGTTTCTAATTGTACAGTGTCTTAGGAGTAGGCTGTGCAGATAACTAATATTAATTGAAACTGAAACACTGTATCTTGGCCATGTCTATTATTATTATTATTATTATTATTATTATTATTATTATTATTAATAATAATAATAATAAATTATATTAATATGTTTATTATGGTAATACTTTCCCCATTGTGTGTTCAAATGCTGTTCGCTTTAAAACATACTACTGAACTGACCACACATGAACAACATGAAGAAGAAAAAAAATCCCAGTTTTAATATTTACAAAAAAGTACTTTTAGTTTTAAAAGTACAGTATACAGTATAAACCTTGTCAGTAAACTGAGGAAAGGAGAATTTTTTTTAAACAAAATTATAAAATAATAAAATAATTGTTCATTAATCAATGTAAAAAGTTCATTTAATCATGATATTGATTTGACATCATATCTCCCAGCACTATTTAAGTTATTTAATGAACCGGGGTTGGTTTATTCATCACCTTGCTGATGGTAAATTATTAATATGATATTAATATTTTAGCTCCAGCATCATCATTTCATAAAATGCGAGTTATTTTGTCATTTTTCCAACTAGGTTCAAAAATATTGCACAATAGTAACACATTAATATTTCTCAACGTGAGATTTAGAGGGAGGTAAAGTTTGCTCACCACAGTGCTGTTAAATTTTTTCCCTAGTACTGTTTATGTATTTTTTTTTCTTTAAGTCATAAATTCCTAGTTTTATAAAAGGCAAATAATTTGTATAAAAAAAACAACAAAAAAAAAAAACAAAAGGACAGCTGGGGGAAAAATCTGTAATTATATGAGATTTTTTTTCAAGGAATTACAGGGCTTGATTCCCACCACATACTAATTAGCAGACGAATTACTTGATTAAAAAAAGATGTTTTATTCCAAATTTCCCAGACGTTGAAATCTGCAAAAGGCTAAAGGTTTGTCAACATGTGAAAACAGGCTCCAGTGTGAGAATCTCAAAGCTTGAAATCCAGTTCTGCTGCAGCTCATCCTTGTAGACACGACATCAGCTGATCGTTATATATTAATACTATTACTATCTCTCCTGTCATAATATTATTACCATAGCTGTGTGTGAGTGAGTGTGTGTGAGACGTCCCTCTCCTGGATCGACTGGTCTCCTCCACACTGACTGTCTCTCAACCTACCTAAACTGTCACCGCGTCAGCCGCAGCAGACTGGGGAGTTGAACTTGACTGGAACATATGTCTTCAATTTTAATAGCCATCCGTTCTCCCAAATGGCCTAGAGGGGGAAGCTTGCCTGAGAAGCAGCATTTCATGTAAGAATAATTTGTGTTAAGTAGCTGGGTGATCGGTTTGTTACGCTAGAGCTGACAGTTTGTTTATGTTTCTTGAGGAGTATGATGGATGGAGCAGAAGTTGATGCTAATTAAGCTAAATTGTCACTAAGAATGCAGAAGGCCCATGCAGCACTGCGCTGGCTGGCTCGCATTGTTCCTGTCTCATTGCACTCTCGGGGTAATTGAATGGAGCTTGAGCCCATTTATCATTATAGTAGGCAACAGGAACAGGAAGTGAGACACCAAGGAAGTAGGTAGAGGGACGTTTGGCGACAGATCTGGACTGAAGTGACATTGAAATGATGACATGGCGCTGAATTCCTTTTCGTTTTTTTTTTCCCTGTTTTTTTCTGAGCATGTTAGCCAATCACAAACTGAGACAAACAGCCGCTGAATGTTTACTTGGTAAGCACGCAGTTGTGGAGAATTAGAAAATTATTAAAACCCACATTCTCATGATCAGAGCAAACTACAAGCAGGAGGGGAGAGGTGTTACCTAAATGTCATGTTTACTGCTACACATACAACTGATTAACTGGAAATCAGGGCCATGTGTGTTTGTAGCCATACACTAGATCCTTTCAGCTGTCACAGCACATCTTCTAGTTGTGCTCTCGCTTCATTAACACGCCTTTCTCCTCGGGATTAAAGATTCTCCGCTTCTACCTTTCTGTACATTTCACTCCGTACGTTCTCTTTTCTTTAATTTTCTCGACTCATAGCTGGTGGCGTCAGTTCTATCAGTGTCGCTCACCGTAATTTGTTTTCGCTCATTTCCCCCTCGTTTATTTTCTCTGGTCTGCTGTTTTTCCTGCTGCAGGAAAGTGAGGAAATGACTTTTTCAAATGCTTCGACCTGTAGCCCGTAGGCCGCCAGACCCTGGACCCGTACCCCAATCATCCACACCGTGCGCACACACTCCTCGTGTCCACCTTAATGACCTTCAATCGGCAAGGAACTCCCCTTACTGTAAGAGCATGGAACACTTGAGGTTCTGGCAATACTTTGACCTAAGCTATGCTCCTAGCATCTCTGTGTAGTGTTCAAAAATACAGAGCCTAGTACATTGCGCTGAACCCGACCAGCCCACACACTTGACCCTGACCTGCGCGCTCACAAAAGGACGCAGCACAACAATGTTTATAACGTGCCCTGCGTGTTTGAGTGGAAACCCGGCACAAGCCAGCTGTTAGTTATTAGCCTTAAATACGTACCCATCGCATAGAACAATGGCATGTGCAAACAATGCAATGCACTGTGACAGCTCCGAACAGATGAATAGGCGATGACAGAGAGCAGATCAGAGTAGAGGGAGGTTGCTTCAGCTGGTATTTGGCGTCAGCTGGGTTCACTGACATTGTTCTAAATTTCTGTTGATTGCCCGGCTCTCTGACTGGTCGCCCAGTCTCGTGCAGAACTGCCTCATCTACAATTGAGTACTGATGTTCCTCTTCGCTTAGTTTAGCCAGTGTGATGGAAACTAAGGGCAAAAAAACAATCACTCCATCGTTTCTCAGAGCTCTTAAATTCCCCTCAGATCCTCTTTCATTCTGAAATGCGTAAAACTACTATAGTCTTCTCCGTCACCTGGAACCAGTGAAATAATTCTTTTATGCGTTTCGGACTCTACTCAACATGTCTTGATGAACATAGCTGTTAACTTTAGACAGCACTGAGGGTGTTGTGCATTGTGGAGGGAGTTGCTCAGGGAAGGCTGCGGTTTAAGGCCGGGGGGTAGTTCGGAGGAGGAAGTGAGTTGTACTCGGATGGGCGAGAGTGAAACCCGAGCATGATTGAGTTAGGGAAAGGAGAAGAAGCCCTTGGGCGCAGATTTGTGTGTGTGTGTGTGTGTGTGTGTGTGTGTGTGTGTGTGTGTGTGTGTGTGTGTGTGTGTGTGTGTGTGCGTGTGCAGGAGACTTGTCATGGTACGTTTTTAAGCATAAAGAGACGGACGCAACAAATTGCACCGGGACTTTTGTGCACGCCAGAGGTACTTTTCCCTGTCACGAAGTGCATTTATGATGACTTGGTCTGGCCTTGGGCACTCACTTCACTTGCGGCAAAGACAGCAATCATAAAACCCCTTATTATAATGAATTATATAATACGATTATATTGAACAGTTGGGCTGACCAGTTAACCAACTCATATGCATCATGTCGTTACAGGGTTAACTGGAGAAAATATTGGCTTAATTGTCCCTTGTCATTAAACCATCTGTTTTCTTTCTTTTTTTATTTTTTTTTATTGTACACCGATCAGAGTAGATTCCTGTTTTTCACTTTGCCATTCTGTATTCAGTGTGTGAGGTGATTTTTAAACTGTGGGGGGAAAAAAAAAGAGCAGAGTGGAGGCGCCGCTCTGTGCTGCACCAACACTAAGCAAAAGCAGATGTTATAAAGTTTACAGAAATCAGAACATTATTTTCCTGTTTCCATCGCATTCTTCTAAACACTTAGTGAACAAGCTTTGAAGTCACCCAAGAAATCTAGTCTGCGGGAGGAACGATAGGATCTCCTAAAGCAACGGAGGCAGGGAAGGGAAGGGAGGATGTGGAGGGCCCACCTCTTCACTACCATCGCTCTGTCAGAAACAGTTTTACTTTGACATAGACGTCTCTGTACAGGGCTATGCGATACACCGCCTCCCACACATCAGCGCTGCTGTGGTCCTCTGTGTGTGTGCCTGTGTGTGAGAAAGATCAGAAGGATGATAAGCCTCAAATCTAAGATAAGCGTACCTCAAGCACTGGATGGAAAGCCAGTCCGGTTTATTCCTCTTTAGCAGAATCAGAGTGTATATACAGTCCTGTCCTGCACTGCCTAAAATGAATCATAACAGTAATGACAATAATGTGGTACACATTTGGTACATTAGCCCAACGCATGTTTTTATGACTAACAGAATCGGTCTCTGTGAGACCTGCTTTTGTGAGAGGAAGGCGAACGGATTAAAGTGTCCTTTCATATCTTTAATGTGAAGCATGTTCAAGGGCCTTTATGTTGTTCTCACAAAGTCAAAATTCACTTCACGTACACTTGCTTTTGATTTAACTGTGCAAATCACTCGTTACCTTGAATTTCAAGGAGAAGAGAGAATACACATGTGCATTTTTCCACTCTGCATCGTTGTGGGCGACTCTGGGTCCTGTCAGCTCTCACAGTGCAGTGATTTACTGTGGCATGGGAACATTGCAGATGGCCCTGTTGTCTCAGGTTGCGAGGATGTCCTGAATTCCATATAGCTTGTGTAGTTCTGTTGTTGTTTCTGTTTTCTTTATCCAGGCTTATAATATTGCATGTTATCCCAGAATCGTCTGTCCTCCTTCTTGCATCATTTTCTGCATCTGTTTATTGGATCGGCTCAGTGGAGTTCTTCGACTCATCTCTTTTTTTTATTTATTTTTTTTTTTTTCCCCCTTTTGTCTTATTGACTTTTTGGCTTAATCTTCCAGTTTATTTATTTATTTTTTTCCCCAAAGCTGTAGGTCGAAGTTTTAACTTGCTCGTTTTACTTCCTGCCCTACTGACAACTGTCTAATCAAGTAAACCTTCATCCACAGGAGGAACTCACCAAATAATGAGGTGCTTTCATCCTGTGTCCTGAAAGGGAGGAGATGGAATCTTGCATGGTTCAATTAGTGCTGCAAGTCATTAGCAGTGAGGCTAAATGGGGATCCCTGTATGTGTGTGTGCTTGTGTGCTCGGGCTTCAGAAGGCTGTGGAAAGAGAGATGATGTAGAAAAAGTGGCCTGCAGGCATTTCCACCACGGACAGCTTCTCTTGATGTGTTTGGATTGCTTCTCCACGCGCGTCAGCCTGTTATCATTGGCTGGCCGGCTGGTGATGCTGCTTCACTGGAAAAAGCTCTGGTGTGAATTTTATTGGAAGATAGGGAGCACAGATCATAAACCATGTCCCAGTTTTCCATCCTGAGCCCAGACAGCCTGCCTCATCTCATGCCTGTTCTTCCCAGCAGCAGCAGCTCCTTGGCTTGTGAGCTGCAGGAACAAGGGAGAGAGCGAGCGTAGGTGTGAGCGAAGTGAGAGAGGGGGAATCTTACCTCACACATGTGGATGCTGGGTTGTGTTTTGACTGCAAGCACTATAAAACATGCTCATGACATCACGACTCAAATATGTTTCGAGCACCGTCCATTTATGACCCGGCATTAATGGCCAGTGAGGGAATCGCAGGGGAAGATAAAACAACAGACTGCCTGTAGCTCCTCTGGCCCACGCTCATCAATGCCTCAGCATTCGGCATCCAGATGCATTGACCACCCTGAGAGCACATCCATCTCTTCAGCTCATTCTTTTCCTAACCGTCTTGGCCTGCAGTATTGCAGCCTCGGTCTGTTAGTAGGGGCGAACACAGATGACTTACTTCCTCTCTAGGTGAGGCCTGTGCAAATGGCCCATAGCCGGTCAGCCCTGGTGAGAAGAGTTGGAAGGGTCAGGACCCCCGCCATGACTGAAGGCCAGAGGGCAACATCACCACCAGGGTCAGCTGGAGGAAGACACTTCCGCTGCCTGCTGCCTGCGGGTGCAAACTAGGCAAAAGGCAAAGGGTGGAAGATGGCCCCGGAGTAGCCGAGCCAAGCCGTGAAAGTTTAAACAAATACAAGGGGAGCGAGTCACCCTGGTGGTCTCCCAGCTGATGTTTGCTCTTTGGACTGGCCTTGTTTTGAAAGCGAGAGCAAAGCACACGGAGAGCCAGATATGGAGCCCCTTCTGTGCCAATGTGAGCAGCAGTGAGTGAGTCATCATCCACATGCACTAGAGCAATACGGCTAATCTGAGGCTCACTCAGTACCAGCGCGTATTTGCATTTCCCACTGGTCTACAGTGTTTATTTTTTGAAAGGGGAATCCTTCTTTCCAGCATTCCCTAATTATACCTTGGCGAATGCTTTTTATACATTTGACGCACTTACAGTATGCATTGGTTATGCAGCTGTATTTTTTTGATGTCCATGTCTGTAGATTAGATGGAAACTCCACCCTAAAACACATTAAATGGTGGTGATGTTCTTAGTGATATCGATGCTTATACTGTATGTCAATCAATGCAGATTTTCATTATTCCTGTTAGAACTTAGCTGTGGTCTGCCGCACTCATGTCACAGGGGAAAGTTGCTAATGCAGTTAAAATTATCTTTAATACTCGAAGAAATTAGTGATCTCACACATAATACATAACGGTTACGTTTCGTTCCATTTAATTCAATATTAATTAGAAAAAATCATAAAAACATTGAAGGAATGGAGACAGCAGTGGAGACAGCAAACATTCCAGACTGCAGTATGATTACACCAATTAGCGATAACATGAAAATCCAAAACATTATGTCCAGTATTGTGTAGGGTCTCCTTTTGCCACCGGCCTGACTTTACAAGATGTCTGGATATGTGCTGTGGATTCTGGCACGGAGACATTGGATTGAGGGATGAGGCCTCTGTCGAACAGACTTGTTTGTCTGGCGTGTTATACGGATGCTCAGTCAGAATTAGGTTAACGATGATCAACTCTTTGCCTGTTATGCCCTATACATGGCAGGCTGTGATGCACTTGATGTTCTGATACCTTTCTATCAAAGCCAGCATTGACTGCAGCAATTTGTGCTACATTGGCTTTTCTATTCGATTGGTTTAGATGGACCTGGGCTTTGGTCCCCATTGAGCCTTAAATACCCATGATCCTTGATAGACCTGCTCCTGCATCACTCTTTAAAACAAGAAAAAGCCAGACTGCTTAATTCAAATGGCACCATTATTAGCAGGTAGGGCATTGAAGGAGTACTAGAAAACTAGTAACTAAATAGAAAAATAGACAAGCACTGTAAAGTTTAAATTAAAATCGCCAATTCTGAACTAACCGAAGATGACAAGTTGTTCAGGGTGGATTTTTCCTTTGAGTCCAGAATAAGTCCAGAATGATTAGAATATATTATCTTGGATGCTGTGTGTTTGTCTTTAAGGGGCCCTAAGTACCTTATTGTAAGTTGTTTTAGAGCAAATGATGGATACTAATAAAATATACAGCTGTTGGTCACCAGGAGAACCGGGTGCATGAACCGTGATTGCTACACTGATTTAGTACGTCAAAACTGACTTGATCGATTATTTTTCTCCGATAGAAATTTATTGGGAATGACCTGCTAAATGTGGGCTACCTTTTTAAAACTTCAAATATAATTCAAATCATGGCAGTGCCACACAGAACGAATGCACTTATGACGGTTAAATATTTATGACCAAACTTATTATAGAAACTAGCGTTACTTATGGCGATTAACAGTGATTAATCATTTTCTTCTGACATGGTAATGACACACTGCTTGGAAATGCGTGTCATTTGCAAGACCACAAAATAAGAAAAATCGTAGCTCACTCAGCATGCGCACCGTGCCTTCAACATAAGTTTTTGTAATTCACACAAGCCAACATTTTCTGGATTGTTTTTCTGCTTATATCTTTTATCGCTGCACACATACTGTCATGGTATGTTTAATATAAGTTTAATTTTTCATTTATATGCTATTCAGAAGAACAAGGATCGTACAATCGTGTGTAAACAAATGTGTATGTGTGGGTGTGTGTGTGTATGTGTATATATATATATATATATATATATATATATATATATATATATATGTATATGTATGTGTGTGTCTGTGTGTGTGTGTGTGTATATGTGTGTGTATATATATATATATCTTATTTTTTATTTTTTTGTATATATATATATATACACACCATGTTCCAAATGATTACGCAAATGATATCTTTCCCTGATTTTCATAATTAGTCAATGCAAATGACAGTCAGTATAATTGTCAAGTCATCAACCATTAGAGTATAATTTGAATTTTATTGAACAAATGATGATAATATTTATAAAAAAAAAAAAAAGTTGAAAATGCACTGTACCAAATTATTACGCACAACAGAGTTAAAACATTTTATAGGTTGTAAAGAACTGAAAATAGGCTTTTGTTGAATTTGCAGCTTTAGTAGGTCATATTTACTGAAATCAAAAGCTATTTTAATGAAAAACATCCTAACAGGACATGTTACATCTTAACATAGGACCCCTTCTTTGATATCACCTTCACTATACTTGCATCCATTGAACTTGTAATTTTTGGACAGTTTCTGCTTGAATTTCTTTGCAGGATGTCAGAATAGCCTCCCAGAGCTGCTGTTTTGATGGTGAACCGCCTCCCACCCTCATAGATCTTTTGCTTGAGAATGCTCCAAAGGTTTTCAGTGGGTTTGAGGTCAGGGAAGGATGGTGGCCACACCATGAGTTTCTCATTTTTTATGTCCATAGCAGCCAATGACACAGAGGTATTCTTTGCAGCATGAGATGGTGCATTGTCGTGCATGAAGATGATTTTGCTACGGAAGGCACGGTTCTTCTTTTTGTAACATGGAAGAAAGTGGTCAGTCAATATACTTTGCAGAGATAATTTTCACACCTTCAGGGACCCTACAGGGGCCTACCAGCTCTCTCCCCATGATTCTGGCCCAAAACATGACTCCGGCACCTCCTTGTTGACGTCGCAGCCTTGTTGGGACATGGTGGCCATCCACCAACCATCCACTACTCCATCCATCTGGACCATCCAGGGATGCACGACACTTATCAGTAAACACAACTGTTTGAAAATTAGTCTTCATGTATGCCAGGGCCCACTGCAACCGTTTCTGCTTGTGAGCATTGGTTAGGGGTGGCCGAATAGTAGGTTTATGCACAACTGCAATCCTCTAAAGGATCCTACACCTTAAGGTTTGTGGGACTCCAGAGGCACCAGCAGCTTCAAATACCTGTTTGCTGCTTTGTAATGGAATTTCAGCAGCTGCTCTCTTAATACGATGAATTTGTCTTGCAGAAACTTTCTTCATTCTGCCTTCATCTGCATGAATCTGTCTGTGCGCTGAATCAGCCACGAATGTCTTCATAGTACGATGATCCCGCTTAAGTTTTCATGAAATATCTAATGTTTTTATACCTTGTCCAAGGTATTGCACTATTTGATGCTTTTCGATAGCAGAGATCCTTTTTCTTTTCCATATTGCTTGAAACCTGTGGCCTGCTTAATAATGTGGAACAACCTTCTTCAGTACTTTTCCTTTAACGTGTCTGAGATTCATTTCAGTGATCCAAAGAGCCCTGAGACACAACACTATCCATGAGTTTAATTTAAAAACTAAACATTTAATGTTTATGACACTTACATCCAATTTGCATAATAATTTGGAACGCGATGTATACACTACTGTTCAAACGTTTTAGATCACTTTCTAACTCCATGATCGTTCCTGATTTTTATTTCTTTCTACATTGTAAAATGCATTAATTTCCTTTGAACAGTTGATATTGAGATGTGTCTGCTACTTATCCTCTGTAAAGACTTCATGAGAGCCAGTTTCATTATGGTGCTTGACGGATTTTGCAAATGCACTTGACAATACTGTTCTTGCAAGAACTATTACAGACAGGCTGACCTCTGTGTCTTAAAATAACAACTAACTGTTGTTTTTGTTGTTGTTACATAATTACCTAATTCCATATGTGTAATTTTATAGTTTTGAAATCCCCAGTATTGTTGTAGAATGTAGAAAATAAATCATTAAACAAAAACAAAGAAATTTGCAAGTGACCCCAAACTTTTGAATGGTAGTGTATGTGTGTGTATATATTTTTTTTTGTGTGTGTGTGTGTGTGTGTGTGTGTGTGTGTGTGTGTGTGTGTGTGTGTGTGTATATATATACAGGTGTACAGTATGTATATACAGGGCTGTCAATATGAATGTGTTAATGCATGTGACTAATCTAGAAATTTTAATGCATTACAATTTTATACTTTTTTTTACTTAAATTAATTAAGTTAAAGACCAAGTTTGATCCTAATGGCTTCACATAATCGCAGTGCGGTTACCCGGCATGTTTAATAATAATAAGATGACTGAGGAAACATCGGCAGGTTTGCTGAACAGCATGTTTAATTATAAAAAGTTTCTAGACGGTGGCTCATGCGGTTAAGGCTCTAGGATGTTGATGTCTGGATCCGAGAAGCCGGGTCCCGAGACCCGCTATCAGTGTGGTTGCCACTTGATGTACTGCCCAACTACTGCAAGCAGTGCCGGTCCTATTCGAGATATTTTATTTTAACATTTGTAAAATGTTAATGTTTGAGATATTACAAAACTGCATAATCTGCATAATTTGTTTCCCATCAGTTTGTCATGCATTTATTTATTCTTATAATACATGTTAAATTTGGATATTTTAAAATTGTGATTAATCAGAATTAATCACAGCCTATTACTGTAATTAACTAGATTAAAATTAAGTGACCGCACTTAAATATATAAGTAAAGTAACTTAAACATGTAATATTTATATTTTTCTTTATTTGTATATTATCTATAAATATTTAAACAAAATATAATTTTGAATAATGTATATTATTTATGTATATTATTTTCTATGAAGTGCTATCAGTATTGGATCAGATTAAATAAATCAGTGTTGGTGGTTTTTATTTTATTTTTATTTTATTTTGTATATCAGTTATTAAAAGATTTAAGTTTATATGCTACATTTGGTTCCTGAAGCTGTAATATGTGAATTAATATATTTTCATTCAATGTCCAGGTTTCAAATATCACTTCTTTCTGTTTGGCATTCGACTGTCGAATCCTTGTTTTTATTTAATGCACGCTTCTACCAATAATGGAAGCTTCTTTTTCCAGCTTTGTGAATTTGTTGATGATGCATCTTTAAGGAATTAAACAGTTATTACTTCGCTGCTCGAGGAAATAAATAGGACACAGAAACGCTGACCCTTTGTGTACATCCAGCCTGAACAACACTGATCTTGGTGTCTTTCGGATTACATTATTTTGGTTTGAATGATTTCCTGGTTTCGTCTTTTCCTACCATATTTAAAACAAACATCTTCAAATGTCGATTTATGCAATAATGAATCCTTGTAGTACTTGTTTAAAAGGAAAAAATGACTCAATTGGAAGCAACTGTGCATTGAGACCAGACGAGATGGCGTTGATTAAGATGGAGCGGTGCATCCTCAGTGCTTGGGAGTCAGTGGTGTGTAGACCTGAAGCGGTGCTAATGCAGGTCCCTGTGGAAGTGATGAAACCTTGCTCTAAATCTGCACAGTTTATGTAGGGAGAGGAGGATGGAAGAATAACAGAACGTGCACTTTGTTCACCCCAGCCTGCAGTAAAAAATAAAGAATTACACAGTGAGAGACAGTTTAATTCAGGCTCGTAAATAAGTGTTTGCGCCTCTCTCTCTCTCTCTCTCTCTCTCTCTCTCTCTCTTTCTCTCTTTCTCCCTCGGATGAGCTGCGGGACTGAATTCAGTGTCCGACGCCTTACTTAAAGGTCCTTTAATGTTAAACTATTTGCCATGTGGTCACGTGGGCTTTCAGCCATGCATCTAAACACACGGCATGCATACGCGTGCACAATAGGGTCCTGTGTGTGGCAGATTGTGTGTGTGCTGTCTTCTTTCCAGACTGCATCTCTTCCCAAACCACAGTGGGGTAATAATCACTTAACCCAAATCAGAGGTACTCAGCCTGGGCTACAGCTGGGAGACTCGGCAGGAGAGATGTGCGGGAGTAGAACAAGAGGTGACTTCGCCAAGAGGAGTGGAAGGTGAAGTTAGCAGAAGCAGATTGCTACAATTTTATACCACTTTACATAATATCCTATTGTGTGTTTCATGTTTTATGTCGTGTACATTATGGTGCAATTCAAATTTGACATGGAAAATATTCAGGTGTCTGGTTTTTGCTATTTACTTTCCTTTAAGCAAAAAAAAAAAAGCCATAACAATAACCTGTATCGATGCGAAACATGAACAGTTAGGAAAGTAGAGCAGGGGGATGAGTCTGGAGATTTTATTCTTATGTGTGTCTGACTAAAGCCCTTCAGCTCCGTGTCTCCCGTAACAGCCTCTGGTTCACCATCTGATCTTTGTATGTAGTGAAGTGGTTGGTTGTTGTGTGCGGTGTGATGTGCAGCCATGATAGTGGGCTCTCTATGGACGTAGTTAACTTGGCCCCTGAGGTGCTGTTCCTGTACTCGGCCCCACCGTAGCCAAGACCTCCAGAATATCAGCGCAGTCGGATCCTGAGCCTTTCCGCCCGTCCATCTTATCTCTAAATACACTCTGCTTAGCAGCCTGGCCTGCTCTTAATCAACTGGAGATTGCAGCAATAAGATATCGGCAAAAGAAATCTGGGTGATTTCGTGTATGTTTGCGAGCGTGTGTGTGGTGTTCCTCGTCTTCCTTTCCTCCCTCTCGTTCTCTCGCTCTCTTGTTCTGAGGCCATTCGAAAAGGTCTCGCTGCAGCTTCATACCCTTCCTCACAGCATCTGCCATTCATTTGGAGTGGAAGACAAACACACTGATGAAAATGCTCTAAACCACTGCACTGCCTCGCTTTCTTGTGCTCTCATGCTCTCTGGGGAGGGGGAGACATTTCGACTTGTTTGTATATATATAGAAAGTTACATGTTACGCTGCAGATGGGCTGCATTTCAAAATTAAATATAGAGAATTTAATTTCACATTGTTTAAAGGGCAGCTGATGAGATTGTGGAGTTTACTCTCAACCAAAGAGCTCTGGAGTCTGTGATGTGTGTGTGCATGGTTTTATCTATTGGAGAAGACTAAATGCACACATGATCACAGGGATATCTGACTAGTCTCATCATTGTGGGAACCTTTGGCTGGAAAATTACTTTTTAAAAAAAGGGCTTTTTTTATTTTATTTCTTACTGCGCCGTTTATTATTAATGATGAGCAAGCCAAAAGTTTTCCTTGGTTCCTGGGAACTAAGCCTGGATTAAGGTATATGCAAAGCATTAATGGGCTTCATTCATATTCATGTCAGTGGAAGAATAGTACAGTAAAACCTTATTTATATATATATATCTATGGTATGTTATAGTCCGTTTCTGATAATTCTGCACACACTGATATAAAATCTGATTTTTTTTTTATGATGGTTTTATCATTTACCAAAAAAAAAAAAAAAGCCCCAAATGAGAAATCCATAGCTTTAAAGCCTAACCAAAAGCACAGTTGTTGGCATCCAGGATATTTTGAGAAAAGATTCCAGTCTTTATTTTCACATCGATCGAGTTTATTAATGATCTCCCTGTACTGTAATTAACCTCAAGAACACACACACATATACTCGCGCACACATTCTTACACAGTCCTAAACACAGCTGTAGTTGCTTTTTTCCCCCTTTTGAAGAAAAAGACAACGAGTATTTGTCATCTTTCCCTCTCTGGCAAGCAACGTTAATGCAGGTTTCACAGCCAGAGAGTATCAGAACGGATAGCGAGTTGTGTGTTTTAATGATTAAGCTGTTGAAGTAGAACAGCAGACAGATCACCGAGGGACACCTGCTCCCCTTCTCAGTGACCCCGAACCCCCAAATCCTGTCACACACTCACTAATGGCTGACTAATAGATGAGGAAGCACCACCACCCAAACACTTGTGTGTAGTGCTCTCTCTCTCTCTCTCTCTCTCTCTCTCTCTCTGTCTCACTTTCTCTTTTCCTCTCATCTGAAAACCATGTGTTGATATTAGCCCCTAGCCGCCTCCTGTGTGTGAGGTATTTTTGATAACATAATGGCGTGAGCTGAGCTGCGGGTGCACGGAGACTCCTGACCCTTAAATGGGTGCTGAGTGGAACGGCACTGCGCTTCCATTTGCCGGGGATGGCCTGTACGTGCTCATGCGCTGTTGACTTAAGCGTTCCGCCTTGGCCATCAATCATCAGGCCGGTGACACTCGGCTCCTGAACCTTGTGCTACTTTATCTGCTAGCAAATCCGCATCACTATCTGCAGCCCCCTGCATGTAGCGACCAGCTCCCTCCAGCAGCAATGAAAACAGTCCTGGTTCTCACACGCACAAGCGCGCACACACACACACACACACACACACACACACACACACACACACACACACACACACTGTATTTAACCTCATGGACACAAAGTTAAGAGACGGAACCTCCCCCCTCCCTCCCTCCGTCTCTCTTTCAAAGACAAAGAATGACTTCTAAATCCTTCCTCTACGCTTTTTTTTTTTTCCCCAGACTGCCGAGGCATTTGGAAAAGGTTTTTTTGCAATTATATTTAATCATACGCTGCAGTTCCAATCAGTGGGAGCAGAAGTGATCACATTTGCATGGGTTTCAAGTTCTCCCCCTCACGTCAGAGCTCTGCCCAGCGGCAGCAGGGGCACAGGACCACCTGGGCGAATATTCTCAATCCTTCCCTCTCTTTCTCTCGTTCTCTCTTGTCGCTCACTCTTTCCATTCCTCTCTTTCTGTCCTGCCTTTTTTTCCCCTTGCACTTTAACTTTTAAGGACTGAGCGATGTGCCACACAGATACATACACACATATATGTACATGCACGTTGTGCTTTCAATGATGCGACTAATCAGAATGGAAAAGCATCTGATGCACTTCCGTTTTTAAGTTCCACTGTTCGAATACAGGTGGACTTTTATCTTTCCACACAATATGGTGTGCACACTTGGTTATACTAGTGTGTGTCTGTTTGTGTTGGTGTTCGAATATTGCCATAGTTTTGTATGTAAGATTAATGTACACGCAGTGAAAAAAATAGCCCACCCAGTGTGCGTCTTTTTAATTTCTTCTGTGCAACATATGTGACTTTGTGTGTGTGTGTGTGTGTGTGTGTGTGTGTGTGTGTGTGTGTGTGTGTGTGTGTGTGCTTATTCTAACTGCTTTCTTTGTGCAGAGAGGGCCTCTCTTCTGCCGCCTGCCTCACAGCGCTTGTTTAGACAACAGTGGTCACATGTTGCTGAAATTTGGCTGTGCAGCTCAGGTGAATTAAGCTGCAGCATGTGTGCTTAAGTCCAGACAGCTCAGCGATTATTCCTCAGATCCGAATGACGGATTTAAAACCTCACGCTTGCTATTGAAACAGTGAGCCGACATAACCGATTTTTATATAACGCTTCGTGAATTTCTGCAAAGATCAGATTTGAACCGTGTGAAATTATTACTGTAGTTATAACGTGCAACATTTTGTTATGAAAAAGAACTGCAAATGTTTTATACGATTCTGCTTCTCTTCCTGCTTCTGCAATCTGCTGAGACATTCGCGACAGCAAGTGAAAACATGACTGAACATCCTATCCCCTTATGCTTTAATATTTACTACTTGAACATTTTTTTTTCTTACAAACCAGATTAGTCAAAATGGTTTAAATATGCAGTGTCAGTTTAATTTGAATCAAGCTTTGAGTGTGTATAAGGAGTTTGTCTTACCAAGAAAGTATGATTTACAGAGCTGTAAAAAAAAAAGACTTTATTTTATTGCTACATAACATTGTTGAGCCTAGACTTGACCAACTGAAACAACCCCAGATCATAACACTGCCTCCGGAGGCTTGTGCTGTGGCCGCTATTGATGACGGGTGCATCACTTTCCTTCTTACTATGATAAATCTATCCTTCAATAGAGTAAATCTGAACTGATTGGACCACATAACCTTTTTCCATTGCTTGAAAATTCTAACTTTATGCGCACTAGCAAATAGATTTTTTCCCCCGATTAGTCTCACTAGCAATGTCTCACTAGACTAAGTTTGCTAGTGTGAGTTCTGCTTGCATTTGAGGTGGTAGAATTGGTATACTCCTCTATAATCCTACTGTACAGTCGTGGCCAAAGGTTTTGAGAATTACATAAATATTGGAAATTGGAAAAGTTGCTGCTTAAGATTTTATAATAGCAATTTGCATATACTGCAGAATGTTATGAAGAGTGATCAGATGAACTGCATAGTCCTTCTTTGCCATGAAAATTAACTTAATCCAAAAAAAAACCTTTCCACTGCATTTTATTGCTGTCATTAAAGGACCTGCTGAGATCATTTCAGTAATCGTCTTGTTAACTCGGGTGAGAATGTTGACGAGCACAAGGCTGGAGATCATTATGTCAGGCTGATTGGGTTAGAATGGCAGACTTGACATGTTAAAAGGAGGGTGATGCTTGAAATCATTGTTCTTCCATTGTTAACCGTGGTGACCTGCAAAGAAACGCGTGCAATGCATTTTCCAGCACGATGGAGTGGCTCTGGGAACAAAACGTTGAAATTATGGGTCCATGGCCTGGAAACTCCCCAGACCTTAATCCCATTGAAAACTTGTGGTCAATCCTCAAGAGTCGGGTGGACAAACAAAAACCCACTAATTCTGACAAACTCCAAGAAGTGATTATGAAAGCATGGGTTGCTATCAGTCAGGATTTGGCCCAGAAGGTGATTGAGAGCCCAGTCGAATTGCAGAGGTCCTGAAAAAGAATGGGCCAACACTGCAAATACTGACTCTGTGCATAAATATCATGTAATTGTCTATAAAAGCCTTTGAAACATATGAAGTGCTTGTAATTATATTTCGTACATAACAGAAACAACTGAAACAAAGATCTAAAAGCAGTTTAGCAGCAAACTTTGTGAAAACTAATATTCGTGTCATTCTCAAAACCCCTTGGCCACGACTGTACATGTGACGCGCGCTAAACTATTCACACATTGGCAGGCAGCACAGGATCCTGAATGGTACAAGCAAATTACTGTAGGTGAACTTTGTTTAGATTTGTAAAAAAAAATAAAAAATTATCAGAATATTAATTAAAAACAATCTTGATACTTACGGTTTGCATTGCAATTCTATATCAACAACTAGGTATCGATAATATCGTATCCACTGGTGATTCGCATCCCTATTATATCATGTTTGTATAAATAGGCAGCATAAAAACCTGGAAAAGTATTTAATATATTTAAAAATATAAATTATGCTTTATGTAGAAATGCTGAAATTGATAGCCTCTGTCCTTGCAGAACATGTGCATGCACTGAAAACAAAAAGAAAAAGTCCTTCTGTCTTACAAGTGATGTTACATGCAGAGGTGATTTGCTGCTTTAGTGCAATGACTGTTAGTTGTGAATCTAAAGACATTTTGGGATCTGACATAAAATGAAAAATATCACCACATTGAGTACAAGGAAGAATCCATATTGATCCAGAATTTTGCCGCACCATACATATATATAAATATATATCATTTTTCAATCCGGACTCTGACCTTTTTTCTGATAAATGAGAATGCTTAATACACCAGTAAACTCCCGCTTTTTCCCCTCTAGATAAAACAGAGATTGTTTGAGCGAGCATATCTGCAGTATCTGAACTGTGAGCCTAGTATGACAGAGCAATGTTTCACATTTATTTACATACCAACAGCACGCAAATAAAGATTCACTAAAGATTGCATAAAAATTGTTGTTTAAATTTCATACAAATGCAAAGAAATATACAATATATATATATATGAAGTTCAAACTGTTCATATGTTTAACGTTGTTACAGAAAATATACAAATGCTGAAATTTTAAATTGCTTATTTTTTATAGACTTACAGTAACTACATATATAGAGATCTGAATCCTAACACAAAACTAAAATTCAGACTTGGACTCGAAGAACATTTTAATGACCTTCCCTTCTTAAATTTTAATTCAGTACCCCAGCTTTCGAGTCTACGTCTGGAATATCCTGGCTTCCTTACAGGTTGTTCATTTTCTTTTTTTTATGTGTTTATCTGAAATATTTCTTTTCAAAAGGATGTGTTATGTGTGTGGCTTTTCTTCTTGTTCTTCAGTCCCGAGATGGATTTTACACATGATTTATTGATTGAGTTGTCAAATCTTACAATTAATAGACCGATCGTGTTTATTATGGTCTAAACCAGTGTTTTTTGTGAGGCCTAGCCTACGGCCAGAGAGAATTGTGGAAAAAAAAAGTCTTTTTATCCTTGAGGCTGATATATTTGTATTTTATGAGCTGTCTAATTATTAAATGTGTTGGAAATGGGTTCAGCTGGGACAAAACATTCCAGTACTGTTAATGTCTCCCTGTCGTCTCTGCTCTTTCACTCTCTCTCCTTTTGATAATACTTTTTGTTACTAGCTCATAAAACGTCTGGCAAGCTCCCTTATCCATTACCCTGTTTCATAACATCCTTCTCCTGATGCAACTCGATTTCCTACATAAAAATTAGAATTCCTTTAATCTGTGGTTTTTAATCTCAGGCTTCACACTGTGGTCGAGACTAAATTAGAATCAGCTTTAGAGTCAACCATGCATGAAAATTATAGTCTGAACCAGTAGTTAGATTGTATTGTTTATTTGCTGTCATATCTATAATTTGACAAAAATGATCCAGTGACTTTGTTTCCCTCCTTCTTTCATGCTTGTTCTTTCTCATGGTTACCAGTCCGTATAGGTCTGAGTAAGGCATAAGCGAATAATTAGGTAATTACCTCCTTGATTGAGCCCAATAGGAAATGTTTCAATTAGACTAAAACTGCATGAGGAGGAAGTGGACTCTTACAAAGGGAAACATTCCTTGTCATGCAACTGTCAGCCCAGAGCCCACACCACAAGTCAGGATTTACTGGAGACAAGAAGAGGAAATATTCTGAGGAGAAAAAAGAGCGAGAGGGAGAGAAAATATGTGCGAGGGAAGGGCCAGAGGGAGACAGCAAGAAATGATTGCAGTAATTATGGCTATATTTAAACAAGCTTTTTCTCTGATATGATTTGCTAGTGATCCTCTGTCCAGATAAGAAGAGGAGCTCAGCCCGCCCAGATGCCTGTAACAAATTACAACCTTCCAGCCATGGAAGAGATGCCGTTTCTATTAGGGGAAAAACAGGGAAGGACTGAGACCACAAACGGTGAACATATAGTAGAGAGGAAATCAGGACAAATGTATAGTAGCAGTGTCTAATAGATTGTGTGTGTGTATGTACAGTATATATAGATACAGTGTGTGTGGGTATATATATCTATCTACTGTATCTATCTATCTACTGTGTGTGTGTGTATATATATATATATATATATATATATATGTAGTAATAACTAACCAGCAACCATTTGTTAAATTTTGTATACAATAAAATAATTTCTCAAAATAAAATAACTCTGTATAGAGTTGAAAGTTATTTATAAATAAAAAGGTTATAATAAAAAAATTTATATAATAAAGTTATATTAACAGTTTTAACCCAGAAAGCCTGAAAGTTGATGAGTGAGTGAGTAGGTGAACTGAAATATTTTTAGAATATATACTCCCTAGCTGAACTGAGCTCTTTATTAAGTATACACTATATTGTACATAGAGATATTTAAATAGACTGCATCAAAAAAGGTGTTTAAATGATAATTTACAGAAATTAAAGTGTTATCTCTATTGCAAAAATAATGTAAACATTTTTTAATAATTGTAAAAGTAAATATTCGAATCAATGCTTGTTTTGGCATGAGGAAACCGAACTTGTGAAAAAGCTTTGGAAAAGAGATTAACACTGTCTCGCATGACTTAACCCTGACTATGTGAACGAGACGGTCAGAAATGTAAAGGTTTCGTTTTCAGAGATGTGTGACTATAGACAGCACGTGGTACAACTCGTGTTAAGCCAATCTCAGAACAGTAGTGAATTGCAAAGTTGGGCCACAGAGTTTATGAGTTCACTCAAGGTCTACAGTACTTTTATTATATTTTAGCTCCTAGCACATGACTCCTTACTGCGTGTCAATGTGTGAATCGATTAGAGCACACCACCTGTAGGATCATATAGGAATGGCACTACATAGAACCCCATTGATTGTAATAAAGGGAGAACTTTGATATTACTCTATGGAATGCAGAGACAGACATCATTTTACACATGAAAAGCAATGAGTGCTTACGTATGACTGACTTGGTACATGGTCATTTTATTTGTGTGCTAATGGATTGTGTGTATGGAAATAATATGTACAGGGAGAAATGCGTGAGAAACGATGGATCCGTGGTGTTTAAATGTGTGTAAACAGACCCTGCCCTGCAGTTCTGTCCCACAGGGCCACAGTGCGGTTAGCAGAGTAAACTATGGTCAGTGTTAATATGTTTCCTGTGTCTGACTGACATACCTGAGCAGTTAGCTAATGAAAGAATGCCTCAGTCTATTCTGTTATACACTCATCTCTCTCTCTCTCTCTCTCTCTTAGTCAGGGTGTGTCCAGCGGTGTTCTATCTGTCTTTGACTCTGTATGCTGTCTGATTTGGCTGACTGATTTTCTATGGTACTCTCAGCGCTCCTCTGGACGAACTTGACAGCATTTTTGTTTAGGTTAAATGTCATAGTCATGACTAATGAGTCCCCTGCAGTCATATGCTAGTCTGGTTCTCCACTTCCTCTTTCCAACAAGTCACTATGCTCAGGTGTGGTCAGCAAAGGTGTGCGTGCGTGCGTGCGTGCGTGCGTGCGTGCGTGCGTGCGTTCGTGTGTGGTAACCCATTTAAAAGCCGGTGACAGTTATTAGACCACAGGCCTACAATTCCCTTAACTTACCACACAGCGACAGTGCCGATATCATTACACACACACACACACACACACACACACGCATGCACAGAAGGAATAATAATAATGTCATGATTCTCCAGCCCCTACATTTACATTTTTCTCAAGACATTTTTCACTGTAAGTGTATTCTGTCGTCAGGTCTTCAGGCCGGAGTGTGTTGCGGATGGAGCGAGGGGCAGCGTCAGTGCGTGGCTTAGCGGAACACAGAACCCATTATAGGAGCAGAGGAGAAATGGGAGGAGCGGTGCTGTTAATGTTTTAGCCCCGAAATGAGTTCCATTTGCTGCAGAGTCATGGATGTAATACTCATATGGAGAAGTTTATGAGGATTAAGAGCTTGTATTTAGTCTACATGGCTGGGCCCACACTCCACTCCACTCTCATCTCTCCCTCCGTCCCTCCCTCTCTCTCTCTCGCTCTCTCTCTCTCCCCCTCTCTCGCGCTCTCTCTCTCTCTCTCTCTCTCTCTCTCTCTCTCTCTCTCTCTCTCTCTCTCTCTCTCTCTCAGTGGAGTTGAGCTTGTGCATGGGCAAAGATGACTAAGCTTTGTGTCACAGTTTGACTCCCTCCTACCTTTCCGGAACACATGGTCTCTCACAACCTTTGGGACTTGGGATTTCAGGAGCAAATCACTTCTTCCTCTGACCAGAAAGCCCCTTTCCCTGCCAAATGCGAAGAATTGCTGATGTCATTAAATTGGCCCCCATATATGCAGATATCTGCTCGTTCCACTGCATTTTACAAACAAAACACAACCCCCCCACCCCACCCACCCACCCAAAATGTTGCAAGGGAAATTAGCTTGTGGTCAGAGGTATGTATTATGTTAAGCAAATCTAAAACTTAAAATCTAAAATCTCTATAACTTATTATTTTTTCAATATTTTTTTACTTTATCCTTTTACTTTTTTATTTAATAGAGAAATTATCTTGTATTAGAACACGATTTAAATTCAACTGAAAGATAACATCACCATACCGAGTGTCTAAAAATAACCGTTTTATAAAAAAATTGATTTATTAAAAATGACTAGCTGTATTTACATTAAGGCGGCTTAGTGGTTAGCAGCGTGGCCCCAAACCTCCAGGGTCAAGGGTTCAATTCCCGCCTCAGGTTTGTGTGAATGGAGTTTGCACGTTCTCCTCATGATTACTTTACTTTAGTTGTGCTCCAGTTTCTTCCCACAGCCCAAGTACCGTGCCTGGAGTGTGTGAGTGAGGGTGTGTACGTGTGTATGTGTGATGGACTGGCACCCATATACAGTAAATATAGAGAATGAGAGAGTGAATGAGTATATACTTTTTAAAAGTATGTAGAGACCTTCATTATATGTCAATTGCAATATCAAGACATGATTTTTTTGATGCTTCAGTGTTTGATTGGTCGGAGTCATTGTCCTTCATGAATTGTGCTGAAGAGACAGATTCTTATAAGCGAGACCAAATAGCCATTCAAATAATAAAAGTTTAGTTTTTTTTTACAAAATGCTGGTATTCAAAACTCTTGTTTTGTGGTGGGATTTTAGTATCAGTTTACCGTGAAACACTAACTCATTTAAAACATCTGGTTAAGCCAGACTGCCCTGATTTACCTAACATGCTTTCAGGAAAGCAAATAGGATACATTAGTCTATAAAGTAAATGTACTTATTTATATATTGGTTAGTGAAATATATGTAGAGATGTCAAGACGTATGATGTATACAAAAAAAAAACCACAGAATTTTGTAATTTTGGCCGGTGTAGTCACATCTGAAAGGCCTCACATCACATACTGTATAGGGCTGCTTTTTCTATGAGAGCCTTGTAAACCATATACCTAAATATTTATAGGTCTGTGAGGTTTTCTTACACACCATGGAAAATATGACTTTTTTCATATATATATTTTATTGCTCGCCTTCTAAGATACCAGGTCACTAATGCCTCTTTTCCACTGCATAGTACGGCACAGCACGGTTCAGTACAGCTCACTTCGGTTCGGCTCAGTTTGGCTCGGTTTGCGCTTCCACTGCAGTTTAGTAACGCTTCAGAGTGGGCGGGATTATTCACGTGTCTTTATAGTTGGGGCGCCTCTACTGCCGTGACATCATCGTAAACGCGCCACAAACAAACACACAACAATGGAGCATATCGACGGCATGGTGTTCTTCATTCTCGGTATGTGGATGTTTTTAACAGCGAGACGAAGGAGTTTGTTTCAAAAGAGGCTGATGGCAGCCAAAGAAAAATTTTTGGTTAATACAAAAAGGTGCGTCCGATCCTTCTCTGGCTGTTCTAAATATAGCGGTTCTGTTGTGTCTCATGTCGCAAGTTCAGTGACGCAGTAATGACGATCTTCTCCGGCCAATCAGTGACCAGCGGAGTTTACACGTCACTTTTTATTAACGGTTCGGCGCGCTTGGAACCTCGGCTGAGGTGGTACTAAAAAAAGGACCAGGTACCAGGTACTGTTCCCAGGGGAGAACCCCCCCAGAAGTGAGCTGAACTGAACCGTGTCGTGCCGGACTATGCAGTGGAAAAGCGCCATAAGTCTGATGTTCTCACTCACTTGCTTATTAACACTAAAGCTTATGGTAAAGACTAAGGCGTGTTCATGGTTATTAGCATGAGTCAGGGGAAAATTAGCTAATTGTCCCCAACTCTTGTGCATGGTGACCTTTTTTGACACTAAAAATATAAACGGAGATACAGGGACAGGTGTGTGTATACAGGGTTCAACTGGGAGATGAACAATAAAGATTAAACACACAAAAAGAACGTACACTACACTAGCATGCAGGTTATGCTTTGGATTATGTTTTACATAAGGGCCAGTTTACATTCCATTAAAGGTTTTAAACATGTGACACAATTGTGACAAACACTAAAGAAGGTAGCTTATGCTATATTTGGTGCTAATGTTACCACAAAATAAACCCGTTAAGCATGTTAGCATTCATACTGTCACTGTTGTGACATCAAGTTTGCCATCATGATTGAAGAGTACTGTATGTTATGAATGGTATGATTGCAAAAAAAAAAAAAATCCAGTTTAATTTTTAGTTTCAGTCCACTGTTGAATTTGAGCAATCATTCATGATTCAGATATGGTGTAAGCCCTTTTGAAAAAAGAAATGACAAAAAAAGGTCCTTTTTTATGTTTTCAAATGACAGTAGATGTCATGGTTTGGTATGTACCTTTGGTTTTGAAGTCATGCTTTTGCGACCACTTAAAACTGAAAAAATTAGCTTGGAAAAATGTAAACATATATACATTTATACAAACTTATACACAGTGAGGCAGCACAATGGCTTAGTGGTTAGCACCTAGCTTCTGCCTCAGGCCTGTGTGCATGGCATTTGCATGTTCTCCCTGTGCTTGGTGGGTTTCCTCCAGGTACTCTGGTTTCCTTCCACTGTCTAGACAAGCAGATTAGGCTATTTGGCATTCCCAAATTGCCCATTTTGTGTGTGTGTGTGTGTGTGTGTGTGTGTGTGTGTGTGTGTGTGTGCCCTGTGATGGATTGGCACTCTACCTAGGATGTACCCATCTTGTGCACAAAGTCTCCTGAAGTAGGCTTCAGGCCATCTGTGACTTTGTACAGGATAAGCGATATACAGGTTTGAAAAATTCAGATGGTCATTTATTAATTTTTATAAGTTCCAAATTTCTAATGTGGTCTTAAAATATTTAGCGACAAGTTACTACAAGCTTCAAGTGTTATTACAAGTGTTATTCTCCTTGTTCCTTTCATTTAAATGAGGAAGTCATTCAGAACTAGTTAAAGCTAGACAGCGTTCACTCTGATCACAACTCTAAACTGAATAATTTTACATACGTGTACATTACACATTAAATGTGTAAGTTCTGATCAAACATTGAGCTCTAGTCCTCTAATTTGATTGTATATGCAGTGTTCCAAGTGTCTACTGATATTTAGTCTGACAAAAAGGGTACATTTCACAGTGTTGGTGTCAAATTACTGTGTTCAGTACGATAATTGCAATTTTAGAGATGGGTTTTTACACTTAAACTTTTATTTAACTTACTATGGCCTATTGGTCAGTCTGTGCATTGGGCATATCAAATATGTCATATAAATTTTTTGTTTATCAAACTGCTGTATAGATGCAGTGGCACAATCTTAACGGTGCTCAAGTGTTGTAAAGAAATACACCAAAAAGCTACACACATTCTTATTTGATATGTAAGCAATAAATGTTCATCAGTGTCACTGTACTGTACTACACTGTGTACTGTACATGAAGCTCTCAAATATAGTTTGTAATCAGCTCAGTGTTTCTGTATGTAATACAGTGTATGTGTGTGTGCGCGCACGTTTGTGTGTGTGTTCATGCATGCATGTGTGTGTGAACTGTTTTTCCCTCTTTCTTTCTCCCAGAAGGGAAAGTTTCATGTTCACTCTCGAACTCGTCCCTGTAGAGGGTCAATTGCAACCAGTTGGCCGCTAGTCTGATCCAAAATAAACATTTAGAGAGAAGGGACTGTATGGGCAGGTACCTGGGGCCTCTGTGTTCTCCCCTTCCTTTTGCATACACACACACACACACACACTCATTCTCCCTGCATCTTATTCATTACTTATTTTTTTCTTTTATGTATAAAGGAGAGGCACGCTCCTCTAAGGCCGTGTGTAGGTGTTTATCCTTTGTCTCGCAATTGGGTTCTGTACAAAGTCTGTGAACGCATCTGCTTTCCCTACTGTACATCTTCTCCTGTCTCACCCAGGTCTAAATTCTGAATCACGAACACCCACTGATGTGTCCCATATATTGGAGGAGTTGGCAACTTGTATTTGTCTCTTTTATGTTCTACATGAAAGTACAGTAGGCACTTAAAGTCAAGTTAACTAAGGTCTCATAGCTCCTGCTGTGTGTATGTGTTAATGCTACAGTCCACAGAAATGCATTTTACCTTATTTCACTCCTCCTCAAAATGCACCGTTTCAGTTTCTAAGTGAACAAGCTACAGATGAGCCACGCCCCACCAGAAAGCAGTAGAGCTGAGCTGCAAGCTAGGGGAGGGGCTAATCTTATAGGTCACATTAGGGAGAAATCTAATTAGACTTTTCAAGCCTTTTCCCATACAAAAATGTAAAAATTTATTTTTGCACACTGGAAACTCATCTAAATGTCTTTAAAAAATTAAATAAAATAAAAAAAATTTTAAGTAAATTTTGCTTAATAGCCCCTCTTTAATTGACATTTAAACTTCCAAGGAAATTTGGAAATATTTGTTTAAGTAATTAAATTTTTACACTTCCTTTTATTCAATAAGAAATGCCTGATTAAATTAACATAAAGAAATGGTGTAGATTAAGCACCCCTTTTTCCATTTTTAATTATCAATGGAAGATCCAGAAGCACTGTAAAAAAAAGAAAAAAAGTGTTTGTGTGTGCGTGTGAGAGTATGTGAAAGTGAGTAATGGGGAGGGGTTGGATTATAATGTGCAGGTTTCACAGTTTGAAGCAGATGATGGGCGACTGGTTTAACTGGGATATGGGAATGGCCTGCAAGTCTCAATTTAGCACCCATTAATCACAGCGCCATTTCCTCACATCAGGCAGCCCGTCCGTTAGCCAAGCTAGCGCATTAGCATAATGAGCTCAGGTGACCGTGAAAAAAAGGGCTGCTCTGTTCTCTCCCACTGCAGCTGCTGAGTGCCAGTTGAGCTCATTAAGACCATGCGGTCAGGCTGAAACACCTACTGAACCAATGCCACAGCTTTCACTATTTTAATCAACATTTTGATGTCTGACGATATAAACAATCCGGAGAAGCCATTATAGTGACCCATGTCACAGGGATTGTCCGTCAAAAGGTCTGTTATGACTCGGTGAACGGTTTAAAAAAAGACTGCTTTGTCTATAAAACCATGTGAAAACAAGCACGTCTCGCTCATGTTAAGTCTATTTATCTGATCTAGTTTTTGATGTCTAACTTTGTACCTCTTAAATATTGACAAAACTGAGTGTGTGTGTGTGTGTGTGTGTGTGTGTGTGTGTGTGTGTGTGTGTGTGTGTGTGTGCGCGTGCCTGCGTGTACGTGTGTGCGTACAAATATGTGTTTGAGGGGCCCTGTCATCACAAGCCGGACAGACAGACGTTGAAGTGTGTGTCTGTCGGGGTAAGCGAGAGTGAAAGCCGGTCAGAGGGGGGATGGGGAAACGCGTCTGCTCGTACAGGTGCTTATAATTTGCAGTGTGTGATTAATCATTGTTGTGTTTGCGGGTGACATCGTGTTTAATGGATCTGTCCATCTTCTCTCTCCCCATCCTGGACCAACAGGCCACGGCACGTTGAGTGTCAACAAGAGGTTACTGTGAACGAACACACATACACATTCTCTCTCTCTCTCTCTCTCTCACACACACACACAAACTCACTAGCTTCACACATCGATATCATCGTAGCTCATACTGTAGGTAAACCCACACAGAGCCATAGCATTTTAAGATGAAGTAAACTAATGGCTCTCACTTATACATTGTGTATGTGTGTGTGCGTATGTGTGTGTGTTTGCTTTGTGTATGAGGCATGCAGACTGGTCAGTAAAGGCTGTAAATCAGCTGCTCCCTGATGGCACTCTGACAGATAGGAAGCTAATCTGTCCCTCGTGTGTCATTACAGCTAGCCTCCCAGATCGCCATATATCCTGCTGCTTCCCTCATCTTCTACACACACATATCCCCGCTGCTAGAAATGGCAACACACACATGTTGAACATAAAGTGTCCAAGACTGTGTCAAGAGTTCATGGTCCACATCTGCGCTGGGGTTGAGACGTAAGGCGATTTTCTTTTTTCGGGAATCATCACTGTTACACCTTCGCAGTGAGCTACTGCATCAAACACGTGCCTGACGTGTCCCAACAAATCATATTGTACTTTTATACTGTATTACATTCTTATAGATTAAGCAATGTTGTGTAACTTTCACGTCACCAGAATCCCCCATCCTTACGTTCATACGGTGTATGGATGTACTCCTTCTCACTTCTCACTTCATTTTCGTTTTCCAGGCTGTTCCAGGCTGCTGGATCTATATACAGTAAAATACCCTAGAGTATAGTTACATATAATGTGTGTGTGTGTGTGTGTGTCCGTCCTCTTTAATCAGCCATTTTTTTCCACAAATAGTCCTACATATTTTTCTAGTCCACTGTTTAAATTTCCACACTGCTAAAATACCACAGCCTCATGAACAATTTCACCCTGACAGTTTTGAATATGTCTTTGGATTTCTTTTGACAAATTGCTGGATGAAAAATCCCTGGACATAATCGTCTGGTCTGGAGTGTGTCTACCGCTAGGCTCTAGACCCTACAATTTTGGAGTTATGGTGCTTGTTTTTGTGCGTGATGCTGAATTTCATTAGTGGTTCCTCGAAGCACCCACCGTGGCGAGAACCACTGCACATCTGGCCTCCTCCATCTTCAAGATCTGCTGAGCTCGGCTTGTCATTGTCCTGCAGTGCACTCTCTTGTCCTCTGCAAGCTTATTTCATGGAAATACAAGTCTGGGGCCTGTGCGCCGAGTGGTTTTGGTTCGATTGAGTTTGTCTGAACCTGCTCAGTGACAGATCGTAAAAGGATCAGATAAAGCATGTTCGGCCTTTGCCAGGAGGAATGTATTAAAAACACAATCTTTAGAGTTTCACCTGAGCAGTAAAGCTTTTGGATATTGGCTTTAGTAGTAGAGCTTTTTAGTAGCTTGTCAGCAATCCTGTAAGGTTTACGTGCGTATGCGTGTGTTCGAGGAGGGGCATGTTTTTAAATCTTTCCAGGGACCAAATCGACCCACAATGCATGCTTATTTTAAACTTTAAGGGGACTCAAAAAAGAGTGTTAGAGGTTCAAAATAGCATTTAATAGCTGCGTTCATAAGTATGTTGATGGAAGATCCTCGTAGTGATAGTAAGATAATCCTATGTGTGACTTACTTTGTTTGCAGTTCTGTCTGTGGCATCTCCTATGCATACACGTATACACTCTCACACATACAAACACAGGGCAGGGCTACGCTGCTGATTATATAATTACGGCAACAAACCACCACCGTGTGTAACATAATAAGCCTCTCTCATCAGCCTCAAACCGCCACCATGCCCGCCCAACATTGCTTATGTAATGCTTGGAAGGAGAGTGGAATATGTGTGTGTGTGTGTGTGTGTACAGAGAGTTCTGTGGAACCCCACAGTCTTAAGGATGTGTGCTTGCCTATTTCTCTATGAGCCAGGGTGGTGAAACATGTTTCTCTTGTGCTTGGCCAGTGCTTGCTGCATGCGTTTACACTTCAGTAATGGCTTCCTGCTTCGGTCTCTCACGCTAAATCCACAGGGTTGCCAGGCCTTACGTTTTTGGCCTGAGACTCAGGATTTTCGAATCCTGGATCATGCTCTTACACCACCAAAACAAAACATTTACCAAATCATGAAAATGCTTCAATAAAACTTTTTTATTTTATATTTCAAGGCATTTTATTCATCATGCCAAACGAGGAGGAAGTGCCAACCAAATTCTGCACCTCAATCGGCACAGAACCGTGTTACAGCCGGACAGATGTGTTACTGTTGTTAGAGGCAAGAGATAAATAAAAATTTTTGCTAAAACAAGATGGGTATAAAACTGATGTGAAATTTTACATTTAGGATGCCAGAGTCATTTTCTATCCAGGCTACATTTATATTGCCTATAAACTATAAAAAAAATTATTATATATTATAATTATATATTATAATACAACAGCAAGTTATTTATATGATTATTATATATTATATTTTGTCATTATCAAAAATAGTATAATAAACGTTAGTTCCAACCGTGCAATCTGACTGGATGAGATGCATTCCACAAGTGGTGATAATGGATGATAACAGCACTGGGACGTCCCATGTGTTCTAATAACCATTAATTACAGTAACTGTCGGTCATCAGCATGGAATAAAGTGTAAAGCAGACTGTACACTACAGTCTGCTTTACTGAGGAGATTGTCACAGAACCAATCACAGAAGCTTTCAGCACGAAAAACACCGTCATAACATTAGGTCATCTTAGAGTGCTTTCACACCTATAGTTCGATTGCTTTAGTCCGCACCAGTCAGAAAAATGTTACAATGTAGTAAACAGACGTGGGTACGGTTTGCTTTCACATATGCAGAGTTCTAAACGAACCAAAATAGACCGCGAAGCCCATCAGCACCGGAAACAGACTATTTTCAGAAAATCGCGCCACTTTCAATAATCAAGGAGGAACAGCTTTGCTTTGTGCTCATGGCGCTGATCCTCGCGCACTGCATTGTACTGTACGTGCAAATCATTATTTTCAGATAATTAATTTCGAACAAGATTCGCGGCTGCGACTCCAAACCAGTTTCCTGGTTTATTCATCTTGCCGACGGCGCATCACCGCCACTTCAGGGAGAAGAGACGTGCCCTCCTCCTGAATGATCATTTTGTTATTAGACGGCGATCTTCCTGCAGATCCATCAGGTAATCCGTTGGCCTATCAAAACAGTCCAACCACACATTTTTCTTCTTTAATGTGAATACAGAGAGGCACTTAATTTATTCGGCACTCCACGTCTCTCCGCGGTTTGATTTCATCGCGAGTCGAGCTTGAAAAATTTCAAGAAGTGAAAAGAATTTTACTCATAACCCCGTATCTTATACCCAAAGTGCATTAAACTATACCATTTCGTCAGATTTGGTTTGGTTGCTTTCACACCAGACGAACTGTACCAAAGTAGAGCGGATAAAGCGGTCCGAGACCACCCCTTCAGGCAGGTCTCGGATCGATTGATTTGGTGCGCACCAAAGTACAGAGATTGCATTCACATCAACACAAACGAACTGAACCAAGGGACCAAACACGTTTGGTGCGCACCAAATGCTGTAGGTGTGAAAGCACCCTTAAACAACACTTTGACTCCTTAATTGCTTCTGGGACGTTCTGAATCGCGTCTGGACCGTCCATGTTCTTTTATTTGCGGCTACAAAGCTACAGAACTAGCTCCTAAAATAAGGCTGCATTCCAAATCCCTTTCCAACCCCTGATCAAGGACACTACTTGGTGTATGTAACAATAGATTTCCATTTTACATTATTCGGGCTTTAACCCTGGAACTGTTTTCTCCCCTGTTAATTACACACGCTGTCGGTAGCCAACTGTACCAGTCGTGGTTAGTTTGTTCCGCTGGTCACTCTAGGATATTTAGGATACGTGTTTAAAATTTTTTTTTTAATGATTAAACTGTTGTATAAAAGCATTATCACATTCAAGGTAATGGTATATTGCTGGATATACTGTAGCACGGCTGCAACAACAGTTATAGCCAAATTTTCTTACTTTTTCTCCGAAAAGGAAAAAAAAAGTTTAACACACAAAGTTTTTGTACCATTTAAAATATTAAAACTTATTTTTCCGAGGCCTCCGAGTGGTAAAGTGCTCGCCCTATCATCCAGAGAGTTCGAACCCCGGGTGATGCTGTAACCTCTCACAGCCGGAGGCCTAGAGAGAGCTGATTGGCCGAGCTCTCTCACAGGGGAGGGACGAGAGGTACTTCGGGCTCCCACATTATTGACGGTTCTACAGCCAATCAGGGGCATCTGTGAGCTCACGGAAGCCGAGGGAGTGGATAGCGCTGACCTCCGAGTGTGTTACGCTGCCCCCAATGGTGCGTGAGCGAGCAGTTCAAAAAGATGCGGTCCGTGACGTCACGTGGGTCGGAGGAAACACGTGATAGTCTGCGGCCCACCCGACTGATTGATGTAGAAGCTTGATGTGGGAGCCCCCTAGTGATGGGGAGGAATTGGATACGACTAAATTTTGGGAGAAAATCGGGGAAAAATCCCCCCCCAAAAAATTTACTAGAACGTATTTTTCCAGATTTTTAATTAACTTATTAATTGATTACTACTACTACTACTACTACTACTACTACTACTACTAATAATAATAATTGACAGAGCTGCAGATGAATTTGGCGTTTGGTGTCAATTATCAAAATATCCTAATTACTATCTTAGTTTCTTCTGGGTTCTCTTGTATGTGCACGTGTGTGTGAACGCATTATCCAGTGCCACCCTGACCAGGATAAAGTCACTGCTGAAGCTGAAAGCATGCTAAATGCAGTTGTTTTGTAGAGACTGTAGTCATTTACAAACATCAGCTTGATACTCTATTTGGCCAAAAGCTTGTGGAGTCCCTGACCATTTAACTTGGCAACATTTTGTATGCTGTGGCATTACAAGTTCCATTGACTGAAACCAAGAGGCCCAAAATTGTTGCAGCATGAGAATACCCCTGTGCACAACGCATGGTTCATGAAGATGTAGAGTGCCAAGGATGGAGTGAAAGAAGTTGAGCCCAGATCTTTTTCTAACATCATTGCCCAACCTCACTGATGGGTAAATCCCTGCTCTGTAGAAAAGCCTTTCCTAAAGAATATGGTCATCAAGAAACCTTTACCTACTCGGTTAGCCATTTTACCCTTGGGTTCCATAACTTTTATTATAGAAATATTCAAAATGATCTATGTGCGTGTGCGCGTGTGCGTGTGTGTGTGTGTGTGCATGTGTGCATGTGTGTGTGTGCCTGCTGAGCCTGTATCTGACTTTGTAGGACTCCACAGAAAGAGAGATTTTATCATTCTCAGTAGATGTCTGCTGTTCTTTTCTGTTGTTCTCATCTGCATATGCACCTGGCATGCAGACAGCTGAACTTAGCCCTGCTTTCTATTTCTTTTCCTCGACTGGCTCTTACATTATATTCTCAGTCTACTGGCCCCATATTGTAAGTATGTACTCAGTGTGTGACTATAAATTCTCAGTATATATGAACATGACTGTAGAAATAAGTCTCCTACACGTTGTTCACCTTCACCGGGGCTTCTGGCCAGTCCACGTCCAGAGGCCCTGCTCCGCACTTGTCCGAAGAGACCTGGGGTGTTAACAAGTAATTAAAGAATTTACTGCCCCAATAAAGGTCTATTATTGCTGTTCCTGGCCCATAATTGGGTTCATTATCAGCTTTTATGGACTATAGGTGAAAGTTTTTAGAAACACTGCACACACACTGTCTTGACCATGTGCTGCCATTTTGTCCTGACCATACTGATACTTAGGCTTCGTTCAAAGTCGGATGTTTGATATGCCTGTAGTTTAATAGATGTACCTATAGTTTATGTACAGTACCTACCTTACATTTTATCTTTGGATTTGCATAAACTGCATAATTAAAGAAAAAATTAAATAGCTTTTTCTGAAAGACACAAAAATGCGCAGGAATTTTTTTTTCTTCTTTTCTTTTTCTTTCCCCCAGGCTTCTTTCGCCAAGGGGGAAAATTGCTGTAACCTGTCGGTCATTTTTCTTCCACATTATATCTTCCATTATAAACTCTCAATCCTATGCAAGGGAATGAATGTCATGGATTCTAGGTTGTCAGCACTTTCTACATGTAAGATTAATTAAGTTGTTTGTGTGTGTGTGTGTGTGTGTGTGTGTGTGTGTGTGTGTGTGTGTGTGTGTGTGTGTGTGTGTGTGTGTAAAAGAGAGAGAGAGGTTACCTCCCTTGCTCTTCTTTTCCACCCAACTCTTTCGGCACTGTCCACTAGGTGACAGTAATCACACAGCTCATCCTTGTGGATAATTCGATGTGAGAAGGTGTGTACACACGCTCGCACGCATACAGTACATACATACACACACACACAAACAACAACTCTGAAAAGCTGAATGCATCATGTAATAGCATGTAATACATATTATATTTGTGGAAGTTATGTTGCTTATAAAATCCATCAGAAAGATGTTACAACAGCTCTTTACAATCGTGTACCCTCCCAACAAAGCTGCTTTTTAACTCCCAAACACAAATCTGCCTCTCACACTTATCATTCCTATCAATGATCAGGTTTCAGTATAAAAGCATAACAAAGCAAGTCGGTGAGACCTAATTCATAACATTGTGCCTGCCTGGGCAATTTCTGTGGAAATACAGTAGGGATGTAAGTTTGAGTGGCGATTGTGAGAATTCATGATCGTAGCATCGGGTCCTGTGAGCTGCTTTACATCACTCAGCCTTATCTGGCCTTTGAGGTTCTCTCCGTAAGGGTGGAACAACAGAACCTGTTCAGCCATGAAGCCATGTGAAGATCCTAAAAAGGGAAAACATATTTCTATCTCGCTCCGTATCTCTTTCCTAGCAACAACAGCTAAATGCATGAGAGAGATTGTATTTTAGTTGGTAGTTGCAACAGACTTCTATAGATATGGCATATTGCTCACATTTAATGGTCATGGTTTTAAAAAAATGCAATCGATCCATTCTAGTGCTTTTTTTGTTGTTATCACTATTATGAAAGATAAGCACATTTAAAGGAAAGCATAGCTCACTCTGTTCGCCTGTTCTTGAAGAACATCATTCGTCGTCGTCGTCGTCGTCGTCACCAACCCCCCACCATCACCCCCCCCCCACACACACACGCACACACACACACGCACTCACATGCACACAATTCTGGAGACCCTCCCGATGTATTTATCCAAATCATTCATAAAGGGAGCGACACTGCACACTGCAACAGGTGCTAAGACTTCATTTGGTTAGAAGTTTTCCAGAGAATGAATGAGGATTCTGTAGAGAAAGGGCAGATCTGTGTCAATATCAGTTACACCAGGATTTGCATTTGATTATCCTCACCCTTTCTGCTCGCTCACTCATCCGCTTCTGTGTGGTTGGCCCTGCCAATGCATTTGCATCCTGTGTCAAGAATCATCTGCTCAAAGCCCAGACATTTAATCATGACCATGAACTCTCCAGACCATATGTTTTGCTTTTTGTTTCTGTTGCACTTTAGAATCAAGTTCTCTATCTTTAATTCATTTAGCAGTATTATGTTACCAAGCAACCTTTTACCATTGTTTTTTTTTTATTTTTATAAAACACTTGTGAGATTCAGGTTTGACTTATAGCTTTGTCATGTACAGTTCACTTCAAAAGATGTTTGCACGAGTTGCACTTTTGCATTACTTGTTCTTTGCCTATATTACTTAGTAATATTAAGAGTTACTTGCTTTCCCTGCTCTGCTGGAAAGAGCTCAGCAAAAGAATAAATCACTACTGTATGCATACCTCTCAAGATAATAGTAAATCCTAATCCTAAATTCTACATAGAATTCTACAATAGAGTGCTTCCCTATCAGAATGCGTTCCAAGTAAAACCCTTTGCTAATTACACAATAAACCCTTGATGAATGCCTGAAGAATGCTTCTTTCTAACATTATACACTAAGTATCAGCAGAAATCTTTAATGATCCACAGAACAGGATGTAAAAAATGTTTAAACATATTTTTTTTCTTTTTAAATGAACATTTTGGCACTGCTTTTATTTACATTCTTATTGAAGCTAAATAGATGTAGTACACGGCATTTGATTATTAAATATTTGGTTTGATTGTGTGCTCTAAGGCCAAGTCTGCCATTGCTTCATTTTAATGTTTTGTTACCTTGGCAAGTCTCGTCACTCACCCCTGTGCTGCCAAATATCTTCGTATGCACATATAGTGTGATGAGTTTTTCTGTTTTGACTTGGATTAGGCCTTAGTCAAATATGTATTTTTGGAATTACAGTAACCAGCCCTGCAATAATCGCCATGACATTTTTAAGACTTCTCCACCCAGACTGGATCTCGATGTTCCCAAGAGATCCTTAACAGTCTTCTAGAGGTCTCATGTAGTTCTGACATGTTTCTGACCATTTTCAGTAACCCGAGATCACTCTTCACCTAGTTCTTTTATTATCGCTTTTATCCCCCCCATTCCCCTCCCTGGCAGGAACCTAATGCCTATGTCATTCTCAACACTCCTCATGGCTAATCAGATTCGCATTGTTAAAAAGGATGACAAATGGGGAATTGCAGAGGCACTGCCTGTTTGTTTAGCATTCCTGTACTGATGTGTTTTGAAAAGTAGTATTCAAAAAGGTGAGCATGAAGACGTTAGGGATGAGGGTTTGCACAATCAGCTACTGGTTCAGCCAGGAATTCAGCCAAATTTCTGAGCTGGAATGGCAGACACCCAAATCACACATTACATCTCAAGCAGAAAAGCATCCACATGTCCTCTTTTATAGCAAATATTCACAGAAAAGTTCTTTTAAGCCTGAAGTAAAGTGTGTAGTTCATCAGTAAATGTGAAAACATTTTATAACCGTCACAAGTGAATTCATAAGATTTTTAGAGAAAAAGTTTAATTAGCAACTTATCTCAGGCCATCTACTGTAGAAGCAAATTGCCCATGTCAAAGCCATTTTTGTACTTTCCTGGAACATAGATATTCTACACCTGATTTGGAAGAGCTTCAGTAATGAAGACCCAAGGAGCTGAATGACTCCTTGTGTTTGTACTTTTGTAGTAATGCTGATAATAATTGTGCCATTTAACCTCATCTACAACCCCAAAAAATGTACTTTCAAGGTTATCAAAATAGTAAGCGACTTGTTCTTCCCTAGCCTTGCTTACGTCTCTACACCTTTTGTTTTTCTACTTCTTCTCCAAGGTCTTAATGGAGCTTTACATCAGTCTCTGTCCCATTATGATTGATGACACCTGTACACATTGTGCAATCTTTGACTGTCACTATGCTATGTTCCTATTTCACTAAGGCGTGGGAGTGAGAACTGGGTACTTGCTCAAGCCAAAACTAACTGCTGATAGCGATCTCATTGTGGTGATGTATGGCCTTTAGAAAAGTTATCACAAAATTAGGAATGCAAACTGAGAAGAAGTCGTCTGCTTTTTTTTTTTTCTGTCATTTGTCCAGATCTGTAGGAATACAGTTGTGAGCCTTGCAGCAATTATTTGATCACCGCTGTGACCATCCTCCTTTATTTACATGTCCACGTCCAGTGATTTAGTACTCTTTCGTAGCACTTTGTGGGAGAATGTTACTCTTCTGTCCCTAGCGAATTTCCATGTGTTCTTCATTGTGCTATATGGGCGAAGCTTTGTTAAAAAGAGAGCAGACATCAAAAATTGCACATTTATCAAGTCTTTTTGTTCATCTTCTGCTGTATCTGTTCATTTGTTAAAATATTTAAAATACTATATTTGCATTGAGGATCCTGTGTCCTTGAAATGTATGGACAGTTGGCCATACAGAGCGTACAAGAAAATGTATGTTGACAGTACTAACTCTTCTTTCGGAACTGTGATAATGATAAATGTTTGTGTCACTGCATGAACAGGGTGTGTGCCTGTGTTGTCGACACATGCCATTATGCTGCTGTAAGTGAAACACAACAAATCTACCAAAAAGCAACAAGAAGTTAATGTCTTCACACTTTGGTTACTTCTTCAATAGACTTGTAAATAGTCAGCACATTTCAACAAGTCTTCTGTGACACAAAGTACAGTACAAGCTGAACACGCCTTGTTATAATCTCTCCTCTAGCTGGTTTCAAACACTACATATAAGCCACATAAAGCCCGTTTCAGCACCTGAGGAAGTTTCTCAAAGTACATTTCCTTTTCTGATTTGCATTATTATATACACACTGAAATGCACAGGAATTTTGTACACGCACATATACAGTAAATAATATGCAGGTCATGGCATGTGAAGTAGATGACCGTGGGTAGGTGACACATAAATTAGGTATAGTGTTTCCTCATAGAGAGTTTGGTTAAATTACATTTTCTATAACAATTTTTACAATATATTCGTCGATCTTTACTCTAGGTCAGTGCAACAGCGACAGAAGTTTCTGGCTATGTGTTAGCTACAGTAGCTGTATATGACAGAAGCTGTCAGTGCTATTGTGGCTCAGAGACAAAAGATAACACCAAATAATAGTACCCAATACTATTTCATCCAGTGGAGCAGAACTAAGCTTGAAACAGCAACCAGATGGCAGGCCAGAAATTGCAGTCCACAAATACTCAACATATTCTCCAGAGGAGTAACTGCAGAGCATGGGAGTGTATGAATATATGTTCTCTCGTATTCCTCACTTAAATGAGACAGTGCAAGTTCCTTTCTCTAGGCAGTAAATTTGAGTTAAGTGTTCTATGAAGCGTCTAGGGAACTGCTGCTAAACACAGTGTTGACAACCAAAGAAATCTCTTGATGAAACTGTGAGCTTTGTTATTGTGTTTAAAAGAAGAAGTATTGTGAGTAACACTGTAAGCCCTGTTTATGATAGACATGGTGGCTTCAAAATATTCTTCCATTTAAATAAGTGAGTAAAAAAAAAAGAACATGATTTACATAATACAGTTTAAATGTAGCATTGAGTAGGTTATACATAATAGTGTACTTAGGACAAAGGAAATGTAAACAATAATTTTTATGAATTACATTTAGTTTTGGATATATTGCATATTTTAGGTCGGATATAATTTAGATCCTTAAATTGCTCTTTTGCCAACTATTCTCTAATTCTTATCTATCAGTAGAGGGTTTCCTCCTCTACCGAAACATGCCACTTTGGTGCCTTATCCATGCTTCCACAGGGTTATTGATGTCCCAGCCTTTGGTGAATTGCAACACGGCTTCTGCTCACTCCTAGCAATTTATTTGTTCATGTAGTGATCATGTGGAGGAAGTGTCTCAGTACCTCTTTTGGTCTATCTGTCTCCCCCCCACCTCTTCGGTACACCCTTAAATCTATCCATATGGCGCACACTAAAAACGGTCATGGTTTATCCCTGGCTCTTTTCACCTTGTTTGTGCGTTTCCCCTTTTCTGTAGGAGACGATAACTCTTGTCTCTGTGCTTAAGTAGGGAGATTTTCCCCTAAGATGGAGTTCATTAGAGTCAAATGAGTGACAGGCTCTCGTGGCCTCGTGCTGGTTCTTAGCTTTGATCTGCCGCCCGTGTTAGGCCCACTCATACAGGGCTGAACGGCTGCTACGGCACATTTACATGCCCATGTGCATGCTCGCTGAGCTACTCACTGCTCAAATTGGGATATATATTAAAGTATAGGTTATATTAAACTAGGCCATATATTTATAGTATGTGTTCAGTGGAATGACTTTAGCTACAACCAAAGCAGCGTCTGGATTCATGAGCTCTGTTACCTGAATGATGTGTTGCTTCTTAAGTGTTTTTATTAGGGCCAGTAAGTGATTGCTAAGTGATCTGTTGCATAGAACAATTGTGGTAATGGCATTTTTTTTTTCTTTTTTTCTTTTATATGATATATTTTCCTTTATTCAGTAAGGACTATGATCATTCAGCATTGCAGACAGTTTTCCCAGGCTTCATTTCTCTTCACTCAAATGAGACGAATGAGAATCATTAATAGACCATAATTATTAATGGATCACCATAATTATTCCCCTGTTAGTCCATGATTATTTAATGATAATCCTTTCTGTTTTGCTGTCCACAAGGACAGGGACAACCACTGCCAAAGATTTTGATATACAGAAAATTCTGGAATCTTCACTTTTCTCCCTTTACCTTTTATGTCACTTTTCATTGAGGACATTCTAAACATGTTGAAATCTTCTTTTTATATTTCTTATCATGATAACAAATCAAGCAAGGGATTTACATTAAACTGCATTTGACTCGCGTATGATACTTGTGACAATATGCTAATATTAGCTGAAAATGCTAAGGATTAAGAAACAACAGGGAATTGTTATTTCACTGTGGTATTTCTCTTGATAATTACCTTCCTGGAAAACCCCTAAGGAGACAGTGTCTTGTTTATGGACAATATATTTAATAGAGCAAATTAGACAGAGGGCTGTGTTGCTCAACAGCTGTGTACACACAGTGAAATCTGTGAGAGAAGCCATTAAAGTCAATAGCAGTGTGGCAATGAGAATCAGAGTTTAAAGGCTAAACTGAGAAAGAGTCCCTGTGTTCCGTGATCTCTTTGAGATTCTTAACCTCTTAGCTCTAGGGATCTCACTTATCTTCCTCCACTATTTAAACAGTCATTTAAACCTGTGTCTGTGGTGCTTCCATTTAACCAAGCTGTGAGTGTTTTTAAGCTGGAAAAAAAAAAACTTTAACACTTCCTCACCGTCATGAGGTGTTTGCAGAAAAACAGGCATTGAAACTGGCCCTTGCCTATTTACATAGCAAGAAGCTAACCCAGATAGAGTTTCAACCATTGTTTCATTTTCATCCTGTGGAACTTGATCTGCCTGGTAGCTGCTGTAAACACAGAGCTAAGAGTAGCTTTTGCCAGTGTGAAATCAGCATTATATACTGTGGTAATCTGCCCAACTTTAAAGAAAAATCTGCCTGTCACCACTGCTCTGGAATGCTGACGTGGCATAATTCATTCAGAGATTTTCTCCATGGTGCAGTCGGTTGGACTGTGACAGTTTTGTTGTTTTACATCTGTATCTCAGGAGTGTTTATAATGAAATTTACAAGATCATGTACAATCAAACAAGATGATGCAAATTATAAAATAATACGTTGTAATATTAAAGCACAAGACGTCTGCTTTGTTTTTTTTCTTCTTTTTTTTTTTTGTTCGTGTAGCATATATGAATCTCAGATCTTATTATTCATTGCTCCAGCCCCACTTAACACACTAACCTCAGCGTTTTAACATTTATTTTAGGTGTAAGAACGTTTAGCGAACTTCTGCTTTGAGGCAGCTTATCATTTAGCTGTCTTAGTTTTTCATGCAGAAGTAAGATAAATACAAATGGTAATAAAGTGACTACTAAGAGGCTGATTATCTTTCTTTAAATCAGCATTACATTAGAGACCATTCTGCCTTCAGAATGCAGGTATATTTGCAATCAGATTTCAATTTCGAATCTCGCCAACCTTCAAAACCAACTACAAACCATGTAATAAGAAACAGGTGTTGACAAAATAAGTAGAGTGCATAATTAACATTTTGATTGCAGTACATTTTTAATGGTTAATGCATAGTGCAAAAGTCAACAAGCTAGCATAACTTCTTTTTAGCTTTGGCGCACTTCCCTTGAGGCCAGTGCAGCTTGCCACCTGCATCCGTTTGGGATGGAATTAGTTTCCTTTACAATATTTTTCTTTGGATTTCCCAATAATTCCATACTGGAATGCTAATGGAACATTAAATGCATGTCATATAGATTTTAATTTGTGAATTACATATGTTTACAAAACTACTTTTAAAAATAATCATAAAATTTAATTAATTTGTATTTGATCATGTTGCACTCTTCAAGCATTTTTAACTGTTGTCTTTACTAAAACAAATTTTTAAAAACTTTATTTCAGGATTAATATACACCAGTCAGCCTTAACATTAACACATTAACACAGATTACCAATTATATACCAGTAAACAGGATCACGGGCACCCAAGACTTATTTAGCCTAGCATTCGATCCCACAGAAGAACCAATGCAGCATAACTCTCTGAAAACACGTCAATGCTGAAAGGCACCAGAACACCCAGTGCACCATAGCTTACCTCTCACAAAACGCTATCCACCCCCACCCCCCGTTATCCCCTAAGGGCATAAGGGGAAGCTACAAAGGCAAGGGCATAAGGGGAAGCTACAAAGTATTGGGCATAATATTTTTGTGCTGTAATGTCATCCCTTCAGTCAGTTTATATCCCACATCCTAAACTACAATTAACTACTAATTCTTAATCACAAGTATTGTACTACAAAGGAGTGCTTACAACTTGAGGATTCTAAATGATTATTTGAGTAACAGTGAAGTATGCTGGGCATTGCAGTGATACAGCATTGAGGCAACAGCAATAATAATACAACCAATCAACAAAACTAACAAAGTTGACAGGTAAGGCTAAAGCATTGCAGTGCTGCACTATGGAATACTATTGACAAATAACATAAGTGCTCATCATGAATAACATCATTTTGATGCTGGAATATATTTTTTTTAATTATTTGACTATCTGAATGAATGCAAAAAAAGAACTACAGTACAGATGTTTATTTGTGTCTAGAGATGAATGCATCTCACAGGATGTCCCAAAAGTCTCTATAAATATGTCAACATTAACACTTTTTTTTTTTTTTTTTTAGCCCAATGTCTTTTAGAATTCCCAGTGGAATGGTTTCAGAGATCCCAGAGATCCGATCCCCAGATCGGAGGTCACTTGGTTTTTACTCCTGGGAGATGGTGAAGGCCATGCTATACCAGGAAAATATACCGCACAAAGATCATTTAAAGACACGCTTTCGAAGTCCAGTGCGTTAAACCAGATGTCTTCCAACTAGTTCATCATGAGTGGAAGAGACATCTCCATGTGTGTTTACAAAAAAAGGCAATCATCTAGAGGATGTTTTGTAAATGAAGTTGAATTTTGATAACGAGTATTTCGAGTAACGAGTATTTCCCCTTTTTATTGCCTTTTTTTTTGACAGTCGGTAGAAAAAAAAAAAAACCTTGATCATAATCGTTTATGATGACACGGTGACTTAGTGGTTAGCACTGTCATACCTCTGGTCTATGTATGGAGTTTGCACGGTTCTCTCTTACTTGGTGGGTTTCCACCAGGGTTCTTCCACAGTCCAAAGACATGTTGTGTAGGCCGAAGGATAATGGAATATAACCCCAGCAACCATTCCATTTCCGACTTGTCCCATGGTTCCGAATTGTCATGGTTGCCTAGTAAAGCAGATTGTTATTGGCACAGAAAGAAGTGATAAAGTCGGTGCCCTGACCAAGTGGTTCCTGTCAGCTGTGTGGTTGAGGAACTACAGTAGTGCGAAGGAATTTTGAGGAAATTCCCTCTGTATAATCATGGCAGGCGAACACATAAACATGGACATATGGTTTACAGAAATCTGACTCTTTGTATTTATAAATGTATGGATCTTGGTTTCTCCTAATTTTTATTTGGTTAAATATTTGCAGATTAAAGTTAACCACATCAGAGCATTTATTTTTCATGGCATGGAATTTCTACTGAGGTTTCTCTAGGATCTCCATGTTTTAGAAATGTAACTGTTTGATATAATTCAAGTTAAACGGGGTAAGGGTCTGTCCACATGCAATTGGGCACAACAAGGGATGACTACTTCCCTGGCAAATATTAGGGATATATCAGTTGTTTTAGTGGCAGTTTCTGATGGTCCTTAACGCCCCAGTATACTTGAGCAGAATGAGCTTGCTCAAGGAACAAACGGCCACTCAAGGCAACTTGAACCATGTGATCAGCAGTCACCAAGCTACCCCTGCCCCAATCTGTAGTGTTAAAAGCATAAAAAATAAATGTACTGTATAAAAACTCATGTTATAATGAACAGGACAACTTTTATGCCTGGAGTGTAATGTAGTTATTTATTCTCTCTTTAGGTCTGGTGGAGATCTGTCTGATGCACCCGCTGGATGTCGTGAAGACCAGGTAACTGCAAATGCAGAATATTCCCAGTAATAACTTGTACTCATAATGTTTTCTTGGGTTGTAGAAACTAGACAGGCCTATATTTTTGAGTGCTTTAAATATATATCTTTTTTTCCCTTGTGTCTTCCAAATATGGGCTGGACAGGCCTGCGTATGGGCACTAGAGCCAAGAGGCGAAATCATTTTGTGGAAAATGAAATGCATCATTTACCCATGCCATGAAAAGTTTAATACTTTTTAATGTTCCCAAATCACTCACATTTTTACCTCATTATTCCTTTGAACTCTAGGCCCTGTTCTAGACCTATGGTTGTAAAACCAAAAGAAACATAAAAAAGAATGTGTGCTGATTGGTGCATGCAATTTTGAAGCTCTTGAATTAATTTTCTTCTCCTGTGTTATATGACCGAGATTGGAAGCCAAGGACGGAGGGTGATTGGGGCCCTCACACCAAAGCTACTCAGTGGGTAGTAAACAGGTCGTGGGCCACTCCTAAACCTTTATGGCCTCTGTGTGTCCTGCCAAGGCCTCTGTGGCCTCTGGCTCTCCTGCTAACATGCTTACATGCCCGCACACATGTACACTGTATTAATACTTTTACTCTTTGCTACTGTTATTTTTTTATAGAGAAACTTGGCTTTTTCATATTCATAAAAAGCCACAAGGAAAAGTAAAGTACCATGGGTTCATGCAAATTGATATGTGATACTCCAGAATCCTGTAGGGTGATTTAACGTCCTTAGTTGAAGGTTTTGCCACTGTTAGGCCACGCGTTCTTCAGGGTTAAAAGTGCATAGTCTATTTTCTTTGTAGTGCTTCTCCTTAAAAGTGGGAAAACCCCACTTAAGCATGTCTGTTTTATTTATTTGAGGTATGTATGAATGAGAGAGAGACACGTAGCAACATTTTTATATGTGACATTTCTGACTCTTTGTTTCTTTGTTCTGTCATATTTTAAATTCTAATCAAAATGGCAAGCTGTAATTCTACATAACTGATTGGTTTTAGTGAGTGGGGTATGAAAATGCATTCATTTATTGTGAGGCCATGACCTTATTTCTGTGCGAGAATCAAACGTCTTACATTTTTAGTATTTGTAAGTTGCCCCCCCCCCAACCCCCCTTTTCTTTTTCTCCACACCAACTTTTTCTCCTAAAGCATGCTACCAGGCTAATTGGGAGGGTGAGTAGAGCTGAAATCTATTAGTGCAGGACTTGTAGCCAACACACCTCCTCTCTGACGCTGGTTGCAGGAATGTCTCTTATTAGTACCTGGCTGCTGCTTTAATGTTCACCGCTCCAAATTGGATACCAACTAGAGTTGACTTTTTTTTTTTTCTATTACAAAGCCGCTTTGGTGAAATCAAAGGGTTTTTTTATTTTTTAGAGGGAACCTGACAAAATGCATACTCTAGGATACATATTTACTCTGTGCAAATGAGGGCACTGGAGTCAGGGAGAGGGAAGAGGAGGGGGTTGTTGTATACCCATTCCCACCTAGAGCCGCTCAGTAACATCTAGTCATATATCAAAACCAGCATTTAATAGAGGAATCACAATTAACTGCACATTAATAGTGTAGTACATGCAATTTCCACCTATTCAAGTCTACTTCAAGTTAATTGATTTAATTTCTTTATTTAAATGTGGATTATTTGCTACTGGGTGTTGTATGTAGTTAGCCTTCCAGGGGAGACAGTGGGACTGGAGTTACAGCTTTTCATTAACCTGGAAACCGCCTAGTTACATGGTTCATGGGCTGGTCTCAGCTCACTTGGAGGTAACAGAGGGTGTCGGGCGGCACTTTCGGCGGGGGGCAGTGTGCTTGGAGGCACCCCATCTGACTCTGATCAGCCTGCCGGCTGCACTGCCGCTCTCATTAGAGACCAGGAAGACGTTAGATTGTTCTTTAGGTGAAGATCTGGTTACACAACATTACTCCACCCCAAGCACACCCTTAGAACGTCACACAGCCTAAATTACCTCAGTGTTTTCATGCTCGCTTGCCTTGCTAGCTTTCACTTTTGTAATGCTTGTCATGATCCTTTGTAGCTCGAACTGTTGCTTTGTTAATTCTCTGTGTGGTGATTTTGTGTGTGTTGGTAGCGTATAATTTTCATTTAGTTCTTAAAATTTTTCATCAAGGCTTGGTCACCTAGTTGTATCATGACTTCAATATTGATATAAAAATCGTTCTATGGAGCTCATCTGTTACAGATCTCTTAGCCATCATTGCCTCTTGGCCATCCTTTACGCTCTTGTGGAGTTTGCTGGTGGCATAGGTGCTCTTTAACTTTCAGCCAGCTGCCAGGAGGGTTAAAAGGCCATGACAAAGATTGGGAAAGGTCATCCCGATGATCTTTTCAGCTCACAATTTACTGTAGGGTCTTGCTGTCCAAGACTGTGTGTTTAGACAGCTGATCAGGATGCTCTTTATTTGCTATTATTCACCACTGTTCTATTTTTGCAGGAGCAAACCAGTACGAATACTCGATTAATTGAGTACTCGGACCCATCAGCGACGATCGAGTGTGAAAACTTGCGGTCTAGAGACAATAACGGAGCACAGAGCGAAAATGGCTTCTAAAGCGCAGCGTTTCGAGAAGGAAGGACTCTCCGGCGAGACGGCGCTGCGTGCTTTAGAAGCCATTTTCCAGCGCTCTCCTGTGCGTTTCTGGATCCCGCGAATCACTCTGCTCCGGCAGCGCTTTAGCAGCGAGATCACAATGAGCGAGCAGGAGACCGCCTACTGAAATCACCGCTTCAGCTTCACCTCATGCTGTTTTTTCTTTTAAATGTCTACTATTTACTGTGCCGCAAACGCCCCGCCCCTTGCTTAAACTCCACCTCCAATTAATCAAGTACTCATTTCTCAAATCTCTGATTACTCGAAATCTGAACAAAAATGCCCATCCCTAGTGCTAATATTCATCCAATCTACAAAATTCAGTATTTCTGTAAGGAGCTAAATGATATCTCACTCCGAGTGTAGAGACATTGACCCTTTTTCTTCACAATGTGTATAATACGGTTTACATATTATGAAATTATCTTAGATTACATCACTCTTTGATTCTGCCTTCAAAGATGTCCAAGATAGGTGGATGGGCTGTCTGAACTGCACTCTCAGTTCATCATTCGCCAGTTCCGGCAATCCTGCCTTACTCAAGTCTTCTCATCCATTTAGTGGCATGGATCCACTAGATGTCACACAACAAAACAGTCAACTAACTGTGAACCTGCCCGTTCTACTCTGTAGCCAAGTGCATCACTCACTGGGCAGTGACTCCACTGGATGTGTGGATCTTCATTTCAGTATCCTGGGGTAAAGATTTTAGTTTTGCTGCTGGTTCTGAAACTTTTTGTTGCTCAGGTCCTCGACTTTCTCTAGTTTGTACAACAGAGTCACTAGCAATTTTTAGACGACCTAGTTGTTAATTAATTAAAAGGAGAAAAACTAATTCATTCATTAAAATAAATTTATTAAAAAAAAAAAAAAAATTCCCAGCACTGTTTGACTGATTGTACTAGTGACCTAGTGAACCCATGTATATGTGCCCATGTAATGGTGTCTGCCAGATGCTGAAAATGGAATTTTTTTTGTTTTCTTTGTATATTTTAGATTTAAGGGGATAAACCTGTTCCCATTAAAGTTGTTCAGCTACAGGACTGGTTCATGTTGATGGACCTGCCTGATGCGTATTTTCATGGCTCTGTCACAACCGGAGCCCTTATGATTTCTAAGGTTTGGCATTCAAATTCAAAGCCCCACCCTTTGGCCTCTCTCTGTCATCACATTTATGCGAGTGGCCTTGTCTTTCTTATAAAAGGTAGCTCAATAACAAAACTTTGGTTTGAACAATGCATTATATCACAAGGTATCATTCACGGCATGATATGAATATTTGTTTTCGGCCATCCACACAGACAGGGACTTGCAGGCAGATGTTTTTTATACTTAAGTCGTGTGTGTTTTTCAAGATCATATAGCGCAGTACCTAACACCTGATGACATGTTACTGATAACAAATAAAGTGACCTTTAAAAAAAAAAAAAAGACATTGCATGCAAAATGTAGGGAGTGGTTTACTCTGTGGAAATACCAGACATGACTGGTGATAAGTAATGTGAATCTGCTGCACTGGGTTCATTAGGGCTGATTAACACTATTTTATGGGTTTTCTTACATCTGCCAGTAATGTTGTTGTGCTTGGTTTCACAAAAGTCCAAAAATAATCAGCTTGACAAAAAAATAATCTGATCTGAGTTTTGCAGAAAGTCTCCACATACCTTATGGGCCCATCCTCAGTGAGGGCAGCTCCTATGCTGGAGCAGCAGTGAAATGGACGCTTTATTGAGATGATGCGTATCCCCTGCCCGGCACAGCAGTGTAGTGGTTAGCACTGCCGCCTGGCACCTCCAGGGTCCGGGTTGTATTCACAGTCAGGCTAGATTCCCGTCTCTGTGTGCATGGAGTTTCCATGTTCTCCCCCTGCTTGGTGGGTTTCCTCCGGGTACTCCTGTTTTCTCCCACAGTCCAAAGATATGCAGGTTAGGCTAATTAGTGTTCTCAAATTGCCCGTAGTGTGTGAATGGGTATGTGTATGTATGTGTGCCCTGCGATGGATTGGCACCCTGTCCAGGATGTACCCTGCCTCGTGCCCTAAGTCTCCTGGGATAGGCTCCAGGTCCCCGCGACCCTGATTACAGGATAATATACCCTGGGGATTGATGAGATGCACATGGTTCTCTTTTTTAAAAAATCCAAGTCAAGACATTGCCAGTTATGGCCTGACATTCCAATGGTATAGGATGCACTGGCCCCTTCATTTGCCTTAGGCAAAATCTAATTTTAAAGTGATCATGCCATCATTGTCATCTGTGTCATACTGGTGTTTATAAGGCATCTTTAGCAAGGTTGAAATGATTGATTGACCCTTTTTCTTCACACTGTGTATAATGCAAATTAACATGGATTGCATATTACGAAATGAAACTTTAAACTGAACAATTCTCACAGAAGCGTCACAAAACTTAGGCTCTGAAAAACATCAGTGCCAGTGTCAAGCAAAATAAACAACTAAGGATACTGGAATTGGGTTTGGAACTGTCCAAAACATTATTAAAACCTTTAAGGATAGTGGTGAACTATTAGCGTCACAAAAGTAATTTGGTTAGAAAAAGTCATGAATAAGTATAATTGGAGATCAATTAAATGATGGTGAAAACAGTAGAAATCACAGTGTTTAATAGTGAAAGTAAGAGTATTTGCACATACAACACGAGGTACTTGCAGGATTGGGACTGAAGTCTGTGGCTATAAGAAAATGACTTGTTAGAGGGCTAATCAGGAAAAAAGACTTTAGTTTCTTCAGGATTCAACTTTAGAGAAATGCAAAATGCCATACGGTCTGAGGAGTCCAGATTGACCCTATCCATATGGGTACATGCATAGGACCCACTGTGCAAATCACGTGAGGCAGTGTTGTGATCTGCATATGCTTTGGTTGGTAAGTTCTAGAATCAGCGACATTATGTGGCAATTTTCCTGAGGGCAGAGGGCATCTTCTAGGACTTGGATTGGAAAGAAACCCTGGGAGCATGAATGACTATTTTCACACATGAATTGGCTACCACATTGCATCGTGTACTCAATCAAACCCAAGCCCCAAAAGAAAAAAAAGCTTGGATGTCAATCATGTTGCATGCCAATTTCCACAAAACGTACTCATGTTTTGTACAGAAAGAAATTTTATTTGTCAATCACAGCAGTTTGGCTCTCAAACCCCAACTGGCAAGTCATAGGCGAAAAATTAATATTCCTTATTGGCATTACTGTGACTTCGCCTCTCTGATCAGAGCATGTTTAAAATAATAATGTTTCTCAGGGCAGCGGGTGTTTGACAAAGGCAGTAAGAGGAGTAGGCAGTAAGATTTCTTTTTGAGGAGTGGGTGATGGCAAGAAAGGAGTCTCCATGCTTCCACCCCCGACTGCTGCGTGAACCTCAGTGCACTCATGATAGCATCCCTCAACCAGTCCTTAAACAGCAGGGCTCAAAGCTCTTAGGTTTGGAAGCTGATCTGGCCCAGTAAAGCAGCATGCCATTTAACCGTGCAGCCCTGATCCTCTAATCCGTCCCTGCCATGGCCTTTGGTTTTCATCTCTCTCTCTCTCTCTCTCTCTCTCTCTCTCTCTCTCTCTCTCTTTCTTTGTATGTGGGCTGATGTGAGTGTTTGTGTGTAATCTCTGTCAA